>LR738712.1:836015032-836053789 GCA_902687465.1 Secale cereale | reverse complement strand
GCTGTCTTAACATCCATCTGGTGGACGAGAAGACCATGCGAGGCCGCCAACGAGAGTAATACTCGAATGGTGGTCAGTCTGGCCACAGGTGAATAAGTATCAAAGAAATCTTCCTCTTCCTTTTGGTCATAGCCCTTGGCCACAAGCCTAGCCTTGTACTTTTCAATCGTACCATCGGGCCTAAGCTTCTTTTTGAACACCCACTTACATCCCAATGGTTTGCAACCATAGGGACGCTCAGTAATCTCCCATGTCCCGTTAGCCATGATGGAATCCATCTCGCTACGGACCGCTTCCTTCCAGTAGTCAGATTCTGGAGAGGCATACGCTTCTGAAATAGAAGTGGGAGCATCATCCACGAGGTACACGAAGAAATCATCACCAAAGGTCTTTGCAGTCCTTTGTCTCTTTCCCCTACCAAGGGTTTCCTCGTCATCCACCTCAGGATTTTCATCATGTGTTCGTTCATAGTATTCCATGGGAATGGCAGGCTCAGGAGTCTCCTCAGATTCCTGTCTAGAAATGCTTTGCCTATCTCTCATAGGAAATATATCCTCGAAGAATGTAGCATCCTTAGACTACATAATTGTACCAACCTTTTGGTCAGGTACCTCAGATTTCACTACTAGAAATCTATAGCCAACACTATTCTTAGCATAGCCCAAATTAACGCAGTCCACGGTCTTCGGTCCAAGCTTGCGCTTTTTGGGGATCGGCACATTGACTTTCGCCAAACAACCCCAAGTACGTAAGTACGAGAGTGTCGTCCTTCTCTTCGCCCATTTCTCATAGGGAGTGATCTCATTGTCCTTTGTCGGAACTTTATTCAGGACATGACATGCCGTCAATATAGCCTCCCCCCACCATGCCTTGGATAAACCCGACGTATCTAACATGGCGTTAACCAAATCTGTTAGAGTACGGTTTTTCCGCTCGGCAACCCCGTTTGACTGGGGTGAATAGGGAGGCGTCCTCTCATGAATAATGCCGTGTTCCGCACAAAAGTAGTCAAACTCACTCGAGAAGTACTCTCCACCACGATCTGACCGTACTCGTTTAATTTGTTTTTCAAGTTGTTTCTCAACTTCTGCCTTATAGATTTTAAAGTAGTGTAGAGCCTCATCTTTAGTATTTAATAGATAAACATAGCAATATCTTGTGTCGTCTCGTCTCGTCTCGTCTCGTCGTCTCGTCTCGTCTCGTCTCGTCTCGTCTCGTCTCGTGTCGAGGCGAGCGGAGGAGGAGGAGGAGTGCGCGAGGGCCTCATCTCTTCTCAAGCTCCAATAGCATGAGGGAGAGAATCCCTTATAAACCACTCCAACTCTCCTTCCACTTCCAAGGTGGGACTAAACTTCCCACCACTTTGTCATGCCACCTACATGGGCCCTTAGAGATCAAATCTAAAATTGTCATATGGGCTCTAGGCCCATCTCAGATTTCAACACTTCCTCGGTTTTTTGGGGTGAAGGACATTTCCTTTCTCAAGTTGAGTAACAATAGTTTCTCTGGCAATTTCCCACCGTTTGTAAAAGATTGTAGACGATTGGAGGCTCTAGATTTATCACGTAATAGTTTTTCTGGAAGGTTGCCATTGTGGATTGGAGATTTGGTTGAATTACGATTTTTGCGTCTAAACCGGAATATGTTTTCCGGAGAAATTCCAGTTACCATCTCAAATCTTAGTCACCTTCACCATTTGAACCTAGCAGGCAATGGCTTATCAGGTCCCATACCGTGGCATCTGTCAAATGTGACGGGCATGACAGGAAAATATGTAAAGGATTCTATGTTCGACTCAATACCTTATGGCAGTTACTCGCATAAGTTGCGTACATATAGTTTTTCCTCTGTGGTCTTCAAGGGACGTGAACTTGATTATGATATTCACATTATGGATTTGGTGAGCATTGATTTATCTTTCAACCAATTAACTGGGAGAATACCAGAAGAAATAACAGCTCTTGATGCGTTGATGAACTTGAATCTATCATGGAACCAATTGAGTGGGAAAATCCCAAATAAGCTTGGGGCCTTGAAGGCTTTGGAATCACTTGACCTCTCCAGGAACATGCTTTCTGGTGGGATCCCTTCGAGCCTATCAGATATAACCTATTTGAGCTACTTGGACCTGTCTGATAACAATCTAACAGGGGGAATACCATCAGGACGTCAGCTTGACACCGTCTACACACAACAACCTTCCATGTACAGCGGCAACAGTGGTCTTTGTGGGCTTCCTCTTCCAATCAGTTGCCCGGGAAAGAATGCAACAAGGAAAGATGATAAAAAAGGAACGAACATTCGTTTGAGCCAATTACCTTTTATTTTGGACTCGCTCTTGGATTTATTTTGGGTCTCTGGGCGGCGTTTTGTGTCTTGTTGTTTAAGAGAGCATGGAGGATTCCTTATTTCCGTGTGGTTGACCAGACATATGATCAGATGTATGTGTTTTGCCGTTCTTACGTGGAAAAGCCTGGCCAGAAAGGGAACTACAAATTGAGTAACAAGAGCTCCAAAGAAGCATGAAACAGCATATTAGGCTGAGATTTTTATTTAATGTAAAGGATATTGATGATTCATAATGCCTATGTGTGTATGATAATGCTTGTGAAGTTCTGTATTTGCTACTGCTCAGATGTTGTAATGACTATTTGTTCCGTAGCTTCATCGTTTAGAGTTTCACAGTTGGCATAGCTTGTGTGGGACTCCTCACTCCTGTATTTCCTTGCTTGAAGTTATTGTAATGGATATTGATGATTTCTAGTTGTCTATGCGTGTATGATAATATTTTTGAACTCCTGTATTTGCTACTGTTCAGATGTTGTGCAGATTATTTGTTTTGTAGCTTCATCGTTTAGAGTTTCACGGTTTAGATCATAGCATATCGCGGTCTCAGCATCTGAATGGAGTTCATGTGACAGCCTCAGATGACTAACTGCTGGTATGTATTTCTCTCTGGTTAACTGAAGGAAACTCCGCTATTTAAATGTAGAAACACAGATCGCTAGTGGATGCTATTACTGATTTTAGCTCGGCATCCCAACCAGCCCAACATATATTACTGGTCCACCTAAGTTCCTATTTATTGATTAAGCTCTGCCTGTCCACTCTTGATCCCTAACACAGGCCCAAAGGCCCAAAGTCAGTAATGACGAAGGAAAAGCAAATAAATTATCCTTCCCTCGGTGAAATTGTTCACCTGGAAGGCCTTGGAGATAATATCGTCATGGAGGCAGACGTGGTTCCGGCAATGGCGGCAGCTGTACACCCGCGGCCCAACCAGTTCTGCCATCTCTCTGCTGCAACCAATCCGATTCACCAATTGAATTAGGAACCTAACAACCACACAATGATAGTGGACAATACTAGTATGTGGTGCTCCAGAGGAGTAGTAGAATACATAAACTGGAATGACCAAACGATGACTAATAACCATTGCAAATTACAAATGGCATGGAAATAACACCGACAGACTGGTAGTTTAAAAAAGAAGAAAACGTACTGCTGTGCTATGTACAAAGGCATGGATGATCCATAAGAACATTCTGGCTGGCACACATGGTCATGGTTGGTTGAATCTCTTTTCCATTTCTTACCTATTCTTCTGCACGATCTTGTCCTTTTCAAATATGAACTTGCCTTCCTTGTACTTTTGGGATTCCTCGTAGGCTCTCTCGTACTTCCATCCGAGCACCTCGCGGCAGTCACGGCAGTGGATGTCGGCGACCGTGTGAAGCCCCGTCATGAACTGCCTGTCCTCCTTGGCCCCCGTGGTGATGTTCATGGCGTGAGAGGAGAGAAATGCGCGGCCATTCCTCCCCTAGTACAACATCCAAAAGAGCAAGCAAAGGAGAGATAGTGTTAGTATTGTATTTATCCTCCAAACACAATCTAAATTGAGATAGCATGGCGTGTCGAGGTCTCAACATCTGACTTGTACATAATAGATAGATCACAGTAGTATCTCTGGTTCCCCGCAAAAAAAAAAAGAAAGAGTAGTATCTCTGGTTAACTGAAACTCCACTATGTAAGTATAGAAAAACAAATGCTAGCTAAACTCAGCTACAGAAACGTTCTCATATTGTATTGCCGGACCTCTCCACTGCAGTTGATGAGCCAATTTAAAGTCCCTAGTTGAAAAGTACTTACTACTAGTAATTTTAGCATGACATCCCCAGCCAGTATAGCATAACTGGTCCATCTAAGTTCCTATTTATTGATTATTATGGTCTGTCGACTCTTGATCCTGAACGCAGGGGCCAAAGTCGTCAGTAAGGACAAGAAGCAAATAAATTATCCTTCCCTTAGTGTAGTTGTTCACCTGGAAGGCCTTGGAGATGATATCGTCGTGGAGGCAGACGTTGTTCTGGCAATGGCAGCAGCTGTATACCCACGGCCCGGCCAATTCCGCCATCTCCAACCAATCTGATTCACCAATCAAATTAGGAATCAAATAACTGCACAACCAAGCAGGGAAACCAGGTCCAATCTCTCAGGAAGGAACTCAACAAGGAAGGAACCCGCTAAGCCCAGAACGTATATGAATAAGCTATAGGTATCTTCTTTGGGCATCTTAATTGATTCCATCTTGATCATACAAAAACTGAAGGAAAGGGATTATCTAATAATTCAGTGGCAATGCAGAGTGTCCTCTTATCTTTTTTGTTTTGTTTCGTCACATGTTTGTTTTGTGCACTAGTGCTAGTCTGCTAGACAGTGAGAATTGGTGGTGGTGAGAATGTATAGCAACTGAAGAAGCCTCTGATTAAAAGAGGTGAAGCATATCTACCTTGAATGCTCCCAGAGTCCCAGTAGTGCTTCCTCCCTGAGTCCTTGGGCACCTGTGAGCAGTTCACCGGTGGTGTGGAGCTGGTTGTTGAAACCCTTTGCGCCTCTTTGACTGAAGAAGCATCACTCGACGCGAAATTCCCCATGTCTGCACCAGATTCAGTGATGCATGTTAGGATGTGAGCACTCAGCAGCAACCGAGCAAGCAGCAGCAAGCAAAAATCAAGCTACCGGCGCCGAACAGCAGGAGCAGCACGGGCCTGCCACGAGCGGGAGCGGAGGCAGCGGGCCTGCCACGTTCAGGTCGAGGACGCGGGAGACGACCTAGGGGCCGGGGGCGGTCGGCCAGCAGGGGCACGGGGCGGCGCCGAGCTCCTAAACCTAACCCTAGGTCGCCGCCGCGGGGAGAAGGGGATGAGCGGGAGAGGTGGAAGACGACTCACCGTGCGTCGCCGGGGAGGAGCACCGGCGCTTCCCCGCCGGTGGAGAACCGCCGCCGTGGAGTGCGTGGCCGACGACGGAAGGAGAAGCTGAGGCGAGAGAGATGGGGAACGATCGAGCTCCTCTCTCACTCCAGTGCCAGTCAATTGGGTCGGCAGGGGCATTTGCGGGATTTCATGCTGGACCCGCTTGTAAGAGGTGGCAAAATGAAAAATGCAATTTACAAAGGGAAACGTTTAGCCCAAAATTGCTACACCTACGGACAGGAGCTACGGAAATTTACTTACGGACAAACGTGCCCACTGCTCATTAATCTCTTCCCCTGAATTGCAGGGGGTGGGCCCCTGTAATCCCTTATTAAGTGCTGCCACTTCATCACGTAAGCTTAAGTCTGTAATTGCTATCCGTAAGTGTAGCATTTGCGCCGGACGCATGCTGCGCGTTCGATCGCTCCCGATTCTGCGGACGCACGTTTCTGTTTCCTGGTGGCCCCACTCCACGTCCCTTTTCCCCGCAACCTCCGTCTTCTCTCTCTCTTTTTCTGTCCACGAACTTTCACGCCCGTCGACCACCACTATTACTTCGACGCCGGGCTTAACCAGGGCCGCCTCAGCCACCACTATTACCATGACGACGCTTACTTCTTCGACATAGCTCATGTTCACTTCGACATTGGCTACCACCACAACTACATAAATACCAAGGGACGTCAAGTGCCTTGCGACCCAGGCGGTAAGGGCACGGATCGGCTTGAGGGCAAGCCGGATTTGAAGGAGGGAGGAATGTCACGAACCATCCCTTCGTGTATGCTTACATGGGCTGGCCTTTGGGTAACCACATGGGCCAGGCCCAGGATCCAACACCAGATGAAGCTACCACTACAAATACACAGGAGGCAGCAACAAGTTCCCCATTATGAAGGGATCACCGGATCAGGCTTAAACGACGGTGTGACCAAATACTTTTACCGTTAAAAACCTTGTCATTTCTACATAGGCAAAGTGACCAAATAACGGCAAGCGCTCCCACCATGAGAAGAGTTCTAAACATGTGATCAATCTCATGCAACTAGTTGTCAAATATATTAGCAACACTATAAGGAGGATACAAGTCAGAAGCTATTTGGATGACTGACCATATAGTACAAGCCAATTTGCATTGGAAGAACAAATATTTTATTATCTCATCATGCTGACAAAAAATACATTGTGTACTTCTATGCCAATTTATTTTAATAACATTATTTTTAGTAAGAATGACCCCGCGGCAAACATACCATGCAAATATTTTATTCTTAAGAGGTATCTTCATCTTTCAGATCTTCTTATTATTATCAACTGGCACATCAAACTGGAGCAAAACTACTCCACTAAGAATTGTCCATTCCTATATATGACAGTCTTTAGAGCAGGATGTTCCACGATCACGCAATCGAACCATAGAAATCGATCAGGCAATGCTTTCGTATTTTCGTATGTGCATATGCTTGTATATGTTTCCTTTGGAGATTGCAAATGTATGTGGCGTGGATGGTGGCGAATCTAGGCCATTGAGATATCTTAACTTTACAGCGACAAATCTCCACCTTTGATTGTTTGTTGTTTTAATAATATAATAGATAGATAGATAGATAGATTAAAAAGAAACACCTAACCATATAGAGGAAACAAACTGGCACCAAATCATTTGCAATTCCACCGTACCACATTGCATGATGGCCACACACCATATATCCATGGGCGCCCAATAGAATTTCCAGCTCAACAATTTTCATTGCACACTCACCAAGTCACCATCTACTCTTATCCAGTCAAAATACTCTCCTTCATCCCTTAAGTTTTGAAAGAAACATGTAACCATTTGGAGGGAAATTTCCTACGGGTGCACACTCAGCACCAAATCAATTGGAGTTCCATCGGACTACATTGCACGACGGCTACCCCACAGCAATCCCTCGGCGTGTAATCGCCTTTCGAGCTCAGCAATTGCCACGCTCACCTTCCACGCCTAAACTGCATTATTAATTGGAAGGAAACATGTAACCATATGGCCTACAGCTGATTACTTCCCACCAAATCAACTTCAGTTCCACCGCACCACACTGTGCGACGGCTACCCGCCATCAATTACCCAGCGCCCAAGGCATGCTGCCCGTGTTAGCAGCTGATTATTATGTTTACTTTTTTTTTTGCAGCTGATTATTATGTTTACTTCGGTCAAATAATACTTTCATGTATCTAATATACTAGTAGTTGGGGCGCGCGCCGCTTGAGGGGCATCTGGGCGGTGCCAGGTAGATGAACACCCTTTTTACTTTCCTTTTTGGATCAGTATAGCAGCACATGTACATGCAATTCTTGATGGAACATATTATATTGGAAGATCACCCGAGGAAGAAACTGAAATGCCACGCCCACAATGATATAGCATCGGCAGGTGTATTAGAAGCACTGAAGGTATAAAGTGAAGTACTGTGAGTTTGACCCTGGGTGATAATTTTTAGAAGCATTGAAGGTATAAAGTGAAGTACTGTGAGTTTGACCCCGGGTGATAATTTTTTGCCACGGCATATTAGAAGAAAAAAATTGCCCAGGGAATTAACATCGATTTGGGCTTAGGCTTTAGAGCAACTTTAGCAGACCCCGCATCCCGTCGGCCCGCAAAACGCGTTTGCAGTTCGCGCAAAAACGCTTTTGCAGGCCGGCGTGGACAGCCACAGATGCAGACCCCTTAAACAGACCCGCATAAAAGCATAGTAGAATATGCTTTTATGCGGGTCGGCTTCTGCGGCATCTGCTCGGGCACTACCGCGACGACCCGCAAAACAGAAAAAATGTAAAATATCGCATTTGACATAGGGTTTCATAAACAAGTTCAAATTTAAACGACCTAACACAGTTTTACCCGCAAAATAAAAGCAAGTTCATTACGGCAAACGCAAAAGAGGGCCCTGCAAAAGTTTGCGCCCATGTCCGGCATCATCTTGGTCGATCTTTACTTCAAGCCATCGAGTCCATCTTGAACTTCATCGCCACCACCGAATCCACCTCCGGCGCTTGTTCCATCTCCCACACCGAAATTGTCAACATTGCCACCATATGGAGCGGAAAAAACATATCCCGAACTGTAGCACGCACCGGCCGACGAAACCATTCTTCTCTTCAAGATTTCTCTCCTTGCGATATCATGCCATGTTTTGGTGAGATCGTCCATGTCATTGCGGTTCATTGACATGATCTTGTTCTCTTCGGCGAGCAATTTGGACAAGGCTTTGTTTTCTGCAGCGCGTGCTGTTGTAGGGTGGAACCCTAGGTGGAGATCTTTCACGAATTGGAGGGGAATCCCCAAGAACGAGGAGGACACAAGGGAAGAACACAAGGGAAACACTCAAGAACAAGTCCAATCACACATCCACTAGACTCACAAATACATGAGATCCACAAGGTACACGAACGATCAAAGGGAAATAAGATACATGGTAGAGTTCATCCCAATCCTATGAGGAGAGAGGTCTTGATAATTCACAAGGATTCTTCTCCCGTGGGAGGTCTTGCATCCACTAGGGATCTTCTCCAAGGTGGAGGTCTTGGCCTCCAATGGAGTAGTCTCTCTCTCTCAAGAGGAGAAGGTAGGAGCAAAGCTCACATACAAATGAGCTATCATATTTGCTAACCCTAGAAAGGAGGTGGAGGTGGTCTATTTATAGTCTAAGCCACAAAGGGGTAAGTGGCGAGGGATACAAGGCCAAAGGCCGACGGTTGCGCACACGCAGGGGCGGTAGTACCGGAACCTCGGGCGGTAGTACCGCCCGTTCCAGACTGGACAGGCCATTCTTCTTCCGTCTTCGCTTCCACGCTTCCCTCGCTGATGGTGTAGGCGTTCCTTGGCGCTTGCGCTCCTCCTCGTCGTCCGTGAAGCTCCGATAATACCTATGCATGCACACGAGTGGAGTGTCAAGTAGTATACCATCCTCGAAGGGGTCAAGTGAACATGTGTAAAGGAGAAGATTCACCTTTATGTATGAGAAGTAGATGGCGCACGTGTCATTTGCCAAATGGGCTCTTGACATGGTGATGTCCGTAGGATGCTCTGCATCATCCCCTCCCCCTTGGGAAAGATCCGACCTCGGATCGAGAACCAAATCACCATGGGAAAGAGATGGTGTCGCCATGTAGAAGTGGATGATCACCAAGTACTCATCATCTTGAAGCTCAAAGTTGTCTCTCTCCAATGTCGCACCGTCTAGTGATTCCTTCAAAAGGAGCAAGAACAACAAGCACTTGGAAAAACAAATGTGGTTAGCATTAGTGCAAAACCAAGCATTCAAGAGGTGATTCACCCAACAAGTGTTGTTATCAAGCATAGCATAGGGTGTGACAAAGGGTTGTGGCATGGCATTTAAGCACATCAATTGAGCACAATCAAGGTCATCATGGAAACAAGCATGTAAATGTGAGGTAGAGATGCACATATCTGTGACAAGAGAATAAGCATCTACCTCAAAGTCATAGCAAGCATGCATAAAGCGCTCAATGAAAGGTCTATGGTAGGCATAAGAATCATTCACAACACCACATAAAATGAAGTGTCTAAACACATGGGTCAAGTGCAAGACAATCCAAGCATAACATGCATAGGGTGTAGTGAAAATGGTGTGGCACTCAACACAATAGAAAGAGCAATTGTTCAACATGTGTGAGGCCATCAAGTCAATCATGTGAAAAGCAATGGGACATGGCATATGTGAAGAGATGACATTGTTGCAACCAAGCATATGATAGGGACAAATAATACAAGAATTGGATGCAACACACAAGGCATATATAACATGAGGCATGGAAATGTGGCTATCGTGAAAGAAAGCAATATCACTAACATGTGCGCGATCAAGGGGTCCAAGATGACAAATAAGTCTCATGGTGCGAGCAACACATGTAGTATGATCCACAATATTCGTGCTCATGGTTTTTGGGTTCTCGAAAGAGAAGGATATCACCTTGAAAGCATGTCCTTGTGCATTCTTCACAATGCCGAAGCACAAGCAAGTGCGATGTAGAAGTGTCGTGGTAGAAGGTGGTTCGCTCTCAAGAGCTCGAATGGTCAACTCACGTGAAGTGGAAGTCGACACATAGTCCATGTATCCTACACATGCACACAACAAAACAAAGAACGTATGCGCATGATAGATAAACACATCATCCATCATGATGGTTCTCTTCTCTTGCACATAACCATTAGAAGCAAAAGTGCATGAATAATATGATGCAACAATGGCTATATTCATGGCACTAGGCATATGGTGCAAGGAGGTAAAACAAGCATGCTTCACAAGAAATATCTCAAAGTCTCCAAATAAATGTGAGAATGCTATGGGGGCAATCTCATTGGCAAGACTAAAATCATGGTTGCGCTCAATGCATGGACAATCATATAGCATGAGAGAGGCAACATGTGGAGACATATGACAACAAGCAATATCAATCATGTCGTGCAAACTAGTGGAGCGAAGATGCAACACACTAGATGAGTTCATAGCAATCATGTCATGTGAGCAAATAGTGGATACAGGCAATGCACATGACATATCGCAAGCACGGTCACAAATCAAGACCAAAGCATCATAATAGGCATGGGGTGCAAAGGGATCATGGCAATAAACAAGTGATATCTCCACCAAGCTTGCAAATACACATACAAGTATGAGAATCAATCATCATGTGTAATGCGAAGCATGAGTCACAAATGCATGGTAAAGGCATATAAATGAGCATATCATGCAAAGAGAACATGGCAAGAGGGGCATAAGAGGTATAATGGACAATAACCCATAACCATGTGAGGGCCATGTAGAAGAGATGCGCGAAGTCTTTGCGCGAAGGGAGCGGTTGGAAGGATAATCCATGGAATCCGAAGTCGTCGTTGCTCTCTAGAGCTCGTTTCGTCAACTCGTGCTCTTGCGAGGTTGACGAGTAAGTATGGTGACCTACACAAAAGACACACAAACCAAAGAAATTGTGCGCGTGGTAAATGTACACATCATCCATCATGATGTGTATGTGCACGTATGAGTTAGCACAAGATAGGTATCGCTCAAATAAATTTGAGGCACGATAGAGAAATATGTCATCCATCATGAAAGAATAGTTGTCATGTATAGCACGATGGGGACACAAATTAGAGCAAGTATGTGGCACAACAATAGCATTGGCATTCATGGGGAGCATATTGTGCACACAAGTATGGGGATCATGCAATGGATGGGGTGGACCAAAATCTCCGAAAATGTATGAGGAAACTATGGGGGTCTCCTCATGAGCAATATTGAACGCATAATGTGGAGAAGTGGAACAACATCCAAAACAATGCATGTCCGAGGCTAGGTAATCATGGCATGACATATGATGGATATGATGCAAAGGAAGCATGTCAATATCATCACAAGAAAAACAAATGCCAATAACCATGGGCTTGTCACCTATGCCATATGTGCAAATTGGGTTTATCTTAATGGCATATGCATAGTTACTATGAAGAGATTGCAAATATGACATATGATTGATCTCATGCATAGCATATGACAAGTCAAGAGGATTATCAAACATGATGTGACCTAAAGAATGATCACAAGAGATCCTATGCAACATGGCATCACAACTAATAGACTCCACATGGCAATCATCAAACTCATCATAAATGGGTAAATCATCGCATGGGGAAATCATACTAGCACGAAGCATGGCAATAGGTGGATCAACACCATGCAAGCAATCAATGTCGACATGGTCCACTAGTGGGACGAGAGCATCACCTTCACCTTTGTTACCTTTCTCATTCCACTCATGTGGTGTAGGTGAGGTGGGAAAGACCAAATGGTGGTCATCATGTTCATCTTGATGGAACCATGTGGGAGGTGCATCATATTCCACCATGGCCATTATCTTTTCCAAAGAAAGGACGAAGTCGTCGAGGATCGGCGCGTCATCATATATGGGACCTAGCACCAAATGAGAAGACACAATAGAGGTAGAGGTCAAGTCGTTAGTGTTGAAAGTGGCCTCACATGACCTATCAACTATCTCACTCTCTCTATGTGTTGGTGGCTCACTCACTCCCTCAAGGTAGGTGCACTCATACTCACATATGGTGGAGTCACTCATCTCACTCAAGTGGTGGTTGTGGTGGCTCTCCTCACATGTGAAATGGGGCAACTCGTCATATATGGGGCTAGTGGTGAAGTCACTCTCCCTCTCAATATGGTGGCAAAAGTCACTCAAGTCATCATATGTCGCCGTGGTCGAAGGGAAAATCCCATGCTCAACCATCTTGTAATCGTCGCCGTGGATGAAGGCCGAAGATGGCACATCATCACTCTCGCCTCCAAATATGGAAGCATCATCCTCGCTCGCCACCTTGTCGCACGCCTCCAAAGCTTGGTCTTCGAATGGCTCCGTAGTCGTAGTCGGCGCCGCACCATCTTGAAAAAGAGTCGAAGTAGACTCGGCATCATCAATGCCACAAAGAGGGATGTCGGTGGAGTCGAACTTGGGAGCATCATCTTGGAGCTTGTTGGGCTTGGACATCGTGGTGGTACTAGCCTCATGCTCGCCATCTTGGAGCTTGGTCTTCGAGAAGTGTGCTTGCGGTGGAGAAGCCTTGGCCTTCATGAGTTCTTGTTCCGCCTTGAGAGCACCAATGTAGTTGTCGTCGAGGGACTTGTAGTTCTCGAGGAAGATAGTCTTGGAGATGTCGTTGTCCAATCCCATCATGAAGTAAAACTTCATCCAAATGGGGTCGTCCACGCCGGCTCGTCGCAAGGCCTTCTTCATCTCCTTGAAGTACGCGTCGATGGACTTGGATCCTTGTATGGTGTTCTCCAATTGGCGAAGAAGTTTTTCCGTGTAGGTGGGAGGCACGAAATCTCGCCGCATAGCTCTCTTCGTCTTGGGCCAATTCACGTTGAAGCTCGTCGAAGGTGTGTGAAGCCACCATGTTGACGCATTGTCGTGGAAGTTTCTTGTGGCGCACTTCACTTGATCTTCGTAGGGAACTTGATGTAGCTTGAGGTAGTCGTCCATCTTGCGCTCCCACTCAAGATACTCCTCGGGGTCTTGAGTCCCATAGAAAGGAATCTCGTGGTCGTTGACGAGGTCGTAGTAGCTCGTGGAAGTCGCGGACTTGAGCTTGGGAAACTTCTCTTGAGGTGCGGGTCGGCGAAGATGCCGCAAGTCCGAAGGCAAAGATGCCTTGAAGACACTTGGCGAAGATGCCAAGGTAGATGGTGAAGTCGTTGAGCGGTTGTTGATGTTGAGCTCGTGACCTTCACGTTCTTGTCGGTGATGGTGTCGATGCCGATGTGATCTAGTCATGGCACCGAACTCGTCGTTGTTGTTGTAGACCGAAGTAGACGTGCTTTGCCTATCCATCACAAGACTCGAGTAGAGGGTGAGTAGGAAATGAGATAAACAATACCAAGATACCGTTTCGCAAAGTTGAGGATGTATCCCGTTTCACTCAAAGTGAAATGAAAGAATAGTGGAATTGGTACCGGACTTGTTCACTCACACCTACCAATTAAAGCTTATGGTGGAGCTCGGTGAGGATAGTGGCACAAAAATTTGATGCAAAAAGTTAGCAAGAGTCAATAATGTTGAAAGAGATTCACAAATTCGCAAGTGAAACAAGTAGACCAATAGCAAAATGTGGCACACGGAAACACACACACGGATAGATAAATGGGGTCGTGCAACCAAGGAATGAGCACAAAATGTGGAGTCCACGGAAAACGCTCATGTTGCACAACTCAAGAGAGACGCTAGCACGATTGCTCAATAGGCGGATACGACACTTGTGCACAACCTATAAGATGCAAAATGTATGAACTTTCTATCCCAAGTATGCTATGTGTATGATGTTCCGGTGCTTTTAGCACAAGATGATCCAAGATGATCAAGTATGATATGATATGATGCGATGCTATGGCTCTTGCTTACAAGCTTCTTTGTCTTTCTCTTTTTGCTTAAAAGCTTATTCTTTTTTTATATGGCCACTATGCACAAACCAAGATAGCAATTGTGTATATGCGGGAACAATCTTGTGACACAAGGGATGGTACTATGATAGCAAGATGACACCAATATGATATGGTATATATGCAATGGATGGTGTATATCGATGACCGCTAATGTGCACAAGTAACGTTGCCGGCAATACTCAAATGGCTAGTCTCGATGGGCAAGTGACGCAAAATGGGCTAGGGGTTAGAAATGCAATTGCAAGGGGAATATACAAAGATGTCGTCGAAGTTACCGTCCGATGATGATGATGAGATGCGGTGCTCTTGATGTAGACCCGTTCCTAATTAGCCGAAACACCTTAGGAAACGGAAAAACCACAACTCAAAATCTCAAGGACAAATGTCAAATGGTGGTAGCGGACAAGCGGTGGTGGTTGTGTATGATGGGCTATACACGTTGTCGGAGTTGAAGTCACGGTCCCTAAGTAGCCGAAACACCTTAGGAGACACAAGCCACAACTCAAACAAGCTCAACAAAAATGGGTTAAGTTGGGTTGGCGGAAATGTATAGTGGGCAATGGGTATGCGGAAGTGGTGGTGGTGGTTGATGAAGAAGCAATTGTCCCTAAGTAGCCTAAACACCTTAGGAGACTCAAATCACTACTCAAGCAACCACAAATGCTATGGGGAAACAAAATGGTTAGGTTGCGGAAGTCGGTGGTGGTATAGCGGATGATGTGGTGGAGGGCCTAGGCAAACATGCCAAATTTGACAAAATTTGATGGAGTCAAATGATGATGGTAGTATTTTTGTGGTATGGGGGATGTCAAGAGCTTCGAAACGAGCTAAAGAACGTCAAAATCGGACTCCGGATGAATTAGTTATGGTCAAAACGGTGAAACTCGGAAGGCTGAAAATGTGCGGGGCGGTAGTACCGCTTTGAATGGGCGGAAGTAAAAAATTAGTACCGCTTGTAGGGCGGCAGTACCGCTTGGATGGGCGGTAGTACTGCTGGTGTCGAGAAAAACTTCGCAGATCGGGATCGGGGCGAATTTGGGGCGGAAATGGATGATTTCGGGGGCGAAATTGGATGGATTTCGTGGATGGAAAGTGGTGAAACTTGGGGAGATGCTAGATCCACTCGAAACCAAGCAAATCCATGGATCAAATCCAACAAAAGATCATCAAACCAACAAATTACAAAAAAATTTGGGGCTATTTTTGGTGGGGATTTTCGAAATTGGGCCAGAACACAACAAAACAAGGCTAGAAAACACGAAGGGGGGCTCCAATTTCGTGAGAAACCATAGCTCTAGATACCATGATGTTGTAGGGTGGAACCCTAGGTGGAGATCTTTCACGAATTGGAGGGGAATCCCCAAGAACGAGGAGGACACAAGGGAAGAACACAAGGGAAACACTCAAGAACAAGTCCAATCACACATCCACTAGACTCACAAACACATGAGATCCACAAGGTACACGAACAATAAAAGGGAAATAAGATACATGGTAGAGTTCATCCCAATCCTATGAGGAGAGAGGTCTTGATAATCCACAAGGATTCTTCTCCCGTGGGAGGTCTTGCATCCACTAGGGATCTTCTCCAAGGTGGAGGTCTTGGCCTCCAATGGAGTAGTCTCTCTCTCTCTCAAGAGGAGAAGGTAGGAGCAAAGCTCACATACAAATGAGCTATCATATTTGCTAACCCTAGAAAGGAGGTGGAGGTGGTCTATTTATAGTCTAAGCCACGAAGGGGTAAGTGGCGAGGGATACAAGGACAAAGGCCGACGGTTGCGCACACGCAGGGGCGGTAGTACCGGAACCTCGGGCGGTAGTACCGCTTGGGAGCGGTAGTACCGCTTGTAAGCGGTAGTACCGCCCGTTCCAGACTGGACATGTCATTCTTCTTCCGTCTTCGCTTCCACGCTTCCCTCGCTGATGGTGTAGGCGTTCCTTGGCGCTTGCGCTCCTCCTCGTCGTCCGTGAAGCTCCGATAATACCTATGCATGCACATGAGTGGAGTGTCAAGTAGTATACCATCCTCGAAGGGGTCAAGTGAACACGTGTAAAGGAGAAGATTCACCTTTATGTATGAGAAGTAGATGGCGCACGTGTCATTTGCCAAATGGGCTCTTGACATGGTGATGTCCGTAGGATGCTCCGCATCACGTGCTCTTCTCTCCTCAATGGCAGCTTTGCACAACCCCTCTTCTTTAAGCAATTGCCACTTTTCTCGCTTCTCTTTTGCCTTCTTGTCGGCCAACTCTTTCTTGATCTCCAATGACTTCAACAACATCAACTCGTTTGATTGCACCATGGCATCAATCTTCTCCCTCAAGCTCGATGCTTCTTGCTCTCTCTTCACCTTCTCCTTTGTCTTCTTGTCGCCATCGGGCTTGTTCAAATTTCTTGGGCCATCATCATCCTCATCTTCATCCATGTTTGTAAGTGAGACTCTCTTTGGTGGGGATTCTTTGTCGATCAACGCCCACTTGTCGCACTTTTGGAGCAACTCCGAACAATGCTCTAGTTTGAAGAATTTGCCTTCCGAGCTTCCATGTCTTTGTATCTATGTTGAGACATTTTGTCCTACAAAGTGCGAAAAAAGTGATGCAATTATTTTCTCATGATGCAAATACGATGATGCACAACTTGAACAAAGGCAAAACAAACTCACATAGTTGGACTCCATGGTGCCACTTGGAGGTGCATTGTGTACTTGCTCCAAGCAAGCTTCCCAACGACTGCACATTGGTTTGATATTCTCCCAATGCCCTTGAAGCGACCGAAATGTGCATGGAGTCTTATTGGGATGCTTTGCCATAATGCGGAAGTATTGATCTTTGATCATTTGCCAATATCTCTTGACGGTTTGAGAAGTACCCATGCATGCATCAAGAGACACCACACTCCATGCTTTGATCAAAGCTTGATCTTCCAAGATCGTGTAGTTCTTCGATCTTATGCTTTTTCCAGCTTTTGTTTGCGATTGCTCGTACGCTTCCGCTTCGATCTCCTCCAATTCGTCCACACAACCATGATTATCCACGCCGCCTTCCGTTTCATTGTAGTCGAATGCGGCGAACGGGGCATGATCAATGTCAACCGCGTTCGTGTCGAACAAGTTCACGAACTCGGTAGTTGCATTGTTTGAGCCACCGCTATAATAAACAATAACAAGTCACGAGCTATCGAGGACAACAGCGAAAATGAAAGTCAATCGCCATGACCGAAGAAGCATACCTCCCGGCCGGCCATTTCGTCGAACACCTCGCTTGCGGGCGGAGCGGCACCGTTGAACGGCAACTCCGGAGCACCTCCTTGCGGGGGGATGGAGCGAGAGGATGACGAAGGCCGCCTCTTTGAAGTCGGAACCTTCATCCGCTTTACGCCTGCAACCTTGCCGACCTTCTCCATCGCCGGCCGGGATCGCGCTGCGGCGTTGGCGCCCGAAGCGCGGGCCATCGCGGCGGGGCCAGCAAGATTCCCGCCCTGCACGACCACGTTGCCATGCCGCTTGTGGACATGCGCGGCATTTGCTTGGGCGGCGGCGGCGGGACCGACATGGCCGGCGACGAGATCCGCCCGAGGGGAAGGAGCGTGTGCGACCTCGACGGTGACGGGGGACATCATGGTGTCGTCCATGGCGGCGAGGGATGGCCGGGGAGGAAGCACCGGAGCGTGCGGAGGCGGGGCAATGGTGGCGGAGGGTGGGTGAGCGGGGAAAGGGCGCGCGGAAATGTCCCTCCCGCCAAATCTCGCTGCAGATAGGGGTTGCACTCGGGTCGGCCTCCCAGCCCGTGAAGATGGTGGTTGGGAGAGAAGATTTGCCGCGCCCCGCAAATATTTATGCGGGCCGAGGCGGGATGCAGGGTCTGATCGGGCAGGTTTTCCAGCCCCGACCCGCAATTTGGCGGTTATTATGCGGGTCGGGGCGGAATGCGGGGTCTGCTAGAGTTGTTCTTAGAGACAGTGTATAAACTTAGCTGATAAAGTGAAGTAGCACATAGGATTAATCAAATTGGTGCAGGTGAATATCCATGCCCGGTGGGCAGCATGATGTAGAGAAGTGGAAACAGAATGTCCGATCCACTATATTGGTTTTACTTATTCGTGAATTCTGCAGAAAACAGTGAACATGCATGAGCTTAAAGATCATGGTTGTACCTACAAAAGATCGATTCGAAGCAGATGAAGAGGAAGCAGGTGCAATATTGAAAGAACCTGAACGAACAAAAAAAAAATTGGCATCAATCCTTAGGATAATAGGAACGCACAATAGACCAAATCACACACAACAGCAAATTAGACAGGCACGCACACACAATATCAAATTAAAATTAGACAGGCACACACTTATATATATATATATATATATATATATATATATATATATATATATATATATATATATATATATATATACACACACGGTGGTGCTATTCTGTGCAAGCGCGCATTTTTGCTTAGCATGGGCTCCGGCTGATGCTAATTAAGCGGGAGGGTCGCGCGAAGAACCTGCTCCCCACTGCTAATTTTGTTGAGGGTAATGGTCTTTGCAAAAAAAAGTAACGCACTTAATTTTATTAGAGATAATATCACTGGTGGTCACATAACTTGCGTTGGATGTGCAGTTTGGTGCCAAAACTTTAAAAATACAGTTTTTTAATCATCTAACTTGTGTTTAGGTGCAAATACGGTCACTCCTACATATATCATTTAAAGTTTGGATTGCATGTTTCCCTACACATAAAAAACGGCCATTTGTAGAATGCTCTTTTGTTTCACTTATATTTGTTAAAGCGTGAGCATATCTTTTGTAGAAAGAATTAAACTCTCTTGCTTCACTTATATCTATTTAGAAAGATGACAGGAATTGCTTATTCACATGGTTAGTCATAAAATCCTACATAAAACTTGTAGATCACTGAATATGATATGTTTGATTCCTTGCAATAGTTTTGCGATATAAAGGTGGTGATATTACAGTGATGCTAGTGAGTAATTGTGGATTTGTAGAAATACTTGTGTTAAAGTTTGTGATTCCCGTAGCATGCACGTAAGGTGAACTGTTATGTGATGAAGTCGGAGCATGATTTATTTTTTGATTGTCATCCTTTGTGTTGAGGTCGGGATCGCGTGATGGTTAACTCCTACCAAGCCTTTCCTTAGGAGCGTGCGTGTAGTACTTTGTTTCGATGGCTAATTAAATTTTGCTATAAGTATGTGAGTTCTTTTTGACTAATGTTGAGTCCATGGATTATATGCACTCTCATCCTTCCATCATTGCTAGCCTCTTCGGTACCGTGCGTTGCCCTTTCTCACCTCGAGAGTTGGTGCAAACTTCGCCGTTGCATCCAAACCCCGTGATACGATACGATCTATCACACATAAGCCTCCTTATATCTTTCTCAAAACAGTCACCATACCTACCTATCATGGCACTTTCATAGCCATTCCGAGATATATTGCCATGCAACTCCCATCATCATCATATACATGACTTGAGCATTCGTTGTCATATTTTTGCATGATCGTAAGATAGCTAGCATAATATTTTTATGGCTTGTCCGTTTTTTGATATCTTTGCTATGCTAGATCATTGCACATCCTGGTACACTGCCAGAGGCATTCATATAGAGTCAGATTTGGTTCTAGTATCGAGTTGTAATATTGAGTTGTAAGTAAATAAAAGTGTGATGATTATCATTATTAGAGCATTGTTCCATGTGAGGAAAAGATGATGGAAACTATGATTCCCTCACAAGTTGGGATGAGTCTCCATACTTTACAAAAAAAAGTTGCCAAAGAAGCCCATAAAAAAATAAAAGAGGCCAAAGAAGCCCACAAAAAACAACAACAACAAAATGAGAGAAAAAGAGAGAAGGGGCAATGCTACTATCCTTTTACCACACTTGTGCTTCAAAGTAGCACCATGTTCTTCATATAGAGTCTCTTGAGTTATCACTTTCATATACTAGTGGGAATTTTCGTTATAAAACTTGGCTTGTATATTCCGAGATGATGGGCTTCCTCAAATGCCCGAGGTCTTCATGAGCAAGCAAGTTGGATGCACACCCACTTAGTTTCCAGTTTAAGCTTTCATACACTTATAGCTCTTAGTGCATCCGTTGCATGTCAATCCCTACTCCTCACATTGACATCAATTGATGGGCATCTCCATAGCCCGTTGATTAGCCGCGTCGATGTGAGACTTTCTTCTTTTTGTCTTCTCCACACAACCTCCACCATCATATCATATTCCACCTATAGTGCTATATCCATGGCTTACGCTTATGTATTGCGTGAAAGTTGAAAAAGTTTGAGAATACTAAAGTATGAAACAATTGCTTGGCTAAAACTAGGGTTGTGCATGATTTAAATACTTTGTGTGGTGAAGATGGAGCATAGCCAGACCATATGATTTTGTAGGGATACCTTTCTTTGGCCATGTTATTTTGAAAAGACATGATTGCTTTATTAGTATGCTGAAGTATTATTGTCTTAATGTCAAATGATAGACTGTTTCTTTGAATCACTCGTGTCTTAATATGCATGCCATGATTAGATTACATGATCAAGATTATGTTAGGTAGCATTTCACATCAAAAATTATCTTTTTTTTCATTTACCTACTCGAGGACGAGCAGGAATTAAGATTGGGGATGCTGATACGTCTTCGTCGTATCTATAATTTTTGATTGTTCCATGCCAATATTCTACAACTTTTACATATTTTTGGCAACTCTTTATACTATTTTTGGGACTAACATATTGATTCAGTGCCAGTGCCAGTGCTAGTTCATGTTTGTTGCATATTTTTTGTTTAGCAGAAAATCCATATCAAACGGATTCCAAACGGGAGAAAAACTTACGGAGATTATTTTGAATATATGTGAATTTTGGGAAGTGGAATCAACGGGAGATGATGCTCGAGGGGCCCACGAGGGTGAGGGGCGCGCCCTGGGCCCTCGTGGACACTCCGTAAGGCGGTTGGTGCCCTTCTTTCACCGCAAGAAAGCCAATATCCGGATAAAAATCGTGTCCAAATTTCAGCCCAATCGAAGTTACGGATCTCCTGGAATTTAAGAAACAGTGAAAGCGCAGAATCAGGGAGTGCAGAAACATAAGGAAACACAGAGAGATCCCCTCCGCCGCCATGGAGGCCATGGACCAGAGGGGAAACCCTTCTCCCATCTAGGGGGAAGGTCAAGGAAGAAGAAGAAGAAGAAGAAGAAGAAGAAGAAGAAGAAGAAGAAGAAGGGGCTCTCTCCCCCTCTCTCCCGGTGGCGTCGGAACGCCGCCGGGGTCATCATCGCGACAACGATCTACACCAACAACTTCACCGCCGTCATCACCAACTCTCTCCCCCTCTATGCAGCGGTGTAACCCCTCTTTTACCCTCTGTAATCTCTTCTTAAACATGGTGCTCAACGCTATATATTATTTCCCAATGATGTATCGCTATCCTATGATGTTTGAGTAGATCCGTTTTGTCCTATGGGTTAATTGATGATCGTGATTGATTTGAGTTGCATGTTTTATTATTGGTGTTGTCCTGTGGTGCTCTCCGTGTCACGCAAGCGTGAGGGATCCCCGCTGTAGGGTTTGCAATATGTTCATGATTTGCTTATGGTGGGTGGCGTGAGTGACAGAAGCACATACCCGAGTAAGTAGGTTGTTTGCGTATGGGAGTAAAAAGGACCTGATGCCTTATAATGCTATGGTTGGGTTTTACCTTAATGATCTTTAGTAGTTGCGTATGCTTGCTAGAGTTCCAATCATAAGTGCATGTGATCCAAGAAGAGAAAGTATGTTAGCTTATGCCTCTCCCTTAAATAAAATTGCAATAATGATTATCGATCTAGTTATCGATTGCCTAGGGACAAATAACTTTCTCGTGACAAAAAGCTCTCTACTAAAACTAACTTAGTCGTGTCTTTATCTAAACAACCCCTAGCTTTTATTACATGCTCTTTATTATCTTGCAAACCTATCCTATCACACCTACAAAGTACTTCTAGTTTCATACTTGTTCTAGGTAAGGCGAACGTAAAGCGTGCGTAGAGTTGTATCGGTGGTCGATATAATTTGAGAGAATATTTATTCTATATTTAGCTCCTCGTTGGGTTCGACACTCTTACTTATCGAAAGTGTTGTACGTCAAAATAAGTGCCGGGATCCCTCTCCTTCAATGTGTGAAGGAGACGGACATCATTATCATACGATTTCATGAACGTCCCAAATCTTTCCTCCATAGCCCTCTGCTTAGACCTACAAGCCTTCCCATAAGGAATGTCATACTTTCATCCGACCTTCACTGCTGTCTAGATGTGTTTTGCTTCCATGTCTTTTTTTCTCCACTATCTCAGTGTACACGAGTTGCGCAATGAGAGTTGAAGTCAGGTTTGGATGATTCACGAGAAGGTTCTTCCTCACACAATTATGTGAGATGACATCCGTCACAACCCAGTGGATGTGATACTTGAGCACGTGCCCGTGCGCCTTCCCAGGGCAACCAGTTTCAACACATTTTATGGTATAGTTTGTTGGACTTGATACGTGTGTGCGAAAAACCCTTCGTGTAGACATACCTCACTTTGTCACCGCATATTTCAATTTTTTCTTTGTATCATACATAGCCCCTATCTGGACTTGGTTCAAATGATACTGCCATGGAGTCTCATGGCTATCGTTGACCGTAAGGCCGGTCGAAGTGTCCTAATCCCATGAAGAAGGAATCGTCACCTCCACTTCCTCCTCAGAATTGTGAGAATCCAGATCCTCCTCCAATCCATCCTGATCCTCTTCTTCCATCACCCTCTGCATTTTCTCCCCTTCCTCGCCCCCATTAGCAAAACCACTACGAGCAAATACCATCGACTGACTACTCTGCCCAGCTTCATGACCTCCCAAATTGTGTGACACATAATCTGACTCTTCCTCGGGATGGCTAACATCCACTGGCTGTGACCCTGAAAGATCAATCTCGTTAGCCGGTTGACTGCCGTGGCCGGGTTCATACCCCCCGCCTACTTCTACGGTATTCTCCTCCTTCGCCACAGGTTGCACTAGGACATATGGGTGGATCCTTCATTCTCTGCAACGACTGAAAAAGGCCAACCACTTCTGGCTCCTATCTATCAGCGTCAGCTCCCGCAATACGTTTTTACAGGATTTGGTCCACAATGCATGACTACTAACAGAACACACATCAGGATCCAGCCCAAAACTAGTTGTCAACCAATACTTCAACTGCCTAATGTCCAGTCTTTCAGGGTCTGGAAGTGTCAACTGGCAATGTTTATACTCACCGAGATCAACCCCCAACTCATTATATCGGACATTACCAGGGCCATAGTAAACATATAAATTCACCGATTCAGACATTTTCACCTGCCACACAAATCCATATTGCCATCAATCACAACGAACAAATAATCCGTCCTGACACCGGTAATTCTTTGCTCACATGAATGTAACAAAACAAAACAATAACAAAAAACTCCAAACATCTACCCACACCGGTAGTTTTTCTGTCACGTGAATGAAACATAACACCGGTAATTTATCTATCACATGAATGTAAGAAATAATCCGTCCTAACACCGGTAATTTATCTACCACCACCGCACTCTTGGTGGTGTGCACCTTAACAGATAAATTCACTGATTCAGACATTTCACCTGACAGAGAATTTCATATTTTCATCAATCACATTGAACCAATACTCCCCCCTAACACTGGTAATCCCGAGCTCCTGCACGCACCCCCACCTCACCCCATGGATGGATCGAAGTCTTAGCCGCCGGGAGAGCCTTTCCTCTAATGGGTTTGCTAGTTGGTAGCCTCTATGGCCGAAGAATGGGGCGGATGGGGCGAATTTCACGAAGAACAGAGAGAGAAAGAGAAATGAGCCACAGGCGAGAGGAAGGAGAAGGCGGCCGAGCTTATCCCCGCACTCTTCGGCCTCGTGTTGGCCGAAGACCCGCACTCTTCGGCCGCGTGTTAACCGAAATGGGCCGCGAATCACGACAGTCTTCGGCCCGGCCAAGGCCGAAATACCCTCTTCGGTTTACAAAAGGACGATCTTCTGTTTATACGAGACCGAAGGCTCCCTGTTCATCCTAAGCGAAGCCGACGGGGTAATATTTTTGAAATTATTGAATTAGGTCATACATTTTCCGAATTTGTTAAAAAAAATCCGTTGCGAGCGCGTTACAGGGTCTCGCGCATGCATTAGTGGCTGATAAGGATGCATGGCACAGCAAGTTGGGTCACGGACAAGGATGCATGGCACGTACGAGTATGTGTCATGCGTAAAGTTGGTCCACGATCGAGTCAGAGAGACCAACGTCTACTACAAATACAGATGGCGCTAGCTAGCTAGTTACGCAGAGCTAGCAGCACCACCGTACCTGAGAGATCAAGGTCATTCAGTTGGGAGTTGGCAGCTCGCTCTCGATGCTCCCATACGCGACGGCGGGCGAGGCGGAGGCGGCGCTGGGGCGCGCTATGACTTGGGCGGAGGCGGCGTGGTTCCGGTACTCAGTGGCGACGCCGGACTACTACCTCTACTGCCACCTCATGGTCATCTTCCTCGTCGTCTACACGCTGGCTCCGCTCCCACTCGCGGTGCTCCAGCTCCGGGCCCCGGCCATCTTGTTGCCCTACAAGCTGCAGCCCAGGGTGCGTCTCAAGCCGGCAGCCTTCCTCCGCTGCTACGTCCGCACCGTCCGCGTCTTCCTCCTCGCCATGGGCCCCGTCCAGCTGCTTTCCTACCCTGCCGTTAAGGTTCATGCATGTACACATATAATTAAGCGCCTCAGTGAGCTACTTAATCTTAATTCTTGCGTTGCATGGAAGAGTATTACTGCAGCTAATGATGAAATCGAGCTAGTTAACTCCCTCCCTCCGGAAATACTTGTCCTAGAAATGGATGACAAGTAGCTAGTGAGTATTAATTGCTTTTGTTTTGTTGCGTTCATGCATGTTGAATGTTTAGATGGTGGGGATAAGGACGGGGCTGCCGCTGCCGTCGGCGGGAGAGACGGCGGCGCAAATGGCGGTGTATTTGCTATTGGAGGACTACCTTGGCTACTGGGTACACCGGCTGCTGCACACCAAGTGGGGATACGACAAGATTCACCATGTCCACCATGAGTTCACGGCGCCCTTCGGCTACGTCGGGCTGTATGCACACTGGTCCGACGTGCTCATCATTGGCTTCCCCGCTTTCGTCGGCCCGGCTGTTGTGCCCTGCCACATGACCACCTTATGGCTTTGGTTCGTGATACGCCAGCTAGCGCTCATAGATGCTCACGACGGGTAATGTTATCTAATCTCAATACATAATGTCTTTTTTTCATGATAATACGTGTCTTATTAATAAAAGGACAAAAATACATACCCCGTCCGATCTTGGAAAATCTTCAGCAAAGCCCCTACTTGGCCCCACACTTCTGTTTTGATGGAAACACCCCTAGGCCATAGCCGTCTGTATCCCAGTGATGAGTGGGTCTCATGTGTCATTTAGTACACATACAGAAAAAAATAGATATGGCTACAGTTGGTGTGTTATTTAGTGGCTGAAAAAGTAGAAGCCGGCCCCAACTTGAATTTTAGGGCCCGAGACTAAGGGCCATTACCGGAGATGCTCTCACATTGAACAAAACTACGACCCCACATGTCAGCCGTCGAGGAGAGAGACGGCGAGGTCTAGGGAGGGTAGATGCGCCGGCAGCGCCCTGGGAGCCGGTCATGAGGAGGAAGGAGATTTGCCTGATACCAAGTTAAGGAGTAATTTTCGTATTGATTAGCATTGATCACATGTTTACATATATAGAGTAAAGGGCATCTTTAATGTTGACCCGCAAATTTGCTTCCGCATCCGTTCACAGATTGGGGAGAGGAGGACCAGTCCACGGACACTGATGCGTGAACCAGTCATCCAAACGTTGCCGTAAATGTCCGTCTCTATTAAATTTTAATCGCCAAATAACTACGTGATTCCCTTTAAAATTTATGATTAGTAGCTTCTTGTTTAACGGAAGGCTATTAATCTGTGTGCTAGTGTAGCTTCCGCCAAACTAGGCTGCTTGCTTAGCTTCCGCCATTCAACTAGCTTCCTTCTGTCAAATTAAAAGGATCCGGCTTGCTTGCTCCCTCTTCATGCTCTCATCCGTGCTCCCACTTCATCCTACGGTTGTCTTTTTTTTTCTAATCTAATCATCTCTCCCCCTGATTTTAAGGGGGTGGGGTTGGGCCTTATTTTGTTCCAATAAAATCAAGCCACGTAAGCGGGAGCACGGATGGGCGCACACGCGGGGAGCGGACAAGTCTATTTACCTTAATAAACAACTAATCACCTTGCTAATCATAGACCCGCCGTCAAATGGGCTTGGTCTTTTTCAAACCTTTCGCCAAATGGCCAAATCTATTTACAAAGCTTCCATCATTATGTCAACGTGTGATAAAGAACCTCTTAACAAAAAATTAACCCTTTGCCAAACGCTAATCATATAGCAAAAAGTAACCTTCCGTCAAATGCCCAAATGCTAATCACGGTCCGACTTTTAACGTGCTAGCCTTCCACTAATTAATAGCAAGAGTCGGCGGCCTTTCGCCATTCGGACGAAGAGTGGAGTACCTGGCGGCTTTTGGTTTGTCATGAGGATGTCCGGACTCCCGTAAAGCCCCTATGCTTCGTTCTGGTTTGTGGAAAAAATATGGTCCGGACCGCTCGGCAGACCGATACAGGCCCGCGTTGAATAGATTTCGTGGTCCGGACCGATACAGTCCCGCGTTGAATAGCTTTCGTGGACCGGACTACACGGTCTGGAAATATGCGGTCGGTTTGAGGGTTGGCGTTGCAGTTGTCCTAACACCCTCCTGTACCCACCCACGCACACACTAGCGATCCTAGGAGAGAAGGATGGGATAAGTACAACACACGCGTGATAATACAACAGAATATGCACAACTCAAGATAGGCGCTACGCATCACCTTTGGATGCCTCGCATGAATGCACTCGTCCGCTAGCTTCTGCCTACCACCCACGGAGCAGGCAACCAACATCAGCGAACTACCCACTGGACTTCAATGCAGGACGTCCAAAGTGTGCCCGTCAATCATTCTGCTGACCGTAGTCATGGCGAACTGGTGCAATTCAGTGTATGCTCTAGGGTAGTGTTCAACTGATAGTTACAGCGGCCGTGGGGCGACTCGTTAGACGGCTCGCGGCAGGTGGGGTGTTCATTAATTTGCAGTGGACGTCGTCTCACTTATTGCCTCGTACAGTCGGTCTCTCGGACCGACGGCCTGGCCCACCCTTGAAATCAGCAGGGGAGAGGGATTGGTTCGGCGGGAGCAGTCAGTAAGTTTCCTCCGTGACTTGTCTGTAAGTGTAGCATTTTTGAAGAAAAAAATAGCTATTGCTACAATTGGTGTATTTTATAGTGGCTGAAAAAGTAGAGGCCGGACCCAACTTGAATTTTAGGGCCATTATTGGAGATAAGGATGGCAATTTTATCCATGGACATGGATACCCATGGATATCCGACCCGATTGGACAGGGTTTGGATATGCTTTTGCGCCCATGGGTTGCGCCCAAACCCGACCCGTTTACTCGTGGGTAGGCCATGGACATAATCTTGTACCCATGGATATATCCAAACCCGACCGGGTAGTATGACTTAAGGGCAATATTCAGCTATCCCAACCTCACAGTCACATGGCCCACTGTAATTTTACGCATTATAATCTAAAACATTCAAAGCAAATTGCGCAATCCCCACCGTAACTTTTATTAGTTGGCATTCAATCCCCACCTTAGTATTACTTCAGCACCCTTCTGATCTTTTATGTCATTGTGAAATGACTCATCATAAAGAATCAGCCCCGTCTCCTCTTCTTACTCCGCTTGCATCCCAAGAGATGGTCGACACTGTCAACTGCTATCTCCATGTATGGTGGAGCACTTCAACAACCAGCACCACTGGCCTATGACAAAGCAACTAAGTATCCCCTCAACCCCTCCGTCTTTGTTTTTTCACACGCGCATTGATGCATGGGTGCAACAACTTATGTGCATGTTGTGTTGTGTCTTATGTATATGTCTTGAGAAGACCCATGGATATCCAACGGATATGGATATCCATCGGGTTTGGACATGGACACAATTTTTTGCCCATGGGTTTTATCATGGGCGGGCAGATATTGTCTTCATGGATATGGATACAGATTTGATATTGTTCAACCCGATCCAAACCCGACCCATTGCCATCCTTAATTGGAGATGCTCTCACATTGAACAAAACTACGACCCCACATGTCAGCCATCGATTCCTCTGATGATTACGTGTGCTAACAATATTCAATTCATTGGGTCAGACCCGTAAGAAGAGATATTGAGCAGAAAAACATGGTAGACAATTTTATAGTACTTGATATCCGCTCAATAAGTTTTACCCCGAGAGGTCCACAACAGTTTGTTTGGTATTTCCTCCTTTCTCTATAGAAAAAAAAAGAATTGACAAAGTATTAGAAAGATAGCTTGCCCTTTCTTAGTTTTGTGTGTAAGTATCTTACAAAATAAAGTAACCTTGATAAGACACCTCCCAATAGTTACCCGATCCGACTTAGGCTTGTGATTCAAAAACATGATTCCTAGGTGCCTGGTTCTTTTTTTTATTGGCGTCCATTTTGTTGCCAAA
This sequence comes from Secale cereale, assembly GCA_902687465.1. NCBI lineage: Eukaryota > Viridiplantae > Streptophyta > Magnoliopsida > Poales > Poaceae > Secale > Secale cereale. Next base: position 836,024,829 of record LR738712.1, on the reverse strand, counting down.
GAGCATGGGAAAGACCGAGAGTAAAAAAATTAAAGACTACAATTAGGTGACTAGGTTTAGAGCCTACAAAAGCTAACAAAATCGTAATTGCATAATTGAGGTACATCCGTATTTTTGCTTGAAATGAATGCAGTAGGGGTCCCTAATTTTTTAATTTTTGAAATATTTAGAAACCAAATTTGCACCTATGACCATTTAAAACTAGGTGGCTGGATTGTACATCGACTCTCGTACCCAAGCTAGGCTAACTTCTTAAAGTACGTTGTTTGGACCTAAGAAAAGGGTGGAAATCCCAAGCCACCAACTGGTAGACCGGTCGGTTATTGAAAAGGTTGTTCATAATGCATTGTCTCTTAGCATGTTATCCTAGGAGAAATTAAAACTTAAGAGACTACTTCTCGCAATGCATTGTCTCTTAAGGGTTGTATCCAAATAAGCTTGCATTAAATGATTTTGGGTTCATGCATGCATGAGATTGGGCTAAAAACTTTTTTTGCCTATAAACTCATACAAAAGTTGTAGCTTAGTTAAGATACATCACCAATCTCTTTACTCGTAGCGGTGTACCGCGCTAAGAAACCCCCATTGTGGAAGGCCTTATTAAGGACATCTCTAGGGCGCGTTTGGTTGCCTGCAGCTATTTTTCATCTCCCTAGGACGAGGCCCTAGGGGCATAGCCACGAAAACACACGGTTTAGGCCATGTTCTGCTGCCTGTTTGGTTGCCTACATTCGATTTTCTTGCATGAAGACAGAGACGGGAATCTAGTGTTTTGTTGCCTGAATTCATTTTGATTGGCACATGAACAACATCATTAACAGTCACACGTAAACACCTCGTATAGTAAAGAGGTACAGATCTATTTGTCTACGTGCATCAAAGAAAATCTTACAAGACGAGAGTTTGTGCGAAACGGTGAGGTGAAGCTATTCCTAAAAGCAGTGGCGGGCCTTGGGCCAAATTCCGCGTGCGCGCCGGGGTGGGTGGGGATTGCGCTAAAAATGAGGTACAGGCTGATTCTCAGTGGAAAATGGGCCAAATACCTGTAAGTAGTAGGCTGTTTCTTCATGGGCTGTGGGGCACGACCCATGTTGGCCCAGCCGAAGGTCTGCCAGTGACTACAAGGAAATTTCAAACTCTCAACTGTGTACGACGAATCTGACGAAATTTATCTAAAAAAGCTCCAAACTTGAGCACGAATTTGAGAAGATGCAGGTAACGAAACTCGATGCCGATTGTCAGAATGGAACGACATCGTTGACGTGCATATTTTCCATGTAGAACTGATTTTGAATTGAAGCATGGTTGTGTTAAGTAGAAGGGGTTACTTAAGAAGCGGTTTAAGAGAGGAGAGAGAAAGCAACCTCACCTACAGGTTGCATAATGGAAGTGCACGATGACAGTTGCTCGCTGGAAACGGCTGATTCGAGCGTTTCGAGAGGGCGTGGCTGCGGACTGCTTTGATCAGTGCGCGGCCAAACGCACAGTAGCTTCAGGCATCCAATCGGCCCATTTTCGTCTCACCCAGGCCTGGCTGGAAGGACCGCAGGCTACCAAACGTGTCCTTATAACTGTGAGATAATTGTTGGCAAGATTTTCTACATAGGACAAGTGGTGATGTCACATAAAATCAATGACAGAGAGTGCAAAGTTGTACTCACTTTATTTCAAATATTCTGCCTTTTGTTTTGCTCAAACACAAACTTTGTAAAGTGTGATAAAGTGTATAAATAAAAATTTATAATATCTACAATACTATATCAATATTATTCAATAAGAACCTTCTATTGGACTCATATGTAAATTAAGAACAGAGCAGTCAGATGTATTCTATCAGTGTCTATATTTGACTCATAAATTAAACATGTTGAAGATGTTCCAAGGGCGCATGTTCTCGGTCCAATCTATTTTGTTTAGCTCCCTTTCTACTGTAAGGTTCGCTTTGTTTTGTCATTATGTGATGATGAAACAAAAGACCGCCTTTAATTTGGAGGTGTTTAAACTGCAGATTCGACTTCCCGCTCAATCCGGCAAAGTTGATCCCGTTCTATGGAGGAGCACCACACCATGACTACCATCACCGTGTAGGACGGAAGAGCCAGAGCAATTTCGCTTCTGTTTTCACCTTCTGCGACTATATATACGGGACGGATAAAGTAAGTCTATCCTTATCTTTTGCAAGCACATTTATTCCCCGTTTAGTAATTAAACCCGCCAAAACATTGATATGTTCAGCATTTCACTGACAATAAAATCATGTGTCGTTTTCAGGGCTACATGTTCCATAAGGCAAGCCTAGCAAAGGTAGCTACACTTGCCAGCAACTTTCGTTGTCCAGATGTTAACAAATGATCCATGAGTACTGTTGATTAATTTGTCTTGATTAAATTATGCGTGTGTTGTTAAAATGTCATTCTTTTCTCTTTGCTCGATGTAACAGGTGAAGGAGATGGCACAAAACAGTACCGAGAAAAGAGAGACGGTGAATTTTATCGGCGGGAAGCAGGCATAGATATCAAACACAGTTGCCGTCCTGGCCTGGCGCATAAGCTCTTGCTCACTCCATGATGCAGTGCAACGTCTAGCAATTTTCCTTGCGGGGTATGATGAACAAAAGTGCCTTGAACTATACATTTCTTGAATAGAAAAGTACTGTGAGGAGTAGAATAGCTTCCTCAATGTCGGACTCCCCTCCACAGAACCATACAAGAAGAAAACAGCAAATCTCCTTGCGGTGCATTCCTCGTCGAGGTTCCCCAAAGAAGAAGGGCGTTTTACGCAATGCTCACTTTTTTTTTTCTTTTCCTTAAAGAAAGAAGCGAGTCTCCCTCCGTGTGAACGCGCGATCCAGGGAGGAGGTTAGCTGGCGGTTGCTTCTTTTTTTCTTTTTTTTTAGAACGTGCACGTACATTCCTTCCTTCCTCCAATCGAATCGACCAAAATGTGTTCGAGATCGAAAGAAGCAAATGATCGAACTGTCGTTATTCCATTGATGATCTCAGTATATATACAAGAGAGGGGACGCGAGTGGAGAGTCGCGTCCGTACAAAAAGGTGCGAGATAGTCGGTTGCCATATTGTAACCGACATAGACAAAGGAAGGATTATCTATTTAATTAATCTATTAATTTAATCCTAACACTCCCCCTAGTCCTTCCTTGTCCTTGCAACCGATCATCTCTGGAATCATCCTTGAATTAATTCTTCTCCAAAAACCCTATGGGAAAAATGTGAGAAGTGTTGTAGTATGATATGTTGCTAAAACTCCTTCAAATCCAGTGGGAAAAATAAGGAGAAAATGGTGCAACATATAATGGTTATTGTCTCTTTTAACTCAATATGAGAAAACCCATAGAGTTTAGAGGACAATAAATATGCCGTATATACTTTCCGAAAAACCCTGGTGGGGGAAAACAGAAAGTATGACATATGATCTCATGTTGATATTACCTCATTAAAAACCTTTATGAGAACCTGTATAGTAAACTCATGAAGGGAAAAAGAGTATAATATGATGCATTGAACAGGAACAATTTAGGAAGATACTCCCCCTGATTCTTGCAAAAATTCGAAGCCGTCACATACCAAAACATAGAAGTTGGTAGAGACCCGCTGAACAAATTAGTCGCATGATTTGACTTGCAAGATGTGCAATATAGTGATATTGCTTATTATGTAACATGTTTGCATCCGAGCAACACAAGAAACATTATCGTTGAGATAATGGTTGGTGAATGTAGCCATGAGGTCTGTTTCGAAGACTCTTCATGAGATGACTACCACACCTAGTAGGAATACTAAACTTGTCCACGATCTGACATAGTGGGGATCTGATCGATGTATCCAATGATATTGGTGTTCAGATTTCTCCGAAACTGAAAAACCAGGACAAGATGTTTCATGCCTTGGAGATATCGAAAGATATTCTTGAGTACCAACCAATTGTGTTTGGTCGATCCAATGGCATATGGAACGTTGAGTCCCAATATCTCATTTCCATCATCTCTTGGTCTATGTAGATCTTTCTCTACGTCTAGAGAATGAACTACCATGAGAATTATGGATGGATAAGATTTGTCCACAATGAATTTCTCCAATATATCATGGATATAGACAACATAGTATACCATAATGCATGAATGAAGGTGCTCAAGTTGTAGTAATGAGCGGTGTTTTGGTTTAGCCAAATCCTTCATTTTAAACTCCGTCGCTTAGATGATTGCATGTGTCGTCATTGCAGTCGCACAAACATGGATAATCATCATTGTACGAGTAATCCTTGTGTATAAGGAGCTCACTACGTCGGTTGTACCAAATGTACCGACAACAATAAGCCATATGGTGACTTATTGATTTTACACAATGTATGATGCGTATTGCATCTCGATTCAGAAGTAAGATTCCATCGGGAATCAATCATATATGTCTGAATCTAATGATCCACATGGATATGTGATCACTACATCTATCAACTGCAGAGATAGATGATTTTGTACTGCCAATGATATAAGTTATCGGAAAGAGATTCCATCTCTTGAGAATAGTTGGGTATCTGCATGAACCCTTGTGCTACAATACTTGCTCTTCGTTTCACCACCTCGTTGTTCTCAATTCCGTTTCCAGAAGAAAACTGGTGTAAGTATTGCTTATGAATACCTTCCCATTATCGAGCAATATCATTTCTACCTAGATCCCTTTGCTTGATTTCAGTCCGAGTGTTGATCACACTTTGCCATGCACTAGTAGATAAAGGGTCATCAGACCCGGTTCGTTTGGGCCTTTAGCCCCGGTTCCTGAACCGGGACAAGAAAGTCGGTACTAATGCTCTGACCCTTTAGTCCCGGTTCAATCCAGAACCGGGGCAGATGGGTGTCCACGTGGCCTGTGCGCCGAGCCCAGGCAGGAGGGGCTTTAGTCCCGGTTGATGGTACCAACCGGGACCAAAAGGCATCCACGCGTCAACATTTCTGTGGCTGTGGTTTTTGTTTTTTTTTTGAAAGGGGAGGGGGGTTGGAGGTTTTGGGGGGTTAATTTAGGTGTTTCATATTATGTTAGCTAGCTAACTAATAGAGAGAAGTGTCCTCTCTTATGTCCGTGCTTGATCGACGCTACGTACTACACATACGTATAGAGATGACTAGACACGGTAGCTAGCTAGCTAGCTAGTAAAGCAAACGAAGGAAACAGAAGATCGTATAATCAACATATATATATATATATATATATATATATATATATATATATATATATATATATATATATATATATATATATATATATATATATATAGAGAGAAGTAATATCGACCACCTCTCCTTCTCCGAGAGATTGGTCGAACAACAAGTTCTCGTATATCTATCCGACACTACCGGGTACATATATATACAATAATTATCTCTTACAAATATAATCTCCTATCATATGGATGCATGGTCCACATAGTATTCTCCGTCTTCAGCGATCATGTGTTCAAGGAAGAATGCCGCCAATTCCTCTTGAATTGCTCGCAGACGATCTGGTGTTAGGAGTTCATCCCGCATCCGAAACATCTAATTTGAAGTAGGGGGTCAATACATGAAATGATGCTATAAATTTGTGAATATTATTGACTGCTTACGCACTTCAAATTGTGCTTCAGTGTAGCCCCGCTCACAGGTCGTGTGGCGGATGGACTCGCAAATGTAGTATCCACAGTAATCATTCCCGGGTTCCTGCCACAACCACTTTACAAGAAATAGAGGTCAATCAAACTGATAAGCAACAATGCCAAATTGGTATTGATGAAACTAGCGCTTGAATCAAGATATAGGAGATGCGCGCGCGGAACATGCTACTATATAGTACTAACTTTCGGGTATCTAAATTCTAGCTTCATCGGCAGTCCCGGCGCTTTTTTGGTGAATTTTCTCCAAACCCTGCCAGACAAAGAAAACAATTAGTTGATATCAGAACTGAAGTTGCTGATATATATGCATGGTGGATAATATTGATCGATTTAACTTACCTGGCGAGCATTTGAGTCATGTCCGCATACTCCTCGGGATCTTTACGTTTAGAGTCCAAGACAGTTACTACTCCCTTCTCAAGCTTAATCTCTAAGAGAATATAGTGGAAGCTGCGCACGCATGCATGAACTCATCAATTACATCACTATAACCTTGACTGATCTATAAGGGAAACCAAATATGCACAATACAGTAACACTCACTTGAAGTTGTAAGGAAAGAGTATTATATCTTTGTTTTCATTTACCACCAACGATTGTAGTAAGTTGGTCTCGGTATCGTCGGGACGCAATTTAACCTCGGTTGCATCTATGAGGTATGTGTTAACGAACCCAATATCACCTACTTGTCTTTTCTTCAATTCGACGATCTTCAATCTGCAGAATATAGTGAGGATAATTATAAATACATGCAATGAAGATCAGCTATATAGAGAGACTTAATGACAGAAGTAGTACTACTTACAGACAGTAGCAGGTGACCGTTGCTTTATCGAGGGCCAATTGATTGAAAAACTGATAGAACTCCTCAAATGGAACAGGCAACAGTTCAATTCCAACGAGGTCATGCTCCGGTTTAACTCTCAAATACAAGGTATCCCTCCCCCCAGACTCTCTGGAGATTTTCAAGTACCAATCATGCAATCTTCGCATATTCGTTGATAGAGATCTTTCATTTTTGACGAGAGGCTTTTTGTACTCGTATCTTTCTATCTGCACGTCCATGAAATCGTACTGTACATCGTCGGACACGTAATCTGCAAGATTGGTATAACCGGGCACCATCCTCGGATCATTAGCGACCATGTCGCTAGACACCTTGAGCGGGGGGCACGATTGGTCCGCTTGTTCGCCGAGCTGGGCAATTTGTTTCCCAGCTCGTGCTTCTGCTAACCTTTGATCACTTTTAGTACTTCCCGACCGCTTCGCTGCTTGATATGACTTTTGAATCATGCGGTCATAGTTGTCCTGCGGCTTACTTTTCGCTGGTTGCTTCAGGGCAGCAAGAGTGCGCTTTGCTTTCACCGCATCTATCTTCTCCTCCGGAGGTGGATGTCTCTGTGCTTTCAACCCTTCAAAAAAGTCCTTCACTTCGCCTTGAGCTATCTTCGTGTTTTCCTCGTCGGACCTCTCATATGGTAACTTCTCTAGAGGCGTGAGAGAAGGACCGAATCTGCATCGCCTCCCGCCTCTGGCTGTACTGCTAGACGTCGCCAGACCAGACGAAGCGGCTGTCTTTTTTCCTTGCTTACGCGCCGGAGCAGGAGCAGCCGGAGCGGCGGCAGGTCTCTTCCGCCCTTGCTGACTAGGCGGAGAAGGAGGAGCAGGCTGGCTGCTCGGGCGCGCCGGCGCAGCTGGCGAAGGAGGCGGAGTGCCGCCACGCGCCGGAGAAGGAGCCGGAGTGCCCTGATCGTCACTCGCCGGAGGAGGAGGCGGTGGAGGAGGCGGATTGCCCTGACTCGCCGGAGGAGGAGGAGGAGGAGGCGGAGGCGTCTAGTTGATAATGTTGATGAGGTCCTTCCGCCATAGGCATGGAGTCTTCAGTGAAGAACCCAGCCGAGTCTCCCCTTCACCGGTAGGGTGGTCAAGCTGGAGCTCCTCAAATCCCTCCGTTATTTCATCCACCATCACCCTAGCATATCCTTCTGGAATCGGCCGGCAGTGAAAAGTGTCGCCGGGTCCAGAAGGATAAACAGAGCCAGCAGCCGCCTTGACCTTCAGATTCATCCACTGCGCCATAAGGTGGCAATTTTGTGCCTCCGTGATAGCATCCACGGGATACCTGGCAGTAGCCGTTAAGACAGGCTCTGGCTGAAGCAGCTCGGTGGAAGCCACGCTGCTTCTCCGCTGAGATGGCGGGGTAGCTTCGGGGGAAGCTTCGGCAATTCTTTTGTCCCGATTTGCTTCCCGTTCCTCTATCGCTTGTATTCTGGCCCGCAGCGCCTGCATTTCGGTCACCTCCATTTTCTTCCTCCTGTCGTGGCATTTGTAGCCGCCTGCGTCCGGAAACCCAGCACACCACGGAAGGGAGCCTGACGTGCCTCGTGTCCGTCCAGGGTGATCAGGATTCCCGAGGGCCATTGTCAGCTCGTCGTTCTCTCTATCGGGGAAGAACGTCCCTTCATGCGCTTCTTTGATATACTACCGCATCTTCCTGAGTGGTGTTTCCAATTGCTTATCCGTCCAAATGCACCACCCTGATACGGGGTCCAACGTTCCGCCAGCCCCGAAGAACCAAGTCCGGCAACGGTCTGGCCAGTGCATTGTCTCTGGTTCGATCCCTTTCTCAAGCAGATCATTCTCAGCCTTGGCCCACTTAGGCCGGGCTCTGAGGTAGTCACCTGACCCCGTGCGATGGTGATGCTTCTTCTTCGCATCATTTATCCGGTTTGTCTCCGACATCTTCTGACTCTTTTCCGACATCTTATGGGCCACAAATGCGGGCCAGTCATCTTTGATCTTCTCATATATGCCCACGAATTCTGGAGTCTTTTTATCTTTGACAAACGTATTCAGTTTTTTCTTCCATGCCCTGAATTGGTCTGCCATCTTCGAAAGTGCAGCAGACTTGATTAAATCCTCTTTAACTGGCTTCGTCGGATCATCCTCTCGCGGTAGGATGAAATTTGACTTCAGCTCAGTCCAAAGATCTTCTTTCTGCATATCAGTGACATAAGTCACCTGAGCGTCGTTTGCAGCCGGCTTTAACCATTGATGGATGCTGATCGGGATCTTGTCCCTAACCAGAACCCCGCACTGATTAACAAATGCGCTCTTTGTCCGGATGGGTGCAATCGGCTCGCCGGAGCGCGAGATTTCTGAGATCTCAAACTTTTCATCCGGCCTCAACTTTTTCTTCGCTCCTCGTCTCTTTACCGAAGATTTGCTCGATCCGGAGGGCTAGAAAAAGGAACAAAGACGAGAGTTAATGAATGCATCAATTAACTAGTCAGCACATGCTTAACTAACATATATACCTCCTGGCCGGACTCGGTTCGGTCACCGGAGCCAGCATCACGGTCTCCTTCTTGCACCGGCATTGGGTCACCGGAGCCGTCCTCACGGTCTACTTCTTCCATGTGCATTGGGTCACCGGATCCATCAATGTCATAGCCTAGATCTTCCAGCTGCAGCACTCTTTCGACCTGCTCATCGGTGTCGTTGAGAAACGACAAGATGGCATTTTGTCCGTCTGCGATTATGTCCATCAACATCGCTTCTTGTGCTAGGTCTCGGGTGTTGTCGTCCATTGTTTCTACAAATATTTACAACATGCCAATTATTATTCAAACATGACAGATGGATATATTAATGGCAAACGTAGAACTAGCTTCGACCCTCGACTGCTCGGCGATCCACAAACCCTAGACCCCCTCATGTCACATTTTGTCTAGTGTCAAAGGATTCAACAAAACCAATACTTCATCATTAGGCGAAAGTAACAGTAGCATGATGGTACGAAGCTCTCCAAAGTGGTTTTGGAACGGAGTCCCAGATAGGATAATTCGTAACAAAAGACGGATTATCCTATCAGGAACTCCGTTCCAAAACAACTTTGCATAACTTCGTACCAAAATGCCCCGGTTACTTCTGGCAAATGACGAAGTCATGGATTTCTTCAATACTTTGACACTAGCTAGCTAGGCAACCTCTCTCGACCCCTCGACCCTCGACTGCTCGGCGATCCACAACCCTAGACCCCCTCATGTCACATTTTGTCTAGTGTCAAAGGATTCAACAAAACCAATACTTCATCATTAGGCGAAAGTAACAGTAGCATGATGGTACGAAGC
>LR738712.1:835988604-836012892 GCA_902687465.1 Secale cereale | reverse complement strand
CCGGTTGGTGCCACCAACCGGGACTAAAGGTCCCTTTTCAGCAGCCCAAAGGGCGGGAAGGAGGGGCCTTTGGTCCCGGTTGGTGGCACCAACCGGGACTAAAGGGGGGCATTGGTCCCGGTTGGTGCCACGAACCGGGACTAATACCCCCTTTAGTCCCGGTTGTTGCCACCAACCGGGACCAAAGGCCCAGGGCTGGCGCGGGTGCGGTGGGATGTTTAGTCCCAGCTCGCTAGCTGAGGGAGCTCGAGAGTGGTTTATAAGGGTTGCTGCGCCCACCCTCTCGAGCTCTTCTCAAATGCAGGCTTCTGGGCCTAACTCTGCGCGCTGCCCTGTGAGCTTGCTGGGCCTTATAGTACAGGTGCATCCTGTGCTGTAGGCCTTGCAGGCTCACTGGGCAGCGCCCAATTTTTTTTTCTTTTTTGCTTTATTTATTTCTAAGTTGTTTTTGGCTGTATTTAGAGTTTCTTTGTGAATATTATTGCTTTAGGTAAAACCAATTACAAACTTTCTGTTAGTGCAAGTAGTATTCAAATTTGAATAGTTTAAATTTGAAATTATTTATTTTTCTTTGTTGCTTTATTTATTTTATTTTGTTTCTACTTACAACAAAATACTTATTGTTGCTATTTTTTTTTCAAGTTTTTTTGTTTTGTTTTCTGCATTATTTATTTTCTTTTGTTATTTGCTTTATTTTTGTAATTCATTCTGGTAAAACCAATTACAAACTTTCTGTTAGTGCAAGTAGTATTGAAATTTGAATAGTACAAACGGACAATGGTATCATACTCGTTTGTTACAAAGTTGGCATGGTATCATCATAATAGTTGCGGAAAAAAGTCTTCACTTTTTCTTCGCTTGTGTCATTTGCTTATTGCGCCGTAACCATGGATAATCTGCATCGTTTATCAGGATGCTTGGGTCAGCCTTGACTTTGAAGGGAGGAATTTCATGAAACTTTTCATAATCTTCAGACATGTCTGTCTTGCCCTCCACTCCCAGGATATCCCTTTTTCCTGAAAGAACTATGTGGCGCTTTGGCTCATCGTATGATGTATTCGCTTCCTTATCTTTTCTTTTTCTCGGTCTGGTAGACATGTCCTTCACATAGATAACCTGTGCCACATCATTGGCTAGGACGAATGGTTCGTCAGTGTATCCAAGATTTTTCAGATCCACTGTTGTCATTCCGTACTGTGGGTCTACCTGTACCCCGCCTCCTGACAGATTGACCCATTTGCACTTAAACAAAGGGACCTTAAAATCATGTCCGTAGTCAAGTTCCCATATGTCCACTATGTAACCATAATATGTGTCCTTTCCCCTCTCGGTTGTTGCATCAAAGCGGACACCGCTGTTTTGGTTGGTGCTCTTTTGATCTTGGACAATCGTGTAAAATGTATTCCCATTTATCTCGTATCCTTTGTAAATCAATACAGTCGAAGATGGTCCCCTGGACAACAAGTACAACTCATCACAAACAGTGTTGTCACCTCTGAGACGTATTTCCAACCAACTGCTGAAAGTCCTGATGTGTTCACGTGTAATCCAGTCGTCGCACTGCTCCGGGTGTTTGGAGCGCAGACTGTTCTTGTGTTCATCGACATACGGGGTCACCAATGTAGAGTTCTCTAGAACTGTGTAGTGTGCTTGTGACCAAGAATATCCGTCCCTGCATATTATTGAGTCCCTTCCAAGCGTGCCTTTTCCAGTCAGTCTCCCCTTGTACCGCGATTTAGGGAGACCTATCTTATTAAGGCCAGGAATGAAGTCAACACAAAACCCGATGACATCCTCTATTTGATGGCCCATGGAGATGCTTCCTTCTGGCCTGGCGCGGTTACGGACATATTTCTTTAGGACTCCCATGAACCTCTCAAAGGGGAACATATTGTGTAGAAATACGGGCCCGAGAATGACAATCTCGTCGACTAGTTGAACTAGGACGTGTGTCATGATATTGAAGAAGGATGGTGGGAACACAAGCTCGAAACTGATAAGACATTGCGCCACATCACTCCTTAGCCTTGGTACGATTTCTGGATCGATCACCTTCTGAGAGATTGCATTGAGGAATGCACATAGCTTCACAATGGCTAATCGGACGTTTTCCGGTAGAAGCCCCCTCAATGCAACCGGAAGCAGTTGCGTCATAATCACATGGCAGTCATGAGACTTTAGGTTCTGGAACTTTTTCTCTGCCATATTTATTATTCCCTTTATATTCGACGAGAAGCCAGTCGGGACCTTCATACTGAGCAGGCATTCAAAGAAGATTTCTTTCTCTTCTTTCGTAAGAGCATAGCTGGCAGGACCTTCATACTGCTTCAGAGGGATGTCGTCTTTTTCGTGCAAACGTTGCAGGTCCTCCCGTGCCTCAGCTGTATCTTTTGTCTTTCCATACTGTCGGGGGAAACTGTCCACCACGAGCACCTATGGGACCGGAGCCCCTTGTTCGTGCGGTAAGGGAGCGGAGGGAGCACAAAGAGCAGATCGTAGAGAGCACGCGGGCAGTTTACCTAGGTTCGGGCCGCGATGGACGCGTAAAACCCTACTCCTGCTTGATTGTATTGAGTTGGAGAGCTCGGGAGCTTGAAGAACTAGCTACACCGAGCCAATGAGCGATCTAGGTTTCGAACCCTTTCTACGTTGTGCATGGGCCTCCTTTTATAGCTCAAGGGGTCACCGGCAGGTGTCAACGTAGGAGAAAGGGGTAAAAACGTAATAGTGGTGGTAGTTGTAACAGTGCGGGAACAGTGGATGAACAGTGCATGAACAGTGGTCATCACCTACTTTGACAGTGGGGGACAAGAGCATTTAATGCCCGTCGCCGTCGACCCCAAAAGCGCCCGCCCTTGCGTCTCCGTTTGCCACGGCGATAGCTTTATCTCCGTGGAGTGCCACCGTGTCCCCCAGGCTGCACAGCCATCCGCCACGCGTCCCTGGAATGGCCCCAGGGTGACGCGTGGACCGATGTGCTGGAGCGCGGGCACACAGTGCAGACTTCCCCCGGCAAGCACCTTGCCGGGGACTTGAGCTTGTCGGGCCGGGAAGCTTGTCGCTCCCCGGGCCTTGCCGGGGCGCAGAGTGTGCCGAGGCTTGTCTTCTAGATACAGTCTTCTGATCTTCCTGGCAAGCTCCTCTTGCCAGGGCCTTGTGTTAACATGATGATCTCGAGCCAGAGACGGCCTTCCCGGCAAGCTCAGCTTGCCGGGGTCTTGATCTTATGTCTTGTATACTTTGTTTTTGAATGGTTTTATATGGAGCAGGAAGGTCTCCGGCAAGCACGTGGTAGGCCCTGCCGCGGGAGGCTGCTACTGCCCGTGCACAAGTTGGGGTACTGAGGTACCCCTACCTTAGTACACCGACAGGATCCCCCGGGCCTGGGCCACACACGGTGCCGAGCGCTGTTGGGCCAGGCCCAAAACAGTGCACGGGCACGCGCGGCCCACGGCGCGCCGAATCCACTTCCGTATCCGCCGCGTCCCTCCGTAACGGCACGCGTCGATTGCGGCGTCGTGGGATGGGACGTGGCCACGTTCTTTTAATGGAAAGAGCGAAACGTCCCCCACTTCCCCATAAAAGCAGAGGAAGCAGGAGCGGTTCCCCTCCTACGCCTTCATTGCTTCTTCTTCCATCTCCAGAAATTCCCCTTTGCGCTCCGCCTCCACACCTCCTCCGCCGTCTTCCGCATCCGCGGCGCCGCCGGACTCTTCGCTCCCCCCTTCCCTCGCCGCCTCCGCCATGGCCCCGAAGACCGAGAAGTCGAAGGCGGAGAAGACCAAGAAGGAGAATTCTGAGCAGGCGGCGAGGCTTACTCTGCTGCGGAAGCGGAACGTCGTCTTCGCGCCAAGGCTCAGCGCGCGGGAGCTCTGGAACAAATATTACTTGTTCTGGGCCAAGAAGACCAAGGCGCATCCCCGCACCCGAGTCTATCCGGCCGCCGCCAAGGACAACTACCCCGGCGGGTATTTCTTCTTTGCTGCTTTCTTCCACTGCGGCCTCTGTCCCCCTTTTTCTGAATTCTTCTGCGATATCATGCACACCTACGGCCTCCACCTTCTAGACTTCACCCCCAACGCCATCCTCACGATGGCGGTTTTCGCACATCTGTGCGAAAACTATATTGGGATCTATCCGAATGTAGCGTTGTTTAGGCACTTCTTCACCCCTAGAGCAGAGGCCGGCGCTCCCCTCTCCGGAGGAATCTCTTGGGTCTTTCGCCTGAACAAGAAAGAGTCCTACTTGCCGGGGGAACTCCGCGGCAAGTGGGAGGAGTGGCGCGCGGACTGGTGCTGGATAGTTGAGGACGAGCCGCAGCCCTTCACCGCGCCGCGCACCACAGCCATCGTGCGCGGCAGGGATTGGAGCGAGCTGGATTCGGACGACATCAAGCTCAACGTCGCCCTTGTCCGGATTCTTCGTCTTCGGGTAGCAAAGTTGTCTGTCGGAGAAGTAGGGACAGACTTCCTCCGCCGCCGCATCGCCCCTCTACAGGAGAGAAAGAGGCCAGCATGGGAGTACGGCAACGCGGCGGACATAATGAGGCTGCGCCCAGGGCTAAATTACAACTTCACGGCGCTGGAGCTGAAGGGGATGGTCCGGGAGCTTTTTAAGCACGACCCGGCCCACCCAGAGTGGTTCAGAGCTCCCCGGGGAGTGGTGCCCCTCTGCAACAGCACGGCCCGGGATCCTCTTTGCGCCATGATGCCCGCATGCGACTCGCATGGCGTCGACCGCACATGGATACCGCCCAAGCCAGCAGACATCATGAGCTTCTTCGACAACCTGGTGGAGGTGGCGAAGAACAAGGATGAGATCAAGGGGCTCACCCGGGACACCACCGACCAGGAGATTGCTTATATAGCTTCTCGGGTAGAAGAGGCCGCTGCAGCCGCAGCGGCAGGAGAATTTTGCTTCACAGTCGAGGAGGCAGAGGCTGCGGATGCGTCCTGCCAAGCAGAGGAGGCGGAGATCCGCAGGCTGCTGCAGCTTCCTCCCGACGAGCTCGCCGGGGTCCCTTCTTTGAGGCACTCCGGGATCCCCGGAATAGTGACCGAGGCCGCGGCGAGAGGCGGCGTTGCCGGAGGAAACAGAGGCACCGCAGGGAGCGGAGGCGCCGGAGGGGGCGGAGGCGCCGGAGGGAGGACGGCCGCAGGGCAGGGCGCTGGGCCCAGCAAGCCAGCCGAGGAGGAGGAGGAGGAGGAGGATGTCGGGGCCGACGAGGACCCCGACGGATCTCTGGGGCTCTATGCCGACGACCTCTCCTCGTCATCAGAGACCTCCCCGCCTCGGGCAAGTCCCAGGCGATCTCCGCTGAAACGTCTCCGCAAGGCGACGACGGGGACGAGGGCGCAGGCGCCCCGACAACAACCAACTCGCCGGGCGGCGCGAGCTACCCGGGAGAGCCAAGCTACGACGGGGGCGCCCGGCGCACCAACCACGGCGGGGGCGACCCGCACACAGGCCACGGTGGGGGCGACCCGCACACAGGCCACGGCGGAGGCGCCCCGCACGTCTGCGCCAAGCGGAGGAAGGTCTTCTCAGAGCGGAGCGGCTTCTCCGCCCGCTCCCCGGGCCTCGGCGTCCACAGGGGCCGGGTCTTCGCAGCCCCCAGCCCCGGGGACCGCCAAGCGCCCGAGGGAGTCTTCGCCTCCTGCTCCTCGCGCGAACGCGCCTCAGGTGGCGTTCGACTTCTTCGCCCTGAGCGACGACGACGTCGACGAGGAACAGGAGTAAGAGCTTGAGGTTTCGTATCTTCTTTAACTTCGCCTTGATTCTTGTTGATTCTAATCTTGCTTCTTGCTTTGATTTCAGGACCCTGGCCCAGCGAGCGGCGAAGAAGGCCAAGGTTCCCGTGGTCGAGGTCGCGGATGACTCGCCCGTCGCGGCGACAGGGGACGTGCCGGAGACGAGCTTGCCGGACCCGAACGCTGCTCCGAGGAGCAGCCCCCAGCGCAGCCCCCAGCGTAAGTCTGGGTTCAATATTTCCACTTGTCGGGCGCGCTTGAGGAACTTGTTTACACTAACCTCTTGTTGTTCTTGTTTTGTCTTGATTGTCTTGTGCAGAGGGGGAGCCGCAGCCACAAGAGCATCCGGAGATCACTCCCGAGGAGCCGCAGGCCCCGCCGTCCCCGCCAAGGACGAACTCTCCGGCAAGGGAGAGTGCTCCGCCAAGGGCGGGTACTCCGCGGGTACTCCGCCAAGGGCGAGTACCCCGCCAAGAGCGAGCAGCCCGGCGAGGGTGGCCACTCCGCCAAGGCAGAGCTCCCCGGCGAGGGAGCCCGCCGTCGACGATGTCCGTCAAGGTAAGTTTTGTAATCTTGTCTTCTTGGACTCGTCTTTTTTGGATATTTGCTTGAACTTCTTCTTCTTTTTCTTCTTCTTCTAGGTCCTCCTCCCCCCGAGCAGATGGAGACGGAAGTCGTCGTCGAGGAGGAGGGCGCGCAGGGCGGCGGCGGCAACGCTCCTGTCGTTGAGGACACGGCGGGAGCCGCCGAGCCGGCTGCGGAGGAGACCGCTCCGACCGCAGACGCAGCGGCCGGGGAGGGGGACGGCGGCCATACTGCCGGCCCGGAGGCGGCAGGAGCGTCAAGCGCTGCGCCGGCCGCCGACCCCTCCACCGAGAAGGAGCCGTCCGCCTACTATCTTGAGGCCCCCAACGGCGTCTATATCCAGGTGTCGTGGGGATCTTCGTCGCGAGCCCCCGCGGAGGGAGAGGCCTTTGATGGGGAGGTCCTCGCCTCCGCGGGTCTGAAGGTTGTCGAGGCGCCCGGCGAGAGTGACGAGCCCGAGGAGGAGAAGCTGCTCCACCGGCTCCTGGCCCTTTACCGGGCCAGGCAGGCGAAGCTCGCGTCTCGGGAGGCCCTCACCGCCAAGGCCGCCGCTGACATGGAGAAGCGCGCGGCGGAGCTCCGCGCCGCCAACCAGGCTGCCCTCCGCGACGTGGCGGAGGAGCGCGAGAGGCTCGCCGGGGACTACCAGGAGTGGCTCCTGGAGAAAGCTGAAGCCGAGGAGCAGCAGCGACTCGCCGGAGAAGAACTGTCCCGGCGAGAAGGAGAGCTCACCCAACGGAAGGTCAACCTCGATTCTCACGAGGAAGACCTCGCCGCCCGGGAGCAGGCCCTTGGCGGAGAGCTGAAGGAGGCGAAGGCCGCCGCAGACGCCGCGGAGACCGCCAAGAAGGAGCTCGAGGCCAAGGTTGCGCAGCTGGAGGAGTCCCTGAAAGCGAGCGTGGAGAGGGTCACCGCGCTCAACACAGAGCGCGAGAAGGACGTCCACACCAACTCTGAACTCCAGGTGCGTCTCTCCAAGCAGGGCGACGAGCTGAAGGCCGCCAAGGATTCGATTGAGGATCTGGAGCTGAAGGTTTCCACGTTAAAGGATTCGCTTGATGCCGTCCGGGACCGGGAAACCAAGCTGAAGGAAGAGCTCCGCAAGGAGCGAGGCTTGGTGGAGAGCGCCACCACTGCGGCTGAGAACTTCCGCCGGACCGTCGAGGTATGGACCGACGATTTGGTGGCCTCTGCATCCAACATCGACCAGGAGCTGTTGGCGCTGAAGGTCGAGCATCTTATATACTCTCCGGATCAAAACCTCCCTCACAGCGCCAAGCTCAGCCTCTTCTTCAGAGGGATCGCGCCAGCGCTTGCAAATCTTCGGAAGAAGCTCCCCGCGCAACTGGCCGAGGAGTCACGCCAGCTCTGCGCGGGAACCTTGGAGCGCGTCTTGGCGAAGATTGTGTACCGCAACCCCGGTATAAACCTCGCCAACGTTCTCCGCAGCTTGCCGGCTGACGCGGATATGGAGGCACTGAAGGCGCAGGTCGCCCACATTATCGCCAAAGTGAACAAGATCTCCAGGATTGAAGGCGACCGTGTAGATTAGGCCTCCTTTTCTTTATCTCTTTTGTTGCTGCATAGTGTGTCATGAACTTATTAGTCATTGCGACAAGTTATCCCTTGTAATATATTAACTTATTTGAGCAATCGATGCAGCGTTATCTCCCTTGTTTTGGTCCTCTACTTTGTATGCTTTCAACCCTACGCTTCTAGGGAACTTGCCGGCAAGGGGCCCTTGCCGCGAGCGCTGAGTGCTGGACTCTGAGCAGCCTGCTGGCTAAGGTCTTACCGGCAAGCAACCTTGCCGCAGCTAGTCGCAACGCACTTAGCTTGCTGAGTGAACTCGGAAACGAAGCAAGGGCGCGACACTTGTCGCAGCTCACTTAAGTCGTTGAGCGTACTCGAAAACAAGATAAGGGTGCGGCTAGCCACGGGTAGGTTCCCCCGCGCACAGGTTTTCCATACAAAGTGTGGTTGTTCAAGGAAGACAACTTAAAATTTAAAAATTTGAACTGCTCGAATTCTGGTAACTTAGCTTTCATGATCTGTGCGTTCTCCGGCAAGCTTCTCTTTCTTGAACAGCACTTGGTTCAACTTCCATCTCCTTCCCCCCCGGCAAACTTGTGCGCGAGGAACATTCCTTCTGCTTAAGAGGCAAGGGAAAAAGAAAAGGGAAACAAGTATATGGCCTTTCGGCGTGCTAATGCTTACCGGATACGTGTGTTGCACAAGAAATGCCAAATAACGCATGCAAATAGCGAAGAAAAGCATGGAAAAGGCAAATAGCGCAAAAACACAAAAGCTTTACTGATGCACGGGATCTGCGCCCGGCTTTGTACAAAGGGTTACATGCAACAGCGGCAAAGCTTGTACAAAAGGTGGTTGCCGGAGCGGATCACGGCAACCGCGCCTTATGGGTGAAA
Source organism: Secale cereale (assembly GCA_902687465.1). Lineage (NCBI taxonomy): Eukaryota > Viridiplantae > Streptophyta > Magnoliopsida > Poales > Poaceae > Secale > Secale cereale. Next base: position 836,004,128 of record LR738712.1, on the reverse strand, counting down.
CTTGCGAAGATGCTCTATGTTCCAGGAGTTGCTCACCGGTAAGCCTTCTTCGGTCTCAAGGCGGACAGCGCCGGGCCTTGTGACTTGTCTCACCCGATAAGGGCCTTCCCACTTCGGCGTCAACTTGTTGGAATTCTTGGCGGACTGAACACGCCGAAGAACAAGGTCGCCTTCCTCGAGACTCCTGGCCTTAACCTTGCGGCTATGGTAGCGACGCAAGGCTTGCTGGTATCGAGCAGCTCGTACAGCAGCCTGGAGACGTTCCTCCTCGAGGAGCAATGCATCATCTTGTCGCAGTTGCTCTTGCTCGAGCTCATCATAAGCGAGCACTCGAGGAGATCCGTATACGAGTTCCGTGGGGAGAACTGCCTCTGCTCCATAGACTAGAGCAAAGGGTGTCTGTCCGGTGGCTCGACTTGGTGTCGTTCTGATTGACCAAAGAGCCGCCGGTAACTCCTCTATCCAGTTTCTTCCGCACTTGCGCAGCCTGTCAAAGGTCCTTGTCTTGAGTCCGCGCAGCACTTCAGCATTTGCCCTCTCCGCTTGACCGTTGCTCCTCGGGTGAGCAACAGAAGCGAAGCAGACCTTGGCGCCAAGGTCTTGGACGTATTGCATGAAGGTGCGACTAGTAAATTGTGTACCGTTGTCGGTGATAATCCTGTTAGGGATTCCGAAACGGCAAACAATCGACCTGAAGAACCTGACTGCTGACTGTGATGTCACCTTTCTCACCGGTTCCACTTCTGGCCACTTTGTGAACTTGTCGATTGCGACGTACAAGTACTCAAAGCCCCCGACAGCGCGAGGGAAAGGGCCGAGGATATCGAGCCCCCAGACCGAGAAGGGCCAGGACAAAGGGATTGTCTGGAGAGCTTGAGCTGGTTGATGAATTTGCTTGGCATGGAACTGGCATGCTTCACACTTGGTTACTAGTGCAGTTGCATCTTGGAGGGCTTCTTGCCAAAAGAACCCTTGCCGGAAAGCTTTCCCGGCAAGTGCCCTTGCGCCAATGTGATGGCCGCATATGCCTCCGTGTATCTCTGCCAACAGCTTCTGTCCATCTTCCCTGGAGATGCACTTCAACCTGACACCATTGAGCCTTCTTCTGTACAGCTCGTTATCCACGAACTGGTACATACTTGACTGCCTGGTTATCTTCTCTATCTCTTCTGGGTCGTCGGGAAGTTCTCCAGTTTGCAGAAAACGGACGATCTGCAGCGCCCATGCCGGAGCTTGAGGCTCGACGGCAAGGACTAAAGGCATGAGGGCCGCTGCGGGAACCTCAGCTTCCACGGCAAGAACCTCTGATTCTGCCGGAGCGGATGGTCCCCCGGCAAGCTCGCCGGGGCGAGGCTTGTCGGGAATGTTTGCTTCAACTGTACAGATCCGAGGATCTGCAGGAGCAAACTGTTCCTCAGCGTTCTGATCGTTGATCTTGGGGACCTTGGCGGCGGCTTCGGGGAGATCCGCCGGCAAGTAATCGCCGGAGACCAACTTTCTCTTCTTGGACTGTCCAATTGATGGTGTAACGGATGGCTGAGTTAGCTTGAGCAAGAAGGTCCCTGGTTCCACAGGTAACTTCATCGCAGCACACTTTGAAAGGCCATCTGCAATTTCATTCTGAGCTCTCGGGACGTGCTCCATTTGCAGACCTTCAAAGTGTTCTTCAAGCTTCCTCACTTCATCTACATAAGCTTCCATCAAAGGGCTCTGATAACTCTTGTTAACTTGTCGGACCACTAACTAAGAATCTCCCCGGACAATCAGCTTTCTGATCCCAAGTTCGGCCACAATCCTGAGGCCGGCAAGCAAGCCTTCATACTCAGCAGTGTTGTTTGTCGCTTGCTCCCTGGGAAAGTGCATCTGGATAACATACTTGAGGTGTTCTCCGGTGGGCGCGATGAGTACCACGCCGGCACCGGCGCCTTGCAGCGAGAAGGCACCATCAAAGTACATTACCCATTCACTTGTCGCTTCTTGTACGGGTACACTTGTTTCTAGAACTTCTTCATCGGGCGTTGGGGTCCATTCGGCTATGAATTCTGCCAAAGCTCGGCTCTGGATGGTTGAAGTACTTTCAAACTTGAGCCCAAAGCTCGACCGCTCCAGTGCCCACTCAACGATCCTGCCTGTTGCTTCTGGATTGTGCAATATCCTCTTCAGCGGAAAGCGAGTGACCACTGTTATCTCATGTGCCTGGAAGTAATGGCGCAGCTTTCTTGAGGCCATGAGGAGGCCGAAAAGCAACTTCTGCACCCCGGAGTATGTTGATCTAGCCCCTTGTAAAAGAGAGCTTACAAAATACACCGGGCGCTGCACCATCCTCTTCCGCACTTCTTCTGGCTCCTACGTAGAGTTGTCCTTGTCGGGGCCAGAGCTTGCCGGAGTAGCCCCCTGCTTGTCGCTGGATTCACTTGCCGGTGGCGCTGACTCCTCGTCGGCCTCCCTCTCCGCTACTAACGCAGCACTAACCACCTGGTTGGTTGCCGCTAGGTACAGCAGCAACTTCTCCTGTGGTCTAGGTGCGACAAGTATTGGAGTAGAGGATAGGTACCGTTTCAAGTCTTGCAGCGCTGCCTCCGCTTCCGGAGTCCATTTCATTGGACCTGCCTTCTTCAAAATTTTGAAGAAAGGAAGGGCGCGTTCCGCAGACTTTGAAATGAACCTACTGAGGGCAGCCACACAACCTGCAAGCCTCCTGACATCCTTGACTCGCTTCGGGGCTTCTATCTGCTCGATGGCTTTTATCTTGTCAGGGTTGGCTTCAATCCCCCTCTGTGACACAAAGAACCCGAGAAGCTTGCCGGAGGGGACTCCAAAAACGCACTTCTCGGGGTTCAACTTGAGCTGAATCTTGCGCAGGTTCTCAAATGTCTCTTCCAAATCCTGGATCAGTGTGTCCTTGCTCTTGCTCTTGACCACGATATCATCCATGTAAGCCTCTACATTTCTGTGGATCTGTGGCTCAAAAGCTGTGTATACTACTCTTGCAAAGGTTGAGCCTGCATTCTTCAATCCGAAAGGCATGCGAATAAAGCAATATGTGCCACATGGAGTGATAAATGCAGTCTTCTCTTCGTCTTCCTTGGCCATGAAAATCTGATGGTAGCCTGAATATGCATCAAGGAAAGAGAGCAGCTCACATCCGGCAGTGGAGTCAACAATCTGGTCAATGCGCCGCAAGGGAAATGGATCCTTGGGACATGCTTTATTCACATCGGTGAAGTCTATACACAGTCTCCACTTCCCGTTGGCCTTACGCACGACGACTGGGTTTGCCAACCACGTCGGATGGATCACGCCTCTAACTAGGCCTGCTGCTTCTAGCTTCTTGATCTCTTCGTTGATGAATTCTTGGCGCTCCACGGCTTGCTTCCTGACCTTCTGCTTGATGGGCCGCGCATGAGGACAAACAGCAAGCTTGTGCTCAATTACATTCCTGGGAACACCGGGGATGTCAGATGGCTGCCATGCAAACACATCGACATTCGCCCGCAGGAAGGCAACGAGCGCGCTTTCCTATTTGCTGTCAAGTGTGGCACTGATGGTGAAGGTACCACCAGTGCCGTCCTCCTTGGCGGACACCTTCTTGGTTGCCGGAGGAGCGGCCATTCCTTTTTTGCACTTGCCGGTGGAGCTCGATGGAACGTCCTCGACGGCAGCGCAGCACTCCGAAGAGGTGCGGTTGCCGGAGTGGGCCCCATAGCACTTGCCGGACTTGGTCTTGGTCTTCTTCCCCCCGGGAGCTTCAGCGGCAAGTGTGTCTTTCTCTGCTGCGGCTGCTGCATCCCGGTATATCTTGTCGGCGCAGACAAGCGCATCCTTCTTGTCGCCGTGGACAGTGATGACGCTTATCGGCCCCGGCATCTTGAGTACGTTGTAGGCGTAGTGGGAAGCTGCCATGAACTTGGCGAGGGCGGGACGGCCGAGTATCCCATTATATGGTAATGGGATATCGGCGACGTCGAATGTGATGCGCTCAGTTCTGAAGTTGAGCTCCCCGCCAAAGGTCACCGGCAGAGTTATCTTCCCCTTGGGCTTGCTCCTCCCCGGGTTGATTCCTTGGAACGAACCGGTCTCTTTGAGCTCGCCATCTGGGATTTGGAGTTTCTTGATCACAGCAGAGGAGATCAAGTTCAGCCCGGCCCCGCCGTCAACCAACATTTTGGTGACCTTGAGGTTGCGGATGGTGGGTGAAACCAGCATCGGCAAACACCCGACCGCAGTGGTGCGGTCAGGGTGATCCTCAAGATCAAAAATGATGGGCGTGCTGGACCATTTGAGGAGCCTGCGCGACTCCACGGGCGGCTCCGCTGCATTCACTTCCCGCACCCACTGCTTGAGTTGGCGGTGGGAAGTGTGCAGAGAGGCGCCGCCGTCGACGCACAGGACCTCCGTGGCCTTCTGGAACTCATGCTCGCTGTTATCCTCATCCTCCATGTCATCGTCGTCGTCTTCTTCATCCTTGTCGCGGCCCCGGGGAGGTCGGTCACCTTGCCGCTGCTTGGCCTTGCCGCGGCGTCCTCCCCGGCCATTGAATGGCCGCTTCTTGCTTGGTTCTCCTCCGCCACCTTGGGCCTTCTCCTTGTCGCGCCGCTCGTACTCAGCTTTCTGCTGCTCGACGAGGTATTCGACGCGTTTGCAGTTGGAGAGGTCGTGGCCCTTGGTGCGGTGGATTTTGCAGTATTGCTTGTCGGAGCCGTCCTGCTTGTCGGCTGCCGCTACAGGGGCAGGCTCCTTGCCGGAGCCGCCAGCCTGTGTTTGCTTGGCGGGAGCCTCCTTGCTGGACTTCTCGACGGCAAGCACTTCCTTCTTGTTCTTCCTTCTGTTGTTCCGCCGCCGGCTCTTCTTTGCCGGGGCGGCGTCGTCGCTGTCGCTTCCCCCTGCGCCAGCATCTTCCCCGGGGAGTCTCCTCCCCTCTTCTGCGCGCGCGCACTTATCAGCTAGAGCATAAAGCTCGCTGACATCCCGTATCTTGGTCATGGCCATCTCCTCACGCATGCGGCGGTTACGTACGTTCTGGTGGAACGCACTGATAACCGCGGCAGGGTGGACGTCGGGGATGTTGTGCTGCACGCGGCTGAAGCGCTGGATGTACTTGCGCAGAGGTTCTCCTTCCTTCTGGGCCAAGATGTGGAGATCGCTCTCCTGGCCGTGGGGTTTGTGGCCGCCCGTGAAGGCGCCAACAAACTGGTGGCAAAGATCTGCCCAAGAAGAAATGGAGCCTTCCGGCAAGTGCATAAGCCAAGAACGGACATTTGGCTTAAGCACCAGCGGGAAGTAATTCGCCAGTATCTTCTCGTCGCGCCCCCCGGCAGCCTGCACCGCGATGGTGTAAATGCTGAGGAATTCCGAGGGGTGCATCTTGCCGTCGTACTTCTCCGGTACGTCGGGCTTGAAGTTCTTCATGCTGGGCCACTGGACGCGCCGCAGCTCACGGGTAAACGCAGGGCAACCTGCCGCGTACGGCAAGTCGCCTGGTTCACAGGGCGCGCGCGCGTCGACAGCGTTCCCAGCTCGCTGATCTGATTGTCGCCGAGCTTCTCGGCGGCGCTCGATCGTCGTTCGAGCGTCTTCTTGTCGCCGGTCGTCGAGGACCTGGCGCTGGTCCCGACGAGCCCACGGATCCGACGACGCCGTGGAGTCGTCGTCAACGTTGATCCGGCGGGGAGGCGTCTTCTGCTTCCGCGGCGGGGAGTGCACGGTAGTTGCACCCCCGGCGGTCTTGTCGCCGTCGGCCTTCGTCTTCTCGACTTGCCGTGGCCGCGAGGTCGCCGGCTGCTGCGGCGCGTCGTTATTGGCGAAGGCGATCAGGCTCTGGATGGTGGCCCTCCAGTCTTCGGCCTTGTCTGCCGCTGGAGGGAAGTCGAGGAGCAGTTGCGCTCTTGCGAGTGCTTCTGCTGGAGAGGAGGGGAGCGGGGGCGAGCGGTGCGAGGAGCGGGATATGCTCGGACTCCTAACAGGGTTAGAAGGAGCAGGGTCCCGCCCCGGCGACCGCGCCTTGCTCGTGCCCGGACGGTGGCCTGGAGCGTCCCGCGAGCCTCCGGTTTGCCCTTGGCCCAGCAAGCGGATGCCACCTCCTGTGGCATGGCGCTGCTGGGTCGTCGTTTGCTGAGATGGACGTGGCGCATCCACGGAGACCGAGGCTCGGTCGTCCGTCTTGTCCTTGGATTTGGTGGCGCCGCGAGTTTCCTCGCCGGCGACCACCCTTCCGACGGCGTCTCCTCCACCCACCGTGGGTTCCGGTGGCGGCGGATGAGACGCAGACGGGCCTGCGACCTCCGAAACCTTCTTCTTCGGGGCCATGTTGCTGTTGCTGATGAAGCTAACGAAGTTGGAGAAGTTGATGAAGATTGCGCCCGCGTGAACGCCGTATCAGGTTCGCGCAACCTCGACGCCCCCTACCTGGCGCGCCAAAGATGTCGGGGGAAACTGTCCACCACGAGCACCTATGGGACCGGAGCCCCTTGTTCGTGCGGTAAGGGAGCGGAGGGAGCACAAAGAGCAGATCGTAGAGAGCACGCGGGCAGTTTACCCAGGTTCGGGCCGCGATGGACGCGTAAAACCCTACTCCTGCTTGATTGTATTGAGTTGGAGAGCTCGGGAGCTTGAAGAACTAGCTACACCGAGCCAATGAGCGATCTAGGTTTCGAACCCTTTCTACGTTGTGCATGGGCCTCCTTTTATAGCTCAAGGGGTCACCGACAGGTGTCAACGTAGGAGAAAGGGGTAAAAACGTAATAGTGGTGGTAGTTGTAACAGTGCGGGAACAGTGGATGAACAGTGCATGAACAGTGGTCATCACCTACTTTGACAGTGGGGGACAAGAGCATTTAATGCCCGTCGCCGTCGACCCCAAAAGCGCCCGCCCTTGCGTCTCCGTTTGCCACGGCGATAGCTTTATCACCGTGGAGTGCCACTGTGTCCCCCAGGCTGCACAGCCATCCGCCACGCGTCCCTGGAATGGCCCCAGGGCGACGCGTGGACCGATGTGCTGGAGCGCGGGCACACAGTGCAGACTTCCCCCGGCAAGCACCTTGCCGGGGACTTGAGCTTGTCGGGCCGGGAAGCTTGTCGCTCCCCGGGCCTTGCCGGGGCGCAGAGTGCGCCGAGGCTTGTCTTCTAGATACAGTCTTCTGATCTTCCTGGCAAGCTCCTCTTGCCAAGGCCTTGTGTTAACATGATGATCTCGAGCCAGAGACGGCCTTCCCGGCAAGCTCAGCTTGCCGGGGTCTTGATCTTCTGTCTTGTATACTTTGTTTTTGAATGGTTTTATATGGAGCAGGAAGGTCTCCGGCAAGCACGTGGTAGGCCCTGCCGCGGGAGGCTGCTACTGCCCGTGCACAAGTTGGGGTACTGAGGTACCCCTACCTTAGTACACCGACACATACACGCCCAAGAAGCCTAGCAGGTTCACGCATAGGTTCTTCGTCACGTGCATCACGTCGATTGAAGAGCGGACCTCTAGGTCTTTCCAGTAGGGTAGGTCCCAAAATATAGATTTCTTCTTCCACATGGGTGCGTGTCCCTCAGCGTCATTCGGAACAGCTAGTGCGCCGGGGCCCTTTCCAAAGATTACGTGTAAATCATTGACCATAGCAAGTACGTGATCACCGGTACGCATGGCGGGCTTCTTCCGGTGATCTGCCTCGCCTTTGAAATGCTTGCCTTTCTTTCGACATTGATGGTTGGTTGGAAGAAATCGACGATGGCCCAGGTACACATTCTTCCTGCACTTGTCCAGGTATACACTTTCAGTGTCATCTAAACAGTGCGTGCATGCGTGGTATCCTTTGTTTGTCTGTCCTGAAAGGTTATTGAGAGCGGGCCAATCGTTGATGGTCACGAACAGCAATGCCTTTAGGTCAAATTCCTCCTGTTTGTGCTCATCCCACGCACGTACACCGTTTCCATTCCACAGCTATAAAAGTTCTTCAACTAATGGCCTTAGGTACACATCAATGTCGTTGTCGGGTTGCTTAGGGCCTTGGATGAGAACTGGCATCATAATGAACTTCCGCTTCATGCACATCCAAGGAGGAAGGTTATACATACATAGAGTCACGGGCCAGGTGCTGTGATTGCTGCTCTGCTCCCCGAAAGGATTAATGCCATCCGCGCTTAAAGCAAACCATACGTTCCTTGGGTCCTTTGCAAACTCCTCCCAGTACTTTCTCTCGATTTTTCTCCACTGCGACCCGTCAGCGGGTGCTCTCAACTTCCCGTCTTTCTTACGGTCCTCACTGTGCCATCGCATCAACTTGGCATGCTCTCTGTTTCTAAACAAACGTTTCAACCGTGGTATTATAGGAGCATACCACATCACCTTCGCAGGAACCCTCTTCCTGGCGGGCTCGCCATCAACATCACCCGGGTCATCTCGTCTCATCTTATACCGCAATGCACCGCATATCGGGCATGCGTTCAGATCCTTGTATGCACCGCGGTAGAGGATGCAGTCATTAGGGCATGCATGTATCTTCTGCACCTCCAATCCTAGAGGGCATGCGACCTTCTTTGCTGCGTATGTACTGCCGGGCAATTCGTTATCCTTCGGAAGCTTCTTCTTCAATATTTTCAGTAGCTTCTCAAATCCTTTGTCAGCCACAGCATTCTCTGCCTTCCACTGCAGCAATTCCAGTACGGTACCGAGCTTTGTGTTGCCATCTTCGCAATTGGGGTACAACCCTTTTTTGTGATCCTCTAACATGCGATCGAACTTCAGCTTCTCCTTTTGACTTTCGCATTGTGTCCTTGCATCGACAATGACCCGGCGGAGATCATCATTTGGTTCCTCTTGATCTTCAGCAGCTTCACCCGTTGCAGCATCATTGGGCACATCGTCTGGTTCCTCTTGATCTTCACCAGCTCCCCCCATTGCAGCATCACCGTATTCAGGGGGCACATAGTTGTCATCGTACTCTTCTTCTTAGCCGTCTTCCATCATAACCCCTATTTCTCCGTGCCTCGTCCAAACATTATAGTGTGGCATGAAACCCTTGTAAAGCAGGTGGGAGTGAAGGATTTTCCGGTTAGAGTAAGACATCGTATTCACACATTTAGTGCATGGACAACACATAAAACCATTCTGCTTGTTTGCCTCAGCCGCATTTAGAAACTCATGCACGCCCTTAATGTACTCGGAGGTGTGTCTGTCACCGTACATCCATTGCCGGTTCATCTGCGTGCATTATACATAATTAAGTGTGTCAAAAACCATTACAGAACATCATAAATAGATAATTAAGTGACCAAATGGATAAAAGTTCATCATCACATTAAAACCAAAGTACATACATATATAGTTCTCATCTAACAACATATAGCTCTCCATACACATCGAAACTATGTAAAACATTTCAATGCGAAAACAAATGCGATCATAATCGCAACCAAGGTAACAATTGATCCAACGGCATAATGATACCAAGCCTCGGTATGAATGGCATATTTTCTAATCTTTTTAATCTTCAACCGCATTGCATCCATCTTGATCTTGTGATCATCGACGACATTCGCAACATGCAACTCCAATATTATCTTCTCGTCCACAATTTTTTTTTATTTTTTCCTTCAAGAATTTGTTTTCTTCTTCAACTAAATTTAACCTCTCGACAGTAGGGTCCATCTTGATCTTGTGATCATCGATGACTTCCGCAACATGCAACTCCAATTCCATCTTCTCCTCCTCCATTTTTTCCAATTTTTTCTTTAAGGAAATGTTTTCCTCTTCAACTAAATTTAACCTCTCCACAAGAGGGTCGGTTGGAATTTCCGGTTCAACTACCTCCTAGACATAATAAAACATCTATGCATGTCAGGTTGGTCGGCATAACTATCATAAACACTAAAACAAATAGTTATAAATTAAAGATAATATACCACATCCGAATCGTAGACAGGACGAGGGCCCACGTGGGCGGATATCAAAACCATCACACTATATAATAACAAGCAATAATAAACGTAAGAAAATTAGACAAATATCTATCTAAAGCAATAATAACAAGCAATAATAAAAGTAAGAAAAGCATGGACATAACAAGAGGCTCACCACGGTGGTGCCGGTGACGAGATCGGCGGGGGCGATCAACGGCGGCGAAGACGGGGACGGGACGTGACGGACCGCTAAACCTAGACAAATCTCGGAGAAAATAGAGCTTCGAGAGGAGAAAAGCTTAACTAGTGTGGCTCGGGCATTCCACCGAACACGTTGTGTGCATAGGAGGTGAGCTAGAGCACCACTAACCCCTCTCCCCCTCGGCCAGAAAAAAAAACAGAGCAATGAGCTCTGCTCTTGAGTGAGGGGTTATATATAGGCACCTCATTGGTCCCGGTTGGTGCTACGAACCGGGGCTAAAGGGGTGCCTTTGGTCCCGGTTCATATCACCAACCGGGACCAACGGTGGTGGGCCAGGAGCAAGAGCCATTGGTCCCGGTTTGTCGCTCCAACCGGGACCAAAAGGTCCAGACGAACCGGGACCAATGGCCCACGTGGCCCGGCCGGCCCCCTGGGCTCACGAACCGGGTCCAGTGCCCCCATTGGACCCGGTTCTAGATTGAACCGGGGCTAATGGGCTGGACAGGCCTGGACCAATGCCATGTTTTCTACTAGTGATGACATCCGGTGATATTACCTCTATATAAAAATGGAGGAAGTACTACGTAAACAGGTCTCGCATTGGTCTTTCACAAATCAAGCTGAAAGGATTCCGCTTTTATTTATGCTGCCGTATGTATGACGTACTTGAGTCGATCCCAAACACTACTAGAAAAAGGGCTATAGATGGGATTGACACTAATGGCGCACCAGATAAGCGGTGCGCCATTAATATATACTAATGGCGCACCACCTTCTGATACGCCATTAGAGTTGAAACTACTAATGGCGCACCTGGCCCAGGGTGCATCATTAGTATATAAAAAAATTGAACTAGTGCGCCTGTCCAAACATACTAATGGCGCATCCAGACACAGTGCGCCATTACTAGTTGTAACTAGTAATGGCGCACCTGTCGGAAAGTACGCCACTAATGTTATTTTTTTATTATATTTTTTATTCCTTTTTTTTTCAAAACTACTAATGGCGCACTGTTCCATCGTGCACCATTACTAGTTTAAACTAGTAATGGCGCACTGCGCCATTAGTATGTTTTTTTTTGCAAAACTACTAATGGCACACCACCAGAAGGTGCGCGATTCGTAACCTGGATTACTAATGGCGCATTTAGAGTTGGTGCGCCATTAGTAAGTGGGCAGCAACAAGATATTTTGGACAACCTCTCCTACCCACACTAACTTTCTCCCCACTTCATTCTCTCCACCTCCTCCTTGTCTCGCGTGCCTCCTCTTTTTCACCTCATTTCCACCATAGATTCATTCAAATTAAGTGGTTAAATTACCTTGTTTTGATAGGTAAGTAAGGGGGGAAGCTATATTTATGTTGTTCTCCCTGCAACAATGTGCACATGCACTTTTAATGGCCTAGCTAGATCTATGTATGTTCGTGGTGTTGCATATGTTTGTGGTGTTGCATATGTGTTTGTGTTTGGAGGTGTACCGGTATTTGAAATGCGATAGTTGCCAATATTTTGCCGGAATGTTGATTCATTTCCGTTTCGGCGAGAATTTTAGCATTAAGCATTCTTTTTGGTCCTATTTTTAGGAAAAGTCATGCCAAATTTTTTCGTGGTTCTAAAATATCGTTTTGCTCTACCCCGCAGGCAACCATGGTCCGCACGATGACCGAAGGCATCGTGAATAGGTTTTTGAGGTCCGCGAAGGCCGAGATGCTTCAAAAGAACGAGACGGAGATAAGATGTCTGTGTCGAAGATGCAAGCTGAAGAGCCTTATTGCGGACCCGGATTCCGGGCAGGTGCGGGACCACCTGCTCTTGCGTGGTTTCATGGATGGCTATCGGTGGCAAGGTGATGAAGATGGCTACGAAGTCGTCCATGGGGGCCGGGCAAGAAATGAGGAAGGGCAGCAAGACAACCACCGCGGCTCGGGCGGGCGAGAAGACGAAGAATCCCCAGGAGATGATCACGACGGTGATGCTATACACAGTCATCATGTAGAAGATGCAGGACGTGATGATGAGGAAGATACCGGAGCAGACGACGGGCATGATCATGAAGATGATGATGCCGGCGGAGCAGACGACGCTGGACCATCGATGGGCTGGGTGCAGGACCCTCATATTCAAGAGCTGCTTCTCAAGCAGACGGATAACGCAAGAGCTGTCGCGCGAGAGAAAGCCATGATGGATCAACTTGAGTTAGACGCGGTTACTCCATTGTATGAAGGATGCAGGCCCGAGGATACCCGCCTGAAAGTAACGCTCATGGCTCTGGAGATGAAGGTAAAACACAAAATGACCGACGCATGCTTCGACGAGAACATGTCATTCTGGCACGAACGTCTTCCCAAGGGGAACAAGTGCCCGACCAGTTTGGAGGAGGCGAAGAAAATCGTGTGTCCTCTGGATTTACCGCACGTGAAATACCATGTGTGCATGAACAATTGCATCATTTATCGGGACGAGCACGCGGAGTATACCATATGTCCGGTGTGCGGCGTCACTCGATACAAGAAGAGGAAGAAAGCTCCTCGAAAAGTGGTGTGGTACTTTCCGATCACTCCTCGTCTGCAGCGGTATTTCGCGGACCCTAAGGTAGCAAAGCTCCTGCGTTGGCATGCGGATAGGGAGGAGAAGAAGCGAGAAGATGACGCAAATGATCCGGAGATAGATAAAAAGACAAGATGCTGAGTCACCCTAAGGATGTGAGCCAGTGGCAAGCGTTGAACTTCGAAGACCTAGAATTTGGGAACGATCCAAGGAACATTGTGCTGGGCGCGAGCACCGATGGAGTCAATCCGTTTGGCAGCCAGAGAAGCACACATAGCACCTGGCCTGTGTTTGTGTGGATGTACAACCTTCCCCCTGGTTGTGCATGAAGAGGAAGTACATTCACATGAGTATGCTAATTGAAGGACCGAAACAACCAGGGAACGACATCAATCTGTATCTGGGGCTGCTGAAAGAGGAGCTTGACACGCTGTGGAAAACGACAGCCAATACGTGGGACGCCGCAGAGAAAGAATATTTCCCTATGAGAGCCGCGCTGCTCACGACGGTGCACGACTATCTCGGTTACGGATATGTCGCGGGGCAGGTGGTCCACGGATTTTCTGGATGTGTCGGGTGCATGGATGACACAATGTATCGCCAGCTAGATAGAGATCCCGGGTCTTCGAAAACCGTGTTCATGGGACATCAAAGGTGGCTTCGCGACGATGACCTGTGGAGAAAACGCAAGGATCTGTTCGATGGTGAAACCGAACCCCGAGGACGCCCGCGTACGAGGAGCGGCGAGGAAATAGACGAGCTGTTGAAAAATTGGAAAGATTGCCCACTGCCGGGAAAGAAGCAAAAGGCGCCAGAGCCGGGAAAGAAGCAAAAGGCGCCAGAGCCGCTGCTGAAGGTATGGAAAACGAGGTCTGTTTTCTGGGACTTGCCGTACTGGAAGATCCACCGTGTGCCTCACAGCCTTGATGTAATGCATATCATGAAGAACGTGTCTGAGAGTCTGCTTGGTACCCTGCTCAACATGCCAGAGAGGACCAAAGATGGGCCGAAAGCAAGGGCAGACTTGAAATCAATGGGCATCAGGCAGGAGCTTCACGCTATATATGATGATCATGATGATGATGATGATGATGATGAGGCGAAGCAGGACACGGAAAGTCGTCGCAAAGGCAAAAAGGCCAAGAAGACCGAAAATGACTACCCTCCCGTGTGCTTCACTCTAAGTCAGGAGGAGATCGAGCAGTTTTTCACCTGCCTCGTAGGAGTAAAACTTCCTTACGGTTACGCGGGGAAGATAAGCAGATACCTAGACCCAACGAAGCTGAAGTTCAGCGGGATGAAGTCTCACGACTGTCACTAGCTGATGACGCAGATACTTCCAGTTGCAATCCGTGGGATCATGGACACGCACGTCCGTGAAACCCTATTTGGCCTATGCAACTTTTTCGACGTCATCTCTCGGAAGTCTGTTGGCGTGAGGCAACTCAGAAGGCTACAGGAAGAGATCGTGGTGATACTATGCGAGCTTGAGATGTACTTCCCGCCCGCATTCTTCGACGTTATGGTGCATCTGCTGGTCCATATCGTGGACAATATCATCCAACTCGGGCCGACGTTCCTGCACAGCATGATGCCGTTCGAAAGGATGAATGGTGTCATCAAAGGATACATTCGCAACATGTCACGTCCAGAGGGAAGCATAGCCAGGGGCTTTCTGACCGAAGAGTGCATCTCCTACTGCACGAATTATCTAGGCATCGAGAACCCCGTTGGTGTGCCTGTCAACAGGCACCTCGGCAGGCTCGCTGGATGGGGTCACCGTGAGGGTCACCGCGAAATGCATGTCGACTTTGAAAGAGCAAACCTAGTCGCGCTACAACACATAGACGTGGTCGATCCTTGGGTGGTAGAGCACAAAACCTTTATTGAGAAGACGTACAATGACCAAGGCCAACAGAGGACGGACGGAGATATAATCAAAGAGCACAACTCATGTTTCACGCGTTGGTTCAAGCAGAAGCTTTTGTCGTACCCTTTACATGAGGATTCTTCCGCGGAAGAACAACTCATATTCGCCTTGTCACAGGGCGCCGAGCATAACCTGATGACCTATGAGGCGTACGATATCAACGGCTACACATTCTACACCGAGGCCAAGGACATGAAGAGCGATGGTTATCAGAACTCCGGGGTAACGATGGAATCCTACACCGGTAATGACAAGGACAGATACTACGGAAGGATCGAGGAGATCTGGGAGCTGAGCTACGCTGGAGAGAAGGTCCCGATGTTCCGTGTCAGATGGGCCAAGAGCGTCCTAAAAGAAGACCGGTATTTCACCACCATGGTTATACCCGAAGCCAAATCCAAGACCGCGGGCGCAAACGTCACCGCGAAAAATGAGCCATGGGTACTGGCTTCCCAAGTTGACCAATGCTTCTTCATTACCGACCCGTCAAAGCCTAGTCGTGTTGTCATGAGGAGAGGCAAAAGGAAGATCATCGGAATGGATGGAGTAGCCAATGAGCAAGACTTCGACAAGTACGGCGACCCGAGGATCGAACATGATGACGATGATGAAGTAGCAGTATACACCACAAGAAGAAGCAGGACCACCCTACCTAAAGGACGTCCGTTCCACAGAAGAACTCCATTTGCGAAAAAGAAGGGCAAGAAGATTGTGAACAGATAGCTAGCTAAGATCGATTGTATTTAAATCGTAGCCTTCATTTCTCGATTGTATTTCATGGGCACTTTTTGAACTATCATGAATATTTTTAAATTTCATGGACACTCGATCTCGATCCCCCTCCATCTCGATCGCTATCCCACCTCGCCAGATCCAGTCCCCCTCGCCGCCAAGCACCCCCCGGTCCACCGGCCGCCGCCGCCGACCCCCCGCACCCTCGATTCCCCTACTCAACCGCCGCCGCC
>LR738712.1:835950545-835988229 GCA_902687465.1 Secale cereale | reverse complement strand
GCACCATCCCCCGCTCCACCGGCATTACTGTTTAATGATATTTTTAAAAAAATTATTACTATCTTATAAAAAAATATTACTGTTATGATTTAAACTAGTTTGAACATATATAAACACAAATAAGTATCAAACAGCATTTTAAATGCATAAACAAAATTGTGGAGCCTGGGAATCGAACCCAGGACCTCCTGGTGTGAGAACTGGCTGCTGACCCGTCGAGCTAGTAGAGGGGACTCGATGTGAATCAGGTCAGGTGGAAGATAACCTGTTGGCTCGAGCAGAAATCAAAAAAAAAAATACTAATGGCGCACCAAGGTGAGGTGCGCCATTAGTATGGATGTACTTATGGCGCACCGAGGGGTGGTGCGCCATTAGTATTGTGCCGCCCCCATCCATATTTCCTCCCCGGACCACTAAACCTATCCCCTCTCTCTCCCTCTCCCTCGCCCTCGATCCCCTTCCCCTCTCCTCTCCCGACGCCGCTGCCCCGCCGCCTCGACGCCGCCCCGACGCTAATACGTCCAAAACGTATCTATAATTTCTGCTTGCTCCATGCCTCTTTTGTGTGAGATTGCTATGATATTTATACACTTCCATACACTTTTGATCATATTTGGACTAACCTATTAACTCGGTGCACCCCAGTGCCAGTTTCTGTTTTCTGCTGTTTTTGTATTTCAGGTTTTCCCATTACGTAAACTGCCAGAAAAATCCCGGAAAAATTATATAAAAAATCAGCATTCCGGAAGCTTCCATGCGGCCAAAGTAGGGCCGGAGGGGGGCAAGAGGGGCTCCAGGCGCCCTGCCCAGGCGGCCCCACCCCTGGCCGCCTGGCCAGGCTGCCTGGGCCCCCCGTAGCTCCCCTGGCGACCCCCTTTGGCATATATTTAACATCCGTCGAGGAAACCCTGATTCCAGACCCCTTTTCTCCAGACGCAATTCCGATCTCCGCCACCATCGCCATCAAGCTTCGGGGGACCAGAATTCCTGTGTCGGCACCCTGCCGGGACGGGGAAGTGCCCCCGGATTCATCTCCATCAACGTTGCTTCCTCCCTCCATGATGCGGGAGTAGTTCCTCCTCGGGGCTGAGGTCTCTCTTGTGACAGCGGTCTATTGGACATGGATTAGAAAAATATTTTCATGAGTGATTTCCTCTCTTGTGTGTTGATTGAAGATTGAGAGTCTCTTGGTGCTTGTCTTTGACTATCCTTTAGATATGTTGTGGTGATTGTGGGACTCTCTTTGGACGGCCACGGTGACATTGGGAAATCCTTAGATTGAGAACTACAAACTTTGAGGTGTGCTTTTGTAGCCCTACATAATTCTCGTCCTCTCTTGACCACGAAGGAATGACCTCCGGGTGCGTCTCCATTGCATGTTTTATGGGAAATATCATGTGATTCGATTATGTTAATATTGTTGGGAGTTGCCACTAGTGAAAGTATGAAGCCTAGGCCTTGTTTCCACCATTGCAATACCATTTGTGCTCACGTTTACCACTTGTTTGCTTGCTGCACTTTTTATTACAGATTTATATTACTTTGTTTTGCCATCCATATCACTTGCCATTTAACATCTCTTCGCCGAACTAGTGCACCTATACATCTAACAAGTGTATTAGGTGTGTTGGGGACACAAGAGACTTCTTGTATCTTAGTTGCAGGGTTGCTTGAGACAGACCATCTTCAACCTCTACTTCCCTGAGTTCGATAAACCTTAGGTCATCCACTTGAGGGAAATTGCTGCTGTCCTACAAACCTCTGCGCTTGGAGGCCCAACATAGTCTACAAGAGTAGAAGCGTGTGTAGACATCAAGCTATTTCTGGCGCCGTTGCCGGGGAAGTGAGTGTTTGAAGGTATATCTTTAGATCTTGCAATTAAATCTTTTCGTTTCTTGTTTTTAGTTTCACTAGTTATGTTTATGGAAAACCGCGCTCTTAATTCGCTGCTTGGGGAAGGCCGCTTTACCACACCCGTGGTAGAGAAGTCTCATCCACCTACTGAATGTATCCCGTTCAAAATACCACTTAGGATAATTGAAATAATTATGAATGATCGTTATGATTGGACAGTCAATCCTAGTATTCATTTGTTGAAACTTACAGAACTTTGTGAGTTGTTTAAGATTTCAGGTTTGCAAGAGATGGAGTCATGAGGAAATTATTTGCCTTGTCCCTGAAAGGAAAAGCATTGGATTGGTATAAGCTTCTCGATAACTCGCACTTGCTTGATTGGCAAGAGCTTATGTCTCTCTTTTATACTAAGTTTTATCCTCTTCATGAAGTCCATAAGAATAGGAATTATGTTTATAATTTCTATCCTCATGAAGGAGAGAGCATAGCTCAAGCTTGGGGGAGACTGAAAACGTTAATGCTAAAAAGTCCTAACCATGGGCTCCCCAAAGATATGATTATTACTAATTTCTATGCGAGGCTCTCTCGACAGGATAAAGATTTGCTCGATGCTTCCTCTATGGGTTCTTTCACAAACGAAAAGACTGATGCTAAATGGGAACTCCTTGAAAGAATTCAACGCAACACTGAAGATTGGGAGATCGACAAAGGTAAAGAGTCAGGTATAATTTATGAGTATGATTGCATTAAGTCCTTTGTTGAAACTACAAGTTTTAATAAGTTTAGTGCTAAGTTTGGACTTGATTCTCAACTCCTTGTTGATTTCCTCAAATCTTTTGCTTCACATCTTAATATGCCTAAGGAGGATTGGATCAAGTATCATAAACCTTTTAAAGAGACTTGCAAAGAAAATGAAATTGTTCATGATGATTGCAACATGCATGATCCAATTCCTAAAAATGAAGTTTTATATAAGCATGTTAATTTTTGTGGAGTGGATAGACCTTGTGAAAGGCCTATGATTGAAGAAGAGAAGTATTGTAAGCAGCATAAGCATGAGAGAACAATCACTTGGGTCAGAGATTTAAATGAAATTGCTAGAGAATTGTGTGACCATTATCCTTTTACTTGTGAACTTTGCCGTATAGAGGGTCACTTTAATTTTCAATGCATGAACTTTCAAAACATAACTGTTAACCGGTTGTGTGATAACATGATCACCTCTGATCTTTATGATGAGCTTATGTTATTTTTGATGTGTGAGGAGTTATCAGAAAAGACTTCTTGGCTAGATGTTAATGCCATAGGAATAAAAAACACTTTGCAAAATTGCCATCTCTATTGTGTTGTTAATTGCCATGAAAATGATTACATAAGTAAGATTAGAAAGGAGGGGACTTTACCAAAGTATAAAAATGTCTCTTATATTTCTGCTAATAAAAAGGAGAGTTTCTCCCAAGTTTCCCCTATTGTTTCTAATGATAAACCAGGATATGTGGAGAAGCTTCATCTCCAACCACTCCCTCCTAAGGTGATGAAGAAGAAAAAGAAGAGGAGGAGGAAGAGGAGCAAGAAGGAAGAAGAATGGGTATCAACCTGGCCTGAGCATATTCCTCCCATCAACTTTTATCCTAACGGTTGTAAGTTTAAAGAAGAAGGTGAACTTTATTGCCTTAATTATCATCTTGATGATACGTCCGTAGGTACTATTGAAGATGATTTTGATTATGATATGCATGTTACTTATTGTGATTGGGAAAATGATGATAATGCTACTTATGATCTTGAAAATCTTTTTGGTACCAACTCTGAAAGTGATGATATGGGAAGCTCTAAGCTTGGGGATGATAGGATTGCAAATCCTTTACCCACTAGTGATGTGATAATTAATAATTCTTTTGCTAGTAAGAATAAAGACAACATGTTTACAAATATAGTTGCTAGCAATGATAATGCTCTTCTCTACCATGATGATGTTATAACTCCAATCTATAGTGATTATAAAGGTACCTATGACATAAGGAGAAATTATCCTTATGAAACTTGTCATAATCATGGAGGGAATTACTCCCTTGTTGAACACCATCTTCCTAATACACAATTAATCTATAGTGTTCAAGTTGTTTATGATAGTCCTACTCCCACTATTACCAATGAGAAAGATTATGCTTATGTGGAGAGTAAGAGTACCTTTTTGCATGTGGATCATGGTAACAATGCTTTATGTGATGCTTATATTGTTGAGTTCAGCCATGATGCCACTGAAATTTATAATGAGAGAGGGAGACTTGGTTCTAAATATCTTAATAATAAGAAGTTTCCTCTCTTTATGGTGAATATTTTGAAGTTGCACTTGTTTTGTCTTCCTATGCTTATTGCTTTGTGCTCCAATGAATTATTCTATTGCAATATTCCTATGCATAGGAAGCATGTTAGGCTTAAATGTGTTTGGTATTTGCTTCTTGATGCTCTCTTTTGTTCTTCAAATCTCATTCCTACGAGAGCATCATTAAAGTCTTATGCCTAGCTTAAAGGCATAAAAGAAAGCGCTTTTGGGAGGCAGCCCACATGAATAAAATTTTATTTTGCTTTTGTTGTGTCTTGATGTTGTTACTACAGTAGCATCATCATTGTATCTTTACTTTTCAACTTTGTGCCAAGTGTAGCCTCTGATTGCAAGAAAGTTCAAAAGTTGTGACGTGCTGTCCAGGAAACAGATTCTGTCCTTGGATAGAAAAATTCGTATAAAATCACCAGATCATCTTTTTGGTCTGAATCTTTTCGACAGCGTGCTCTATACAATTGTCTTTCGTGCGTCTGTTCTGAGTTTTTTTATTAGAGTTGCAGAAGTGCCCCGAAAAAATCATTTACTACCTGCTGTTCTGTTTTTCACAGATTCTGTCCTGTTTTGCCTTTCCTTCATTTTGCAAACCTTGAGCTTGCTTTTTCTTTGCAAAAAACCTTTTGGCAATCTTGAGAAACAGTAGACCTTCAAGAATATCTTTATTTCCAGCAAGGAACAATTATTTTATTATGGGTACTAACCTCGCTAATCAGATTATGATGAGTTATGTATGAAGGGAGTTTTCAAGTGTGCGAGGGAAGATGATAAAAAGATTCAGGAGTGTCAAGCGCTCATGCTTGGGGATGCCCCCGTGCACCCCCAAGAAATATTCAAGGAGACTCAAGCGTCTAAGCTTGGGGATGCCCCCGTGCATCCCCTTCTCCATCAACAATTATCAGTTCGTCTTTCGTTCCACTATATTTTTATCACTTCATGTGTTATGTGCTATGCTTGGAGCGTCTTGCTTTTAGTTTCCTTTTTAGTTTTCTTTAGCCTTGCTTGCTTTTCATAACGAGTTGGAACTCAGCTTTCTTTGTGTGGGAGAGAAACACGCTCCACTTCAACCTAGAACACAACATAGAATTTTCATGTTTATCTTTGCTGTGTATGTTTTTGGTCCTTCAATAGCTACTATCATGCTTAGCTCTTAGTTTTCATGCTTATCTTTTTAAAGAGCTTTTGTTTAGTTGGTCGCTGGAACTCTCTTTATTTATCATGCTTATCTTGTTAAGAGAGTTGGCTTCTGTTGCATTGGTCGATATGTCTATGATAAAAATGCTACGTGCATAATGGTGCTTAGTAATTCATGTTTTCTTATGGTTAGTCTCAAATAGCAGGGGGGTTCCCAATGTGTTATTGGAGTACCAACATGATTTGTTTGCCTATGATGTGGTATGGTTTAGTGATATCTTCCTTCAAGAATTTATTTTGATTGACTTGGCGTATGCTCACGCATATTTAAGACTGTAAAGAAAGTCTGTCAAGCCTTGATGATCTTTAATTTCTGAGTAGCGATATAACTTCCATGCCTGATTCAATGTTGCTTTGTCGCTCTGCATGATTATGACCGTCATTGCTCTTTTAGTTGGTCGCTCCCAGTCTTTTGCTAACCTTCGCCTGTACTAAGCGGACTGACTGCTTGTGCATCCAAAATCCTTTAAACCAGTTAAGCCATATGTGTCCACCATACCTTCCTATACATGGTATTTACCTGCCATTCCTAACGAAGACTTTCATGTACCATCTCGAAATTATTCAAAAAAGCATTTCTCTTTTGTGCCTCTGTTTTAGCTCATGAGGAAATAGTAGTTAATTCATGATCTTTTT
The DNA here is from genome assembly GCA_902687465.1 of Secale cereale. Lineage (NCBI taxonomy): Eukaryota > Viridiplantae > Streptophyta > Magnoliopsida > Poales > Poaceae > Secale > Secale cereale. Next base: position 835,982,204 of record LR738712.1, on the reverse strand, counting down.
AAGTTGGACAAGCTTCACCCCGGGATTGCATGTCTAATGTGCAAACCCATAATACGAGAAGGAACTGGCATAGAGTGCGCCCGGCTCATTAAAAAATTATACAACAAACAAACCCTCCTTCACGCTTTGTTCATGAGAAATCAGAAAACTTTGGCAGTGATAAACAAAGGAGATTAAGAGGATGTGATCGTCCTCATGCGGGAGCCGTTCCTCGAAACGTGTCCAGCTCAAGAAGTGATTGAGTTATCTGCTAGCATTCGTTGACGAAATATGCATATTCTAAAAAAATAATTATTACCTCTGTTTTTAAAACCAAGAGCTCTGGTACATGTTTTGTCTTTGTTTCCGACCACGGGTTTTCAACCTTGCCAACAAAAGCCACGGTTCGAGAGTCTCCACCTTCTTAAAAGCACCAACTATTGAGAGCATGATTGTCATTCTGAGTGTAATGTGCATTGTCCCGAAGTAGCATTGTCTTTTGCATGATTATGATATCGTTTATTCTGAAATCATTGTATCTAGTCGTCACTTAAACCTTGGAGGTGCCCCTGCATTTATGTTTTGCTTCACTAAAGGGGGCAAGCGAGATATCACTTTGTCATATTTGCACACCATGCTCATTACAAATCTATTGAGTATTTCAGTATCATATTGTAAAACTTTCAGTTCTTCGTGATTTTCTCATGAGGCAACTTAATTACTACAGATTCATTGTCTCAGTAAGCTTTTGTCATGTGACTATGAAAAGTCCTTGTATGGTTAATAGCATGTCACCACAGAAATTATGCTTGTTATCATTTACCTACTCGAGGACGAGCAGGAATTAAGCTTGGGGATGTTGATACGTCCAAAACGTATCTATAATTTCTGCTTGCTCCATGCCTCTTTTGTGTGATATTGCTATGATATTTATACACTTCCATACACTTTTGATCATATTTGGACTAACCTATTAACTCAGTGCACCCCAGTGCCAGTTTCTGTTTTCTGCTGTTTTTGTATTTCAGGTTTTCCCATTACGTAAACTGCCAGAAAAATCCCAGAAAAATTATATAAAAAATCAGCGTTCCGGAAGCTTCCATGCGGCCAAAGTAGGGCCGGAGGGGGGCCAGAGGGGCTCTAGGCGCCCTGCCCAGGCGGCCCCACCCCTGGCCGCCTGGGCCCCCCGTAGCTCCCCTGGCGACCCCCTTTTGCATATATTTAACATCTGTCGAGGAAACCCTGATTCCAGACCCCTTTTCTCCAGACGCAATTCCGATCTCCGCCGCCATCGCCATCAAGCTTCGAGGGACCAGAATTCCTGTGTCGGCACCCTGCCGGGACGGGGAAGTGCCCCCGGATTCATCTCCATCGACGTTGCTTCCTCCCTCCATGATGCAGGAGTAGTTCCTCCTCGGGGCTGAGGTCTCTACCAGTAGCTATGTGGTCAATTCTATCTCCCATGATGTGATCTTCGTTGTGATCATAGGCTATGTTAATCTAGGGTGATCCCATGATATTTCCCCTTCCTCTATGTATTGGATTGATGTACTCACTTGTCTTTATCTAGTATAATCCCCGAGACCAAGGTGACAGCGGTCTATTGGACATGGATTAGAAAAATATTTTCATGAGTGATTTCCTCTCTTGTGTGTTGATTGAAGATTGAGAGTCTCTTGGTGCTTGTCTTTGACTATCCTTTAGATATGTTGTGGTGATTGTGGGACTCTCTTTGGATGGCCGCGGTGACATTGGGAAATCCTTAGATTGAGAACTACAAACTTTGAGGTGTGCTTTTGTAGCCCTACATAATTCTCGTCCTCTCTTGACCACGAAGGAATGACCTCCGGGTGCGTCTCCATTGCATGTTTTATGAGAAATATCATGTGATTCGATTATGTTAATATTGTTGGGAGTTGCCACTAGTGAAAGTATGAAGCCTAGGCCTTGTTTCCACCATTGCAATACCATTTGTGCTCACATTTACCACTTGTTTGCTTGCTGCACTTTTTATTACAGATTTATATTACTTTGTTTTGCCATCCATATCACTTGCCATTTAACATCTCTTCGCCGAACTAGTGCACCTATACATCTAACAATTGTATTAGGTGTGTTGGGGACACAAGACACTTCTTGTATCTTAGTTGCAGGGTTGCTTGAGAGAGACCATCTTCAACCTCTACTTCCCTGAGTTCGATAAACCTTAGGTCATCCACTTGAGGGAAATTGCTGCTGTCCTACAAACCTCTGCGCTTGGAGGCCCAACATAGTCTACAAGAGTAGAAGCGTGTGTAGACATCAGTGTTGGAGGAGCATCATTGTTCTGAGGGTCATCTTCTGTGGTGACATGATATTAACCATATAAGGACTTTTCATAGTCACATGACAAAAGCTTACTGAGACAATGAATCTGTAGTAATTAAGTTGCCTTATGCACTACAAGAAATATGTCAACTTGTGACCACCACTATTGGTCACTGAATGGTCACAAATTTCCATTTGTGACCTTTTTGTGACCAAAAACATAAGGTCAAAAGCTGGCCGTCATAAACTGACTATAGCGACCTTCTCTGTGAGAAGGTCATAGACGTTTATGACCAAAATATGTCTACTGTCGTGTTTTGGTCACTAGCAGCCTCCCCAGGCCACGTAGGCATCCAGCGTGGCAAGCTGATGTGGCACAAGATTCAGCCCGGTCCAATTCGGTGTTTTACATGGGCCGAGCCCAATAATTTGGCCTTTTATGTATTTTTTCCCTATTAATTCTGGACAGCCACATGGGCCAGGCCCAAGATTATAGCCTTTTTATTTTTGGTCCAGGCCTTTTTTCTCAACAATTTTTATTTTTCTTCTTTTATATAAAAAGGGGTCCACTTGTCACATGGATCCCACCTGTCAGGGTCATATTATTCATATTTTACTTTAACAGTAAATAAATAACTGGTATTTAAATTGTCAGTATTCAAATTGCACTGACAGAAAACACATGTAATACTTCAAATTATATCAGCCAGATTCATGCAACTCCTGCTCTCGAAATAACATGTAATACAAGCTCTAACACAAGCTTTACAAGATCTACAGGTGGAATAACGATACAAGCTCTACAGGTATGGCAATCACAATTACAAGCTCTATAAGGTAACAACTAGATACTTCATAAGCTCTACAAGTGTTTTCTTCTTCAGCATGGAGCTCCATCGATAGCATGGAACTAGATACTTCATAAGCTCCATCATAAGCTCTACAAGTGTTTTCTTCTTCTTCATATGCCGAATTCACTAGACAACCATATTCGGGACTGGGCTAACAGAATAGCAACATGCCCTCCACCCTGTTACATGAAGAAGTTGAGAAGAATCAGAACGAATGGAGCCAATATATTATCAACATTCCATTCAAAAAAGGACAGTTCTGTATATAGAATGATAACACAAATCCAGCTAGTACCATGCTTTTTTAATCATACAAGAAAACAGAGACTATGAATATGCATGAAGTGCAGGTCTGTAACCTCACCGCAACACATTGGACCTAAAACAACAATGCCATTCTACTACCACGGCCATCCATTCAATAGGCAAGAACTAACATTACTAGTTAAAGCACATAAACTAACATCACAAACGCAGGAGAGAATAAAGGGAACCGAGAGAGACACATGTGGATGACAACGCCGATCTGGATTGACTTAGCATTTGTGAGGAGGTAGATGATCACCATGGTGTGCTTTATGATGCACACGACCATCATCTTCTTGCCACCGTTGGATCCGTGCGCTCAATGATGGGGGTACCAATGCATCCAAGTAGAACAAAATCACCATCATTAAACCACAACTTCAAGTACAAGCTAAGTATATATCAAGTGACAACGATTTTTTTTTTTTGAGAAAAACACTGGAAATAATTACTTCATGTCATGCAGAGTTCAAACTAAATATGCAAAGTTCAAGCCAAAAAAACATATGCAAAGTTCAAACCGAATAAACATATGCATGATGGTGTTGTGTAGATGAACAAAGGACAACATCTACAAGGCTAGCCAAGCTTATAATAAAGACAGAATGAGATAGCAGAGTTAAATATCGGTAGGCAGCATAACCATAAGACAACACCATATACTTGTTGTGCGGGTATACATAGTAAATCAACATTGTATCTTGCAAGTCAACAGTTATCACAGAGAACAAGATACCATAAGATGAATGATGGCACTCAAATTCTAATCTCACAAAGATAAAACTCACTGCCATAGTAACAGTACATCTTCACTTGGATATATCTAAGAAGTCCAGTTGGTTCTCACATAGATAAAATTCAGTTAACACTCTCTGCAGGCAAGAGGCAAGTTGGCACTCACAGGGTTGAGATAACAGCAGGAGACGTGCGTGCCTGAAGGGGCGAGCGATTGGTCCGACCCCGGAGAGCAGAGGAGGCATGGCAGCGGTGTGCTGGCACGCCTTGGAAACCTGGGAACGTGGTGGTACATATGGTCAAGGAAGAAGAGGAGCAAAGCAGGCCCTTGATGGCCAGCTAAATGCGTCCCTCCTTCTGCTCCTCGAGGATGGGTGACCTGCAGTAACAGATATGTCATACAACCTAGGATCAAATGTAGCACATACTATCATTGTAACAGTCTTCTCTTGTGGCTGGCGGTATCCAAATTTACTGTTACTTTTTAAAGTTAAGCTGAACCGTCTTGTAGGAACAAAAGAAGAAATGAGTTGAGTCTCTGAATCTGACCATGCCACAAGACTAATATCGATACACACATTTCCAGTTAGCATTTTAAATCTAAATGTGAGACTCGTGCTGATATGGTCAGTTTGAGCTTCATAAGTCTAATTATGGGAAAAAAAATGCACTGAAATCAACTTGATCTGCGTTGCAGACTAAGACAGTAGCAGGCAGGCAGCATTGCAACAACCCAAGTAATATAATGTACGGCAGAGCGAGGTTATTTGGGGTTTCTACGATTTTTTGACCAACTGTTTTTGCTTCACAAAAAACTAACAGTTGGTCCTGATTTTTTTTAAACGAGAGCACAAGACAAGGTATGAACCATTGTGGTCGATGACCATTCCATCTTATTCGCTTAGGTAGAAATCACAAACTCTTAACAACATACCCTACAATCTTACTCCCACTTTACAACTGATGTACCAGAGTACTTTGCACAAATTGGTACAACAGTACTGCTCCAATTGTTCCAAAAATTCATTTATGTTCGCACTTAGTATAACAGAATTAGTGTTGACTCTCTGTCTCAATTCAAAGGGCATTTGATTAGGCGAAGGAAAACAGTAGTTTAAATCAGCTAATGTATATTATGTAGCACATAATACAACATCATGCAAATGCACTATAGACACTGAAAGAAGAAAACACATACCCACATTGTTATATATAGTTCTGCTAGGGATTTTTAAAAAATAATCAAATGCAAATAGGCAGAACACCAAGATTGGTTTCTGTACAAAAATAAACTACAGCTAAAGGAATGGTAACCGATGAAGAAAAAATCCTGACATACAAAGGTAAGCTCATTGTGCATTTTCTTTTTCAATGTGATACACAATAAGCGACTACCTCTAAGGGGCTGTAGACGGCGGCGATGACCCTGGTGTTGCCCATCTCAAACAGCACCGACCCGTCGGCCCTGGAGAAGACGCCGACCTCGCCCTTGAGTTACCACATCTGCAAGGAAAGGCAGCAAACAGGAAGAATCAGAGGCAGTCGAGCCAGCATGAAGAGGATGAGGCTGCTCTGCTGTGGACAAGAAGATTTTAGCTAGGTATGATTGTTAAAAGAAATCAACAAGACAGTGTAACAGTAGCAGTTAGTATATCCCCTCCCAATCATACCATAGACAGGTATGATTTGGGATGCCACCTCCCTCCCTCCCTCTATAATAATTGCTTGGGTGTTACTGCTAGTGCTAGACTGTGAACCTACCGAACCATAGGGACATCAACAGGATTTAACTTGAGTCCCTCAACCCCAATGATTTGCCAATGAATACTACTAATGTGAATGCCCATTGTTCTCAATAAAATGGAAAAGCTATGGATCGATGCATCTGCAGCTTGTAGTTACATGTTCACGCTGCAATGCATGCATCTTGCCGGCTAGCTAGTGGACTGACATGTTTGTAATGGTAGTTTGGTACTATTGGTTGTAGAAATTTGGGAAGAACACATTCAGGGTTGGAGGTCAGACACTTGCACGCCCATCTCCAAGGTTGGCTGCTATTGCTCCATTGATTAATATATGAAATTTGAATGGGGCTAATCTGACCATCAACCTAAACATCCTTAACTACTCCGTAAATACAGTAGCACAAAATCTGGACCTGACCATGGCTGGAACACACACACACACATACCTATGACCATGACCTTCCTTCCATGGCGATGGCCTCCTCCTTGACTTGTTCCATGGTGATGGTGATGGCCTGCACAAACCAACTGCGCAAATCAGACGGGCAAATCCAGAAGAAGAAGAAGAAGACAAAGGGAAGGAGGGGGTGTACGTACCTTTGGCTTCGCCGGAGATCGAGTGCCACCACATCAACAAGCTCGGGTCTCCACCGAGGAACAGAGAAGAGCTCCATGGGGATGGGGATGGGGATGGGTGGGTCTGGGGCAAGGGTTTCACCCCGGCCATCCATCCATCCGTCCGTCCATGCGTCAGTTCGGGTCGAGCCTCCTTGGCCGGCCGGCCTCCCTCGAGGAACAGGTGGATGACAGCGCGCCGGTTCCGGTTCCCCATCCATCCATCCAAGTGGTCGAGGAGGGCGTTGCCGAAGTGGTGGTCGACCTTGGGAGCGGCCATGGGAGGGGAGGAGTGTGGGTGGTGGAGACGAGGTCGACGTTGGGTGGAGGTGGCGGCGTTGGGTGGGGGCAGCGGCGGTGGAGCTTTCCATGGGTGGGAGACGGAGGGAGACTCAGGTGGGGCGGCCGGGTGCCTCGATCTGGATCGAGGAGAGGGAGGTCGCGCGCTGGATCTTGCCGGAGGGGAGAGAGGGAGGGAGGTCGCGCGCTGGATCTTGCCGGAGGGGAGGGAGGGAGGGGAGGGTGGCGGCGATCTGGATCGAGGAGAGCGAGGGGAGAGGAGGGAGGGGAGGGTGGCGGCGAGGGCTGGATCTGGAAGGGGAGAGGAGGGGAACAGAGCGAGGGAAAGAAAGGAGGCGGGGGGGTTGATGCAAAATGACTGAGCTAGGGTTTCGGGGATGGTGTGGAAGGGCTGAGGACTGCCGTTGGATCCACGATCATCCGACGGTGTTCGATGCATGATCCGCGTGAGACGTCCACGGACCAATCAGAATACAGTACGACGTTATGACCATCTAAATTGGTCAAAAAATCCATTTTCCATTTTTCGAGTGCCCAAAAGGAGGTTTTTTTGTGAAGGACCTCCCAAATAATTGTTGCAAAATTGGACCAAATCATTTTTATAAAATACTAGGCCTTATTTAATGCACAATTGACCAAATGGTTGGGTGTAAAAAGTTTTGATCCACCTCTCGTGAAAAAGACAAATTTCCGCCGATTCAGCTGGAAGCGGGTCAAATTTGAACTGTAGCTGCCTTGTAGTTTCCTCTTTATTTTTTACAAAAATCATTTCTAGGTACATAAGTATCTATTTAATCAGAGAAACACCAAAAAAATACCAAGATTCAACCACTAGCTAGGAACGGTCATTCCCGCCGTTTTGACCGCATTTTGAAACGGGCATAAAAAATTCAAAAAAAAATCAAAAAATTGGAAAACCTTCGCATTGTGTCATTATATATGACCAAGTTACCAGGAAAAATAATAAACTTGTAATACGGCAATTCTTTTTAAAAAGTGTTCTCAGAAATGAGCTATCATGCGTGAAGATTCATGGCTTCCAAGCCAAATGATCAATCCTATGGCCACATTCATAGCATAGTTTGTTCAAATGATCTCATATTGTGCACAAAGGTGCATATTGGAATGGCAAACAATGTTGCCTAAGGAAGTTTTCATTTTCTTTGGACGAAAAATTCATTTTCCATTTTTCGAGTGCCCAAAAGGAGGTTTTTTTGTGAAGGACCTCCCAAATAATTGTTGCAAAATTGGACCAAATCATTTTTATATTTAATGCACAACTGACAAAATGGTTGGGTGTAAAAAGTTTTGATCCACCTCTCGTGAAAAAGACAAATTTCCGCTGATTCAGTTGGAAGCGGGTCAAATTTGAACTGCGGCTGCCTCATAGTTTGCTATTTATTTTTTACAAAAATCATTTCTAGGTACATAAGTATCTATTTAATCAGAGAAACACGAAAAAAATTCCAAGATTCAACCACTAGCTAGGAACGGTCATTCCCGCCGTTTTGACCGCATTTTGAAACAGGCATAAAAAATTCAAATTCGAATCCAAGAAGCCTAGAGTAAACCTTTTCCAGGTGTCACCAATCCCTTCATAGTTGAAGTTCCGGTCTTGCGAGAAGGGGTAATATTCGCCCAACTAAGGGGTTTCTCGCATATGGTTATGGAAACGGGTTGTTTAGAGGTTGTCAACCTCTGGTCTTCGCGGCACAATGATCGATCACTTGTGGCGCCTATCTTGGGTGAAATAGGGGAAAGATCTTCAGTGTTCGCGTCCTTCTCGCTTCGTCATGTTATGACGGAAGCCAACACTCCGGCAGATTTATGTGCTAAACACGCTACCAGTCTTAGCAGTTATGATTGTTGTCTTGAAGAAAGTCTGGGGTTCCTTGCTAGGACCCTTGTGGCTGATTGTAACCGAATTTCTATTAAGCGATTATAAGATCCACGAGTTTCTGAGTAAAAAACAAGGATCTCACGGGTTTACCAGATTTCAGCAGCTTTCGAGTTTAAAAAAAGAGCTTTCCATTTTCCCCGATCAACTTGAGCTACAAGTCTACACAAACAAGAAAGGTACCAAGGTACTTATACGGTATGAACTATACCCTGGTGTATGTATGTAGTAGGAGTATTTTATTTTCAAATGGATTCTGTCTTTGCCTACTTGTACAAGAAGAAAGTAAACCATGCACGTCTGCTCCCGTGAATGGATATATAACAGCGGATGCATGGAAATTATCTCCTTAATAATAATAGTTCCAGATTTATAGCTGAAACACCAACGCCCTCTGCCTCGATCTCTGCCATGGAAAACTTCCCATTGCTCTCCCGCCTCTCCGCCATGGACAACATCGATCTCTCCTCGCTGAGGAAGCGGTTGAACGCCGACCTCTCCTCGGCGAGGCGGTACCTGCGTTGGAAGTGGCTGAGGCTGTCGAGGAGGCGGTTCCTGGCGCGCAATGTCGACGGCGCGCCGCCGGGTCTGAAGGCGGACTTCGTGAGCATGCTGGAGGACGAGGAGGGCGGGGACGTGACGTTCGTCGTAGGCGACCGGCAGATACGCGCCTACAGGCGCGTGCTCACCGCGGGGTCGCCGGTGCTCGAGGCGGAGCTCGTCGGCCAGATGCAGGAGACCTCCGCGTCCGCGGAGCTCGTCAAGATCGACGGCATGGAGCCGGCCATCTTTGAGGCCCTCCTCCACTACGCGTGCACGGGCGCGCTGCCGGACAACGTGGACGGCAACCAGCCGCTGCAGCGCCTGCTGGTCGCCGCTGACCGCTACGGGATGCACAACCTGATGGCCATGTGCGAGTGGAAGCTGTGCAAGAGCATCGATGTGCAGACTGTCGCGACGACCCTGGCATTGGCCGAGCAGCACCACCGCGCCAAGCTCAAGGATGCTTGCATCAGATTCGAGTCCTCCAAGAGTGTGCTCGCCGCCATCAAGGAGCACCAGCTGCCGTCGCGGGTACCAACAATTTCCCCCGTTATCATATATACTCCCTCCGTCCCATAATATAATATAAGAGCGTTTTTGACACTAGGCTATTGTCAAAAACACTCTTATATTATGGGACGGAGGGAGTACCGTGTTTGATTCCGATAGACCAATCGCTAATTTTCTGCAGTTTCTTGTTTCCTTTGCTCGCGATCGATGGATGCAGGTGAGAGGGAGCATGGCCCGGTTGGGGGCGCGCGTCCAAGGGAGGCTGGCGCTGTTGGGCACCAAGGCGACCTCGTTGCTTCGCCATGCGAGGGACAGCCAGGCCTGCCGGGACGTCGGCCTCACCGTGGTGTTTTTCTCCTTGGGGGGCCTTTTCCTATGCATGTGCATCAAAATGGAGCACATCATAGAGGAGGCTGTTCAACACCAGCAAGATTCTTGGCTCGAGGATCTTCAAGAGATCCAGTCTTACGTCTCTCGCCTCTCCTGGATCTGCCGGCTCGCTTTCCTTGAGCGGAACCTCCAACAGTTCCAAGAATCCGCATGGCTCAACTCGGATATATGATTTGAATGACCCGGCTCATCCGCGCCTGAAAATCCTCATTCGTTCGTTCATAGCACAACTCAGCATGCATCTACGGAGTACCAATTTTTATTTAGGGGAAATCTTTACGACTTTGAACTGTTTTTAATTAGTGCTAAACTTCTGCTTCCTCTGTAGACTAATAGTACTCCCTCCGTTCCATAATGTAGTGCCTATAGATTTTTAGAAAAGTCAAACATTACAAACTTTGACCATGTTTATAGAGAAAAGTATGTACATCTAGAATACCAAATGCACATCATTGGATACATCGTGAGTTATATTTTCAGAATGTACATGTTCGGTATTGTAGATATAGACAATTTTCTCTATACACTTGGTCAAAGTTGACAAAGTTTGACTTTCAAAAAAATCTATAGGCACTACATTGTGGAACGGAGGGAGTATAAGATATTTTACATTACTGGGAGTATTTCATAAACTACACGTCGCTGTGGTGCACACAAAATCCTTTCTGCGGGAATGTGCTGTACATCGACCGGAAACTATGCCATGGCAATGTCTGCTCCCACACACTCTGCATTGGCTGCCTTGTTCATTCTCGTCGACATTGTATTCTCTTCCGTGTGAAAATCCATGACTTAGTCTTCTATCTAGAATCAGTCATCGTCGTGGATATCTTTGGTTCGGTGTTCTGTTATAAGGGTGATAGCTTGAGGTTCGAGATTTGATTTATGGTCATATTGATCAGCCTCGACGTCCCGGCCGTTATTCTTTTCTAAAGGCATTCCTCTTTGTGAGCGCACTTGTCGCGTGGCTAGTAGATAATGGTCCATGATCTTAGGGTTTTTGTACGATTTTGGATATAACATCGCTTACGACTGAGAATATTCCGATCGAACCCGTCTCCCATGGCGATGGCGGTGCTCCGCTGGTCTCCCACCTCACGCAAGTATCTTCCCCCCTCTCACCCCATCCCCTTCCTCCTCCTCATACCCGTGTTCATTGGAGTTGCGGACAGAAAAGGACGAAAAACAGACAAAGCTCACGTTCGTTTAGATCGGCGCATTGGAGTTGCTCTTAAATTGACGATCATCGTTGAAATGCACTGGCATACATGATACATCCCACACACCATCCCATCCCCAGTTGCAATCTTGGCCGCCGTCGCTGTACCCTTTTTTTTAGATAATGATACACAAAATTCCGTGTTTTGTAGCAACAGTCCGTTCTTAGAAGAGTACGAACAGGCTTACTATACATATTATCCCCAGATTAACGAGCGACGCGTCTAACTTTTACGAGCGATCGAATAAGAGTCCTAAAGTGTAACGCACCACGACATCTCTCTTAGAGATATACTCGTATACGTGTGGGATTTTTATACGTTTGTAGTAGTATGAGTAGTTGCCGAACACGCCATGCATGGGCTATATATATATCCCTTCCAGCTGCCTGACTTGTGAAAGACCAAGGCGATCGAGCCCTGTTTACGTACCTTCCTCCGTTGGTCGACCATCCCATGGGAAACCTGCTTTGTGCCTCGGTTAAGAAGCGGTACGAAAGAGAGGGGATCCCCCCGGCCGAGACATGGTCGAGAAGCTCGACGGAGAGCGCCACAGCTACGCACAACTTCGAGGTGACCGATTTCTCGTTGCTCGACGGCGTGGGTATCGGCAGATTGGTCACATCGAGCGCGTTCACCGTCGGCGGCTACGAGTGGGAACTCAAGTTATACCCTGACGGGTGGAAGGAGGAGCACAAATCTGCCTACATGTCAGTCGCGCTGGGTTTGCGTAAAGGAGAGGTGCCGAAGACAGGGGTGAAGACAACCTACACCTTGAGTCTGCTGGACGAGCATGGGCTATCGTCCAAACATACTGCTAGTCATCGGAGCATACAACAAACCTTCGAATGTCATGGCATCTCATGTGGCTTCAGCACCTTTGTGGAGAAGTCCAACCTGCGACAGCTGATGGCCCACAACGGAGGCTCCATCACCGTCAGATGTGTTCTTACTGTCATGAAAGAACGCCAAACGGAAGATGTGCACAAAGTCCTAGTCCCGCTCCCACAGTCCAACCTGCACAGCCATTTTCTAGACATGTTGCAGGGTGGGCAAGGCACCGACGTGACCTTCACCGTCGACGGCCAGTCGTTCCTCGCGCACAGATGCGTGCTCGCCGCGAGGTCGCCGGTCTTTAAGGCCGAGCTCTTTGGTGAGATGAATGAGACTCTGGCGCAGGAGAGCGTCAAGATCGATGACATGGAGCCCTCCATCTTCGAGGCACTTCTTCACTTCATATACACAGACTCTCTGCCGGATGGCCAGCACGCGGATGATACACACACGGAGATGGAGCACCTGCTGGTCGCCGCGGATCGATATGGAATAGAGAGGTTGATGGCTATGTGCGAAGGGCAATTGTGTCGAAACATCAAGGTGCAAACCGTCGCAACAACCCTTGCTCTAGCGGAGCAACACCACTGCATGCACCAGAAAAAGGCATGTCTAGAATTTTTGTCTTCGTGGGATGTGCGCCAAGCTGTCAAAGAAACAGATGGATTCGGGCACCTCTTAGCAAGCTGCCCATCGGTTATCCTCGAGATCTTCGACAAGCCTCCCCCACACTCTTGAGTGTCGAAAGATTGTAATCTCGCATCTTAATCTACAAAGATTTTGATTCTAAAAAATAGACTATATATGGATATTATGCACTTGGGAGTTCGGTCACACCCAGCAAATGTTTAAACTTTTTTTTTTGAAATGAATGTGTGCTTTTGACTTTTAGACACTGTAAATTCTGCATAATCCAAATGATTCAGTTTTTGTTCCTTCTCTAGTTTAATTTTGGCATCTGCGATTTTTGTATGGCCATTACACGACTTAAAATTTGTGTTCTAATGTATTGGTACCATCTTTTTTGAAACTATTAATTCTATGTATTCGTCATGGTTAATTCTCCTTTTTTTACTGGTCATATTGGATATTTGTATATGCATCCAAATATGAGCACACACTATTCACACTGGTTGTAGTTTGTATCAGTTTGATTGCATGGAAAATATTCCGATCATCGAAAGAAAAGAGAAAAACACCCGACTTTAAAAAGAAAATCAGAAATATAAGCCAAGTGTCAGAGGGAGCAAACTCGGCTTACACCGACCGTCGTCAGGCCTGCTGTTAAGTGCACCGACGACGTACACGTGGTTGCCGGTGATTGAGTGTAAGCCTAGTACATTTTTCAATGCTCCACGGCTTACCTAGATATAAACCAGCAAGTACTCCTCCGGTCTTTTTTACTCTGCATATTATTATTGTCTGAAGTCAAACTTCGTTTGACCATATTTATATGAAAAAATATCAACATCTACAATATTAAAGTTATACGATATTAAAATTAAAGTCATGATGCATCTAATGATGTCGATTTCACATTGTAAATGTTGATAATTTTTTCTATAAAGTTGGTCAAACATTATGAGGCTTGACTTTAGACAAATCTTATATGGGAACTAAAAAGGACCGGAGGGAGTACTATATTGAAGCCGAATGTCATTTATAAGGGTACACGGCTTACTTAGATGTAGCCCGAGTTACCGTATTTTGCCGTGTGTCCATGGTAGTACATACTTGGCTTATCTCTAGGTAAGTTGTAACCTCGTATTTTGACACTCGGTGTACGCTGTGATACATGGCAACGTGTGTTTTTCCAGTAGTGCGGTCATTGTGACCGGTCACAATCCGGGACACGTCCGGACACATCTATATCCGGCTGTAGATGCTTTAATACACGAAATTCCGGGTTTAGTATGACAGTCATTTTTGTAGAAGAAGAGTATATGAGCAGTCTTAATTATTATCCCCAGAGCAACGGGCGACGCGTGTAACTTTTGGGAGCGTTCGACTAAGAAGAGTCCTAAAAGCGGTTAAACAAAAAGAGAGTCCCAAAGTGTTAAGTAGCACCAAGATATACAGTTGAGATTTTTATCCAATACAGGGTACAAGATACAGTTGCTACCTTAATCCGTCTCTTGTTCACTACTAGGAAAAGACTTATTAATGACGCACCTAATTTGGCCATTAATGGCGCATTAGTGGTGCGCCATTAGTGCCACACCATTAGCATATTTTACTAATGGCGCACCTCTGGTGCGCCATTAGTATCTGGTATACTAATGGCGCACCTGGTGCGCCATTAGTATTTACAACAATGCGCCATTAGTATGCCTCCCAGGGGGCCATGTATACCCAGGTGCTTTGGCATACTAATGGCGCACAACAACAAGATGCGTCATTAGTAACTTTGGCATACTAATGGCGCACTGTTTAATGATGCGCCATTAGTATCCTTTGCATACTAATGGCGCACTGTGATGTGATGCGCCATTAGTATGAATATTATGTTTTTTTTTAATTTTCTGTTTTTTGCACAGGTTACAAAATGTATAATTGGACAGAATATAGACAGCACACATCAACAACAAATTCATCGAATACAATAGAAGATTAGTCTCTGAATACAATTCATCATATTAGTCTCCGAATACAATTCATCATATTAGTCTCCGAATTGAAAAGACCGAACAAAGATAGAACATTATATTACAAGTCTCGAGACTGCGAGTAGCGAGTTTGTCTTCACATTACAAGTCGATATCGATCATCTAAATTACCATCACATAGAAGAGAGCTGCGGTCATCACGATGAGCATCATCACGATGAAACTCGTCTTCATCCGGTTCCTCCAACGCTCCCTCCCCTCTCCCGCTAGATAGCGGGCGTATCTAGATTCGGCCTCTGCCCTAGTGGTGTACCCTTTGTAACTGTTACCGCTGAATCGGTGAACCTGTCTCGGACACTCCTCCCAGTCGTCGTAGACTCCGGGAACCTTACCCTTGTACACGACATACGACGGCATCGCTATGCACTAGCCAAACGAAACGTTAGTACCAATTCACAGACAATACATAAGCAATATATAAGTATGCAACAGAACGATCGGAAGAGAAAAGCAAGACAGTAATAGCATCGATTACATCTAAGTTGAACGACTCTCGAAACCAAAGAGACATACTACAAGTTCATTAAAGTTTAATTACAACATGAGCCAATCGATGTTTCAGAACTAGACACAACATCACTGCTTTCGACTCGACTCAAGGCACCGGAGCGTGGATGAAGGCGCCGTCTATCGTGGGAGTCATGAAATCACGGGCGTTGTCAGCCTGCATTTGTAGCATTGTGTCGATGTCACTGTTGGACGGTTGATTTCTGAGGTAGAACTGCCCCGAGGTACGAAGGACATCTTGATGGATGATTTCCGCAAACTCCGACTGGATGCGAAAGAATTCTTGTCTGATGTCCGCGTCCTGGATTGCCGACACGCTCGCGGCCCAATCTTTGAGTTTACTCGGTAGCAGAAGTTGATGATGGTCCCGTACGATCGCCCGCATGTGATGGATGGCGTAGTAGGCACCCTTCTGACCGCCAGGCGGCTGCTTGACGCAGCAGAACGTCGTATTGTGGGAGAACACGTGCTTGCCGTACTTACGAATAGGCCTGGTGAAGGTGCCTCCAGATTTGGCGTAGTCGGGGAGAACATCATCAAGAACCTTCTTGACATTTGTGTAGTCTACGTTCGACTGACGGTCCGGGTCGAAATACGTGGCCATGGAATATTTGGGGCTTAGGAGGATGAGCGTGCAATGTGTGTCACTACAGAAAACACGGAATGTTAAAAGAAAAACGATCAAAATCTAAGAATTCATATGTTACGGGGCGGTTGAGGGGAGGACTTACTCGGGAAAGTAAGGCACGAGGAAGTTATCCTTATCTCGGTTTGCCAGAATGACGCCTTCGAGGTAAGAACTCGTGACTTGCCGGTCCCCAGCGCTGCCCAAGATCTTGGCACGCATGTAGAAGGGGTCGACTATCACGATGTCCGGGGTCTTGTCGCGAATGATCCACATCTCCATACTCAGCGAAAATAGCCGAACGAAGGTGTAGTGCAGTGGATGAAGGTTCAACATAGCGTGGATGTCATCAAACCGCAGGACGATCGTACCCCCGATGGAGTTATCCACAAAGCCCTTGCCCTCTGGCACCTTGGCCGCGAAAACCGGGTATGCCACATCCTTCTCTCTGAGACGCCGCTTCTCCAAAGAAAGAACACTGTCATGCAGACTCCGCATAGCACCGGTTGCAGCATCGAGCATATTTCTCGGTAGCATCGTCCTACCCGCCACATGCACCCTCCTCATTACATCCTCAGGTGAAGGTGGCCCGTCCTGAGCATGGATCGTACTCGGTGCCGGCTGGCTCGCACCCTTGTTAGTCTTTCTAATGCGTTCCTTCCTCTTCTCCTGTAATGGGACCGAGTTCTGCTCACAGACCGCCTTCTTGAGTGTGTTGGGGCTGATAATATTTTGCACCTCGCCTATCTGAGGCTCGGTGAAGTCGGCAGCTGGAGGCGTCTCCTGAGAGCTGAACGGCAGACGACGCCTGTTGCAACTTGGCTTCTCCGCGGTACCAGCTAGATCGCGCACGTCTTTTGTTGGGTTGGGTTCTTGAGAAGGAGGCCACATGAAGTCGCCACCGTACCCATGATCGGCAAAGTACTGATCGACGTTGCCAAATGTATCGTCGTCGTCGTCGTTCTGATCCTGTGCCATATGCATGTTTGGATCCATTGGCATAGGGATGTCCGGCACCGTTGCGGCGGTCTTGCCATGGGGCCGACTTGGCGCCGGCACGACTGGCGGTGTTGTCTTTGGGGTGGTGTCCCCCGCCCCCAAACGAATCTGGCTCTTCGGCCAAAGCAGGGGCCAGCTCAGGCATGCGCTGAGGGTCATCACGTCATCATCGTCGGCCCCGACAGGTCGAATCGGAGGTAACAACTCGTCGCAGCCTGGCAGCACCCGAACCAGTTGAACCCTAAACAAGTTGGGTGGCATCTGGGTACCGTGGAACAAGGGGTTGCCCGGTTGAACGATTTTGCCCTTGGCGACATCGACCAACTCGTTGTTCACGAAGTGCAGGAGAGTGCACGGAACGTCGGCGGCGCCCTGCGAAAACATGTAGGGCGTCAGGGATGCCCATTCAAAGGCAAGGAGATGAAGTCCTCGGCCGAGAGAGGCTTAATTAGTTACCGTGATGATGGCGTCGAGCTCGGCTAATGTCGAGGCACCGCCAACGGCGGGCGTGCAGTTGACGGAGGGGCCGCTTGCTGCAGAGGTGCCGGCCGGCGTACACCCGGGTGCATTAAGCTCCCGTGCCGGCGTCGGAGACACCAATGGCCCCGCCATCGCGTTCTGCGAGTTGCTGGCCGTGAAGCTAGGAATCGGGGGCGGCCCCTGTTGGCCGCCCGCAATCCACGCACTCAACCCCTCGATCAAGGTAGGCACAATGGCGGTGATCGTCACTCCGAGTTGTTGTTGCACTTGCTCTTGGACAATCTCCGAAATCCGCGCCTCCTGTGCCTTGAGTTCTTGAACCTCGCGCGCGTGGCTTTCCGAGCTGGTTTTTTTCTCCTTTCGCCCACAAGTGTTATAGTATGACGACCATTTTGTCGACAAGCCTTTGCCGACCACACGACCAGCTGACGTCGGCTTACTGAGCTTATCCTTGTTCTTCATTACATTCAACGCCCTATTTAGAGTGGTGTCCCAAGGGTTGCTCTTAGTCGACCCCGCGCTACTGCTTTCAGTCGCCTGCGGAAGGAATGTGAACCATTTAGAAATTTGGCTTCATTAATTAGAATGCAACCATATGGAGCTAATTACGCGGGGGTGTATTCCTTACCAGAACAAGCTCAAGCGCCCTGGTCTTCGGATCCGTGGTAAGCTCCTTTGTTTTCGGGTCCTTCTTGTACCGGGCCCTGACAAAGTTCCTGGTCTGCCTGTCACCGTATTTATCGAAGAGGGGCGGTAGGCCTTGCTCGGCACGGTCCGCCTCCTCCTTTTCCATATAGGCTCCGCCATTCTGTAACCGCCGGGACCGAGTGTGTGTTCCCCTAAGTTCAGCTCCCGCATTTCTTTCCCCCACTGACTTGATTCGGAGTTTGCGGTGCTCGAGCAATTGATCTTGAAGTCGTTGTAGTCATCTTCGGTGATCGAAGGATTTTTCTCCTTGATCTTCTCATAACTCTCACATTTCTCGATCATTCTCTTCACATTGCTTTTCCAAGTAGACAGGGCCTTGCTCATCTTCGTGAGGGCAGCATTGTTCACTTTATTCCCTTTGAGGCTTGTGTTTTCAAATTCAGCGGGGAACTTGTATCGTTCGTGCAGCTTCGTGAAGAGGAGGTTGCGCAAATTCCCTCGGTCAGGATGCCTCAGGTTGTCGGTGTTGATCGAGACGGTGCTCCGGAGAATGCACCCGAGCTGAAGCGAGTACCCCTTGACTATTCGTTCGGGCGCCGTTGGATTCCTGTCGGAGTCCAGTTCAGTAACTTCCTCCTTGAGGGTGCGGAGCACGGTCGGGCGCCGGTCCTTCCATTGCCTCTTCGGTTGGCTGCCATCTGTGCGTGCGCCGCCATCATCAGTGGTGGCATCCTCGGCGGCACCATCAGTGGTGGCATCAGTGGGGTCATCCTCGGCGGTACCATCAGTGGTCTCAGGATCGGTGGGGAAGGCGGCGTCCTCATACAAGTGAGGTTGTTCCTCCATCTCCTGGGACAGCTCCCAGAATGCCTTGCCGCCCGAACCCCCGGCCTCATCGTTGTTGGCCATGTTTCTCTCTAAATAGGAACAAAGTTTGGTT
This sequence comes from Secale cereale, assembly GCA_902687465.1. Taxonomy (NCBI): domain Eukaryota; kingdom Viridiplantae; phylum Streptophyta; class Magnoliopsida; order Poales; family Poaceae; genus Secale; species Secale cereale. The sequence continues at coordinate 835,963,110 of LR738712.1, read as the reverse complement.
AAAAAGTTGGTTATTGTCAAGGAACAAGATCATGGTCTCATCATTTAGGGTTTGTCGACACCGAGGCATCCTAAAAGTTAAGCTTTTATCATTGAGGGTTTTTCGACGCCGAGGCACCCTAAAAGCCTAAGCTTTCATCATTTCGGTTTTTATCGACACCGAGGCACCCTAAAAGCCAAGGTTTTATAATTAATAGTTTGTCGGCACCGATGCATCCTAAAAGCTAAGCTGGGAAGGAGAATTCTAAGTTGGGCCTAATCACTTGGCTCTATTGCCGCCTATGGTTTAATGCAGCTAGAATAAAGGGGCACTTGATCCTACTTAATTAACTACTAAGATACCCCGGCCCATGCATTAGTCACAAGTACCCCATATGTCCTATTTTTAGCAAAGTCATGCTAAAATTCACGGAAAATTTCAGCATGACCTTTGCTGAAAATAGGACATATGGAGTACCCGAATTTGCCGGAACAGAAGTTAATCGACATTCCAGCAAACTCAAGGGCCTCTCGGGTGGACAAGGCAAAAAAGGCCTCCATCACAACATGGAAAATACATTGGCATGTGAAGAGGTGAAACAATATATGCATCTCCAAGCAGTATCATTCAACATTTTGGACAAACCACTACAAGCAATACTGGATCAGATACAAGAAGAATGTGAGAAAATGCAGACAAATACTAACAAATTGAGGTGTTTAACTTGTGGTGCTCTCTGTGCTATTAACATTTCAAGTCAAAACCTTTTCTGGTTAGTAAGTGTTTCTTGAGCATATGTATGTAGTAAGTGTTTCTGCTCTCAGTGTTTCAGAACACATATTTTAGCTACCTAGTACCAGTGCTATTAGCCAGCAGTTAATTAGCTTTTGCTTTTGCTTTTCAGTGCCAAATTCTAGCTAGTACCAGCAAATTAACATCTAGCAGCAATCATTTTCAAATATATATACACTGGACATTTTTATATTAACCTAAGGAAAAATGAATAGTTAGGTTAATTACCCACTATTAGTTATTCAGTCTGATGCTTTGTTCTACACTTTGATGCAAATTAGTATATAGAAGAAGCTATTTACTAGCAGTACCATATATAAAAGACATTCAGTCTGATGCTATTTACTAGCAGTACTAGCAGTTTTTTTTCTTCTTCAATAACTGTATTGGCCATCAGACTGTATTGGCCATATATAAAAGACATTCAGTCTGATGCTATTTACTAGCAGTACTAGCAGTTTTTTTTCTTCTTCATTAACTGTACTAGCAGTTTTTTTTCTTCTTCATTAACTGTATTAGCTATTTACTAGCAGTACTAGCACTTGGATCATATGCTAATGCTACATTGATACATCATCATGCTGGGTAATATTAAACCCAAGCAACTTTATAATCAACCCAAGATACATCAACTACTGCACTGTCCTGCCTAATAAAAACAGTCATGCCAGCATATAGTATATAAATCTGAATTTGTGTTTACAAGAAGAGTGCCCATTGCAATGTAAACCCGAGAACACAACTCACCTCAAGTGCAGGATATAGCAGACACCTACTTCTTCAGTCAAGTGCAGTAAAAGACCGTTTGCAGAACCTGTTTAGTCAGAGTTGAACATTAGAATCCATACTATGCTCTACTATGCTTGTAAAGGAACACTATGACCTCCCTACCATTTGAGTAAGCTGAAGCTTGGCTTCAACTACTGACATCACCAATTAAAATTCAGATCAAGAGTAAGGTCCTAGAACTCACAAATTATGCATGCATATTTAAGTGAAGGAAACTCCAAGCTTGTGTCCAAGGTTATCTATCTCCACGTTTACATAAGTAAGATCATGCAAATAGCAAAACTCTGCTCTTCAAAGATGCTGGACTCCAACCTTTCAGTACATTGGTAAAGCAGTCATCATACATATGCCTTCTAAATCTTCCATGCTTCTAAATGAAGGTCAAAATAGAATAATGCACACAGCATCGACACAATAATTATAATGGGAAAACTTCATGAAGGTTTTTCTGAAATGCATGGATTAGGCAGTTCAGCTGTTAGGACGTTACCATCTCCGTCTTCAACTTTAAACCCAAGCAAGTTAAACCTTGTTCTCAACTCACAAATGGATGGCAGCAAATTTTTAAGCAGATATCTTTATGTTTGCATATTCATGCATATTACTTACTAACATTAACTCTTGTGCCTAAGTTTGTACAATTTTTATTAGACTAGTTTTGATTCTTCACTAACAGTAGCGACTCCGGGGATCCTGCTTTTTGGGGCTCGAATCGGTTCACCACCCCAATCATGACTCACCTACGTGATGCGCGCGGGTGTAAGTATATATTTGTGCTGCTAGTACAACACCCATCACTGCCACACTCCATAATACTTTATAAAGCGCGAGGCGAGGCAAAAAAGGCAGAAAATGAAAGACCCCCATGTCAATATGGGTACCGAGTGGCAAGATTTTTAATAAAAAGTTCCATTTCCCAACACACAACTCCACCAGCTTATGCTAGATGCACTCTGCTCCTAGAACTGACCGTCAATTTCTGAGAAAAAAAAGGACGAAAGCAAGTCTTGAGTAAATAGAAATCACTGCTTTTCAATACAAATCAACTCTGCGCAAGGTACCTTCTTAAGTAATTGAAACTTAGCTAACCTGTTACTGTAAGGATAGACACATATGACCAGATTATCAGATTTCATCATCAAGCATCTATCGAATATTAACTATTGCACAAAAACAAAACTATTTATGGCACAGCCTAATTTTGATTAACTGTGAAGACACATATTTGATGTTGCATGGAAATTCTCATGAAAAAGGGAGGGCGGAAGGTGGTGAAAAGCCCCGGTTCATGTGATCAGTAAAAACAACCACTTCATCGTCCTTTGAATGAGGCCTCACTTCGCCCGGCTTAGGGGTGCGGTAATGCATGATGGATTTTTTCGGCAATTACCCAATTTTGACAAAATCATCAAGTGTAGCATTGGTGATAACAGAAGGAACCCAATTGCACGAAGTGACTGTCTTTGGCGGCATTGTGAGTAGAGAAGCCTAAAAGAAGGAAATATTTTGCCGGTTCAAAATTGGCTCATTAAGCCAGAAATTAGACTACAACATATGTTCAGAACGGCGGCTTAAATGAGGCCTAATGGTATATGGGTAATGATAAACCGGTGATATAAGCCGCCGTGACAAGCGCCAATACTCAAGAATCGTTAAAGGGAAAACATTGCTAAGTATTGAGACAAACAGGTTTCACAGATTGGAGCTGCAACATTGGATCTACAGTAGTTCAGAAAAATAAAGTAAAAACCTAAAACTAAGGTGGCGGCGGCGAGAAAGTAAGAAGGCTCAAATGAGATTTATCGCAATGCAGATATATTTCGAGGTCAAGACAAGTATGAAAACTGCTACCACACAGATTTTACAGACTAATATCTTGACTTGGGATTTACGGTGTTAAACGGTGAGCAGTCAGACCTAAATATCAGTTTTGAGCAGTTCATGGATTCGGTTTGGTTCTTTCTCGTGCGGATGAGATGTTCCAATATTTGAAAAAGAGATGCTATGAATACCATTGCATAGAGGAGTATCAAGTTCAAGCTAAAAATTGCAACTTTAGGGAAGGAAGAGGACAAACTCTGATGAACTCGCAGGAACCCTAATGGATCTAAAAGAAGAAGAAGGAGGAGAACTTACTTGGGCTGATGAACGGCGGTGGTGCGTGGATGAGATCTGGTCAAATCAGGCTGATGCAGCGGCCGTTGTGGAGGAGGAGACGGAGATTGATGGCGCCGGCGGAGCTTGTGTGCGGAGGCGTCACGTGGAGGTCGATGCAGGTCGTCCACCGTCGTGTGTGGGAAGTGGAGGTCAATGCTCGGGGGCGAGGGGGCGTTGATACGTCCAAAACGTATCTATAATTTCTGCTTGCTCCATGCCTCTTTTGTGTGATATTGCTATGATATTTATACACTTCCATACACTTTTGATCATATTTGGACTAACCTATTAACTCAGTGCACCCCAGTGCCAGTTTCTGTTTTCTGCTGTTTTTGTATTTCAGGTTTTCCCATCACGTAAACTGCCAGAAAAATCCCGGAAAAATTATATAAAAAATCAGCGTTCCAGAAGCTTCCACACGGCCGAAGTAGGGCCGGAGGGGGGCCACCAGGGCTCCAGGCGCCCTGGTGGCGCGGCCCCCCTCCTGGCCGCGCCGGGGGGGCGCCTGGGCCCCCCAGGTCTCCGCTGATGCCCCCCTTTGGCATATATTTAACACGTGTTCCAAAACCCTCGAGGATGGAACCCTTTTTCGCGATCTCATCTCTGTTCCGCCGCCGCCGCGCTTCCAAGATCGGGAGCACCAGGAGAACTCTTCCCGGCACCCTGCCGGAGGGGAGGATCACCACCGGGAGCCTCTCCACCACCATGGACGCCTCCCAGATGAGTTGTGAGTAGTCTCCCTTGGACCATGGGTCCATGACCAGTAGCTAGGTGATGTTCTCCTCCCCTTCTTGTGCTTCACTAATTAGACCTCGTGAGCTGCCCTACATGATCGAGGCACATATGTAATCCTTATGCTGTTGCTATGATGAGTTTGCTGGGATCCGATGGATTGTGAGATTATGTTCAGATTGTGTTTGAGTAATATATTTGATTTACCTCTTTTATATTTATGTTCTTAAGTAATTCTTGCATGTTCTCCGTTGCTATTTATTGCTTTGGCCAAGTAGTAGGTAGTGACTCCAAGAGGGAACGTTATGCTTGATTGTGGGTTCATGCCCCTCGATGACTAGCTTGAGTGGCAGGAACATGAGTCTAGGGGATGTGCTGTTGCCACAAGGGGGAAACAATGGTGCTTGTACTCGCGGGTGCAAGGATTGTTTACTTTACGCAAAGTTCTTTTAATGCAGTTGTCTGTTGCTTTGAGTTTACACTATGGGTGGGACTCGCAACTTAATACCAGCGAGATGTTCTGGATAGATATCTCAAGGTGGATGATTAGTAGTAGATGCAGATGGATTTCGGTCTACTTGCCTTGGCGTACCGCCCATGCTTTGAACCTCTACCTTTCTGGCAACATAGTTAGCATTGGTTTGCGCACATAATTCTGTCAATTGCCTAACTGTAATTCGTTTACCTCACATAGCTGTTTTATCGTCTTTTGGGAGAGAGACATCACTAGTGAACATCATGGGACCCCGGTCCATATTACCATCACTGATCACATCCGCTATTTACTTTCTGCTTTTACATACTAGTTACAGTTTTACCTATCACTATTATCTCTTGCGTTTGATCCTTTGTAAACGACAAGACCGGAGGGATTGACAACCTCTCTGTACTCGTTGGGAGCAAAGTTATTTGTATCTGTGTGCAGGTCCAGTTGATTGCTAATATCTGGCGCCGTTAGCAGTTGACACCTTCTTGTTGAACCTAGGAGTCTCAGGGGAAATCGATCCTTGGTATCTTTGCCAAGGGAAAACTACCGCTACACTGCATCTCAAACCTTCCACTTGGGGTAACCAACGAGGGGCGAGAAGCCATCAAGCAAAGTTTTCTGGCGCCATTGCCGGGGACTCCACTCTTCAAGATAGGGGAGTTGCACGCTATCTTTTACCTTTGCTTTTTAGTCTTGTTAGTTTACCTTTCAGTTTTTGCTTTAGTATCTTTTATCGAAAATCACAAAAATAGTTATCTTGCTTGCTTGCTGCTATGGGTTCCACCGAGAACACCAAGTTGTGTGACTTCACTAGTCATAACAACGATGACTTTATCTGCACACCTATCACTACACCTGCCACTTCAGCACCTTCTTATGAAATTAAACCTGCTTTACTGAATCTAGTCATGAAAGATCAATTCTCCGGTGCTGCAGATGATGCTGCTTTACACTTAAACAATTTTGTTGAATTCTGTGATATGCAAAAGTACCAAGAAATAGATGGTAATATTGTTAAGCTTAAGCTTTTTCCTTTCTCCTTGAGAGGAGGAGCTAAAATTTGGTTTCAATCTTTGCCTAGAAATAGCATAGATTCATGGGACAAGTGCAAAGATGCTTTTATTGGAAAATACTATCCACCTGCTAAATTTATCCAACTAAGGAGTAACGTAATGAATTTCAAACAATTGGATAATGAACATGTTGCCCAAGCTTAGGAACGTATGAAGTCTCTTGTCAAGAACTGCCCTACTCATGGTTTGACTACTTGGATGGTTATCCAAACTTTTTATGCAGGCTTGAACTTTACCTCGCGGAACTTGTTAGATTCGGCCGCGGGAGGAACCTTTATGTCAACTACACTTGGTGCTACCACGAAGCTTCTCGATGAGATGATGGCCAATTATTCCCAATGGCACACCGAACGCGCTCCAACATATAGGAAGGTAAACTCTGTCGAGGAGATTTCCTCCCTAAATGAAAAAGTTGACTTGATCATGTCTCTACTTTCGAAGCAATCTTCTGTTGATCCTCGTGATGTTCCTTTAAATTCTTTGATTGCTCAAGAACAAGTAGATGTGAACTTTATCTCTAGAAACAATTTCAATAACAATGCTTATAGGAGTAACTTTGGTAGCAATCCTAGACCGTTCCCCTCTAATTCTTATGGGAACAACAATGCTTATCCTAGCACCAAGAACTCCACTACTAAACTAGAGATTATGCTTAAAGATTTCATCACTACCCAAAAAGCCTTCAATAAGAGTGTAGAAGAAAAACTAAACAAACTAGATGATCTCTCTTTGAAGGTAGACAATTTAGCCCATGAGGTAGAATTGCTTAAAATTAGAACTTCTCCTCTTGAGGAGAGGAAGGTCACTCCTATGAATGCTATTCAAGTACAAATTAATGAAAAAATTAGGATGTTGGCTAAACTTAAAGAGATATGGGCTAGAGAAAGGGAGGAAGAAGATAGAATTAAGAGCCTTCCTACCCACCACACTGTTGCTACTATCCAAGTTGTTGAGGATATCCAAACTCTTAGCACCCAATGCACTCCTGGTCCCGTTGGACCTATTAATGGTGATGCTATGACCATAGAAACTACCAAACAAGTGAGCCTAAAGGACACCACTACCACTTTACTTGATAGTAGTGACCTTGATTTTGATAATTGCACTCTTACCGAAGTTATTGATTTCCTTCACAAGATGTCTAGAGATCCCCGCACTAGCACACTTAATCTTGCCTTCACCGAGCATATCACTAATGCTCTCATCAAAGCTAGGGAGGAGAAACTTAGAGTAGAAGCCTCCATACCTAGAAAGCTAGAAGATGGTTGGGATCCTATGAGTAAAATTAAGTTGAATAACTTCTCTTGCTATGCTTTATGTGATGTTGGAGCTAGTACCTCCGTTATGCCCAAAAGAATATATGATATGCTTAAATTGAAACCTTTTGATTCTTGTTCTTTTGGTGTTCGTCTCGTTGATTCTTCCATAAAGAAACCTTTGGGGAGGATCGACGATGTTCTTATCATTGTCAATGACAACTACATTCCCGTTGATTTTACTATTATGGATATTGAATGTGAACCTTCTTGTCCAATTATTTTGGGACGTCCTTTCCTACGCACCGTTGGTGCCATCATTGACATGAAAGAGGGGAATATAAAATTCCAATTTCCTCTCAAGAAAGGGATGGAACACTTCCCTAGAAAGAAGATTAAGTTACCTTTTGAGTCTGTTATACGGGCTAGCTATTCTTTTACTCTTGATAAAACTTGATCTCTTTGCATTATGCCTAGCTTAAAGGCATAAAAGAAAGCGCTTTTGGGAGGCAGCCCACAATGAATAAATTTTTTTTTTGCTCTTGTTGTGTCTTGATGTTGTTACTACAGTAGCATCATCATTGTATCTTTACTTTTCTACTTTGTGCCAAGTGTAGCCTCTGATTGCAAGAAAGTTCAAAAGTTGTGACGTGCTGTCCAGGAAACAGATTCTGTCCTTGGACAGAAAATTTCGTATAAAATCACCAGATCATCTTTTTGGTCTGAATTTTTTCGACAGCGTGCTCTATACAATTGTCTTTCGGGCGTCTGTTCTGAGTTTTTTTATTAGAGTTGCAGAAGTGCCCCGAAAAAATTATTTACTACCTACTGGTCTGTTTTTCAAAGATTCTGTCCTGTTTTGCCTTTTCTTCATTTTGCAAACCTTGAGCTTGCTTTTTCTTTGCAAAAACCTTTTGGCAATCTTGAGAAACAGTAGACCTTCAAGAATATCCTTATTTCCAGCAAGGAACAATTATATTATTATGGGTACTAACCTCGCTAATCAGATTATGATGAGTTATGTATGAAGGGAGTTTTCAAGTGTGCGAGGGAAGATGATAAAAAGATCCAGAAGTGTCAAACGCTCAAGCTTGGGGATGCCCCCATGCACCCTTAAGAAATATTCAAGAAGACTCAAGCGTCTAAGCTTGGGGATGCCCCCCGTGCATCCCCTTCTCCATCAACATTATCAGTTTGTCTTTCGTTCCACTATATTTTTATCACTTCTTGTGTTATGTGCTATGCTCGGAGCGTCTTGCTTTTAGTTTTCCTTTTTAGTTTTCTTTAGCTTTTCATAACGAGTTGGAACTCATCTTTCTTTGTGTGGGAGAGAAACACGCTCCACTTCAACCTAGAACACAACATAGAATTTTCATGTCTATCCTTGCTGTGTATGTTCTTGGTCTTTCAATAGCTACTATCATGTTCAGCTCTTAGTTTTCATGCTTATCTTTTCAAAGAGCTTTTGTTTAGTTGGTCGCTCGAACTCTCTTTATTTATCATGTTTATCTTGTTAAGAGAGTTGGCTTCTGTTGCACTGGTCGATATGTCTATGATAAAAATGCTACGTGCATAATGGTGCTTAGTAGTTCATGTTTTCTTATGGTTAGTCTCAAATAGCTGGGGGATTCTTAATGTGTTATTGGAGTACCAACATGATTTGTTTGCCTATGATGTGGTATGGTTTAGTAATATCTTCCTTCAAGAATTTATTTTGATTGACTTGGCGTATGCTCACGCATATTTAAGACTGTAAAGAAAGTCTGTCAAGCCTTGATGATCTTTTATTTCTGAGTAGCGATATAACTTCCATGCCTGATTCAATGTTGCTTTGTCGCTCTTCATGATTATGACCGTCATTGCTCTTTTAGTTGGTCGCTCCCAGTCTTTTGCTAACCTTCGCCTGTACTAAGCGGACTGACTGCTTGTGCATCCAAATCCTTTAAACCAGTTATGCCATATGAGTCCACCATACCTTCCTATACATGGTATTTACCTGCCATTCCTAACGAAGACTTTCATGTACCATATCGAAATTATTCAAAAAAAAGGCATTTCTATTTTGTGCCTCTGTTTTAGATCATGAGGAAGTAGTAGTTAATTCATGATCTTTTTAAGTTGGACAAGCTTCACCCCGGGATTGCATGTCTAATGTGCAAACCCATAATACGAGAAGGAACTGGCATAGAGTGCGCCCGGCTCATTAAAAAATAATACAACAAACAAACCCTCCTTCACGCTTTGTTCATGAGAAATCGGGAAACTTTGGCAGTGATAAACAAAGGAGATTAAGAGGATGTGATCATCCTTATTCGGGAGCCGTTCCTCGAAACTTGTCCAGCTCGAGAAGTAATTGAGTTATCTGCTAGCATTCGTTGACGAAACATGCATAATCTAAAAATAATAATTATTACTTCTGTTTTTAAAACCAAGAGCTCTGGTACATGCTTTGTCTTTGTTTCCGACCACGGGTTTTCAACCTTGCCAATAAAAGCCACGGTTCGAGAGTCTCCACCTTCTTTAAAGCACCAACTACTGAGAGCATGATTGTCATTCTGAGTGTAATGTGCATTGTTCCAAAGTACCATTGTCTTTTGCATGATTGTGATATCGTTTATTCTGAAATCATTGTATCTAGTCATCACTTAAACCTTGGAGGTGCCCCTGCATTTATGTTTTGCTTCACTAAAGGGGGCAAGCGAGATATCACTTTATCATATTTGCACACCATGCTCATTACAAATCTATTTGATGTTTCAGTATCATATTGTAAAACTTTCAGTTCTTTGTGATTTTCTCATCACTACAACGAACACTGAAGATCTTTCCCCTATTTCACCCAAGATAGGCGCCACAAGTGATCGATCATTGTGCCGCCAAGACCAGAGGTTGACAACCTCTAAACAACCCGTTTCCATAACCATATGCGAGAAACCCCTTAGTTGGGCGAATATTACCCCTTCTCGCAAGACCGGAACTTCAACTATGAAGGGATCGGTGACACCTGGAAAAGGTTTACTCTAGGCTTCTTGGATTCGAAAGATAGGTGTGATTGCGGTATACCTCCTCCCCCACCATTATGAGATTCTGAACCGATTGCACCATCGATATTTATCTTAACCCAACCTGGTTCAGGTGCTCTCCAACTCTGTCCTTAATGCACACGTCGACCGTCTGGAGGCATTTCCAGAGATGAGATCTTCTCTAACCCTCTTGACTGCATGAACCGGATCAAAGGTCCCATGTTCGTGCGTCAATTTGTTTCGAGCCGCCCCGATAGTGCGCGTGACCATTTTCATTCTGCATCTTTCCTTATACGTAAACCTTTAGTCAAGCACAATATCCCGAGCCCACGTATCGGGATGAAGGCGACATAGTTTGACATCCAGAACCTCTCTTGCCACCACATCCAATAGTTCCTTGCATGGGAGCATGACACTAGGGCATGCATCATATTTTCATCCATTGCCTTGCCACTTAATTCCCTTCTTTTTTTGATAATCTTCTGGTTTGTGGTTCAGGTAATATACATGAAGCACGGATAGTGACTTGCATCCTTAACCAATTATATGCAGCTTCTGTCCAAGCTCCCAATTGGGCAAAGTCAGTGACTCTTTTTAGTGCATAGGTTAATGATTAAACCAAAACAAATATTAAGGATATTTTCATGTTGATGACATGAACAACACCCTTACTCACCTTGTTTACCCTCTCATATCACCCAGTAAAAGCCTAACAACGGCTTACAACTTTGTGGCAGATAGGCTTCTAACCAAACTTTCTGGTTAGAAAGCCAATAAGCTCTCCCATGTTGCTAGACTTGAGCTCATTAAATCTATTTTTCTTCCATTCACGTGTATTGCATGTCCGATATCTTTTTCTCTAAAAAAATTATTTACTCACACTACACTACAGGAAAATTCAGTTTTCCCGTGTGTTAGCCTATAGGCCGAGTGCTATTTTTCGGGCACCCGGCTTATGCTCCTCTAAGCCGAGTCTTGGAAAAATAACACCCGGCAAACACAAAGGACTCTGCTTATGGTCATCCATAAGCCGAGTGCCGAATAAAAGCTCTCGGCTTATACGAACTACACGGTATCTACTCGAAAAAGCACCCGGCTTATAGCACACACTCGGCAAAGACAAACTGCCATGTGTCTGCAACGGAGGTGGATGACGGCGCCGTCACGGAGCAATCTATAAGCCGTGTGTGGGAGGCAGGCACTCGGCTTATACGTACTATAAGCCGTGTGCCCTGCCCAAGAACTCGGTTTACAAGACCTATAAGCCGTGTGCCCGACGAAAACACTAGGCTTATATTTTTGCCTATTTTTTGCAACCAGAAAATTTATGAAAATTTGATTTATGATGGTTTTCATTGCCTTTATATTTACTACTTAATTAGTATTTGGGCATGATTTCATGTGCCGCCTTCCAGATCTGCAATTTCCGGTGCGGAAACCCTAGCAGTGCAATAAATGTCACAAATATTCCAGGCGGGTCCGAAAAATGCGGGGGTCTGACACGTGTCATTCGATGGCCTCCTTTGAGAGCACGAGAAGTTTCGAGGCCAACGGAACAACAGGGCCCACACTTTTCCTTCACAGACCCGACTCGTTCCCTCTCGGTACCCAGAGACTACATCGGAGATGGTGTAGTTTACAAGCGGCCGCCGGTGAGCCCTACTCGAAACGCGCCCAAACATTTAGCACAACCTGCAGGGTCCAGGTTATGACACCGTGCCAGGTTCCGAGGATTTCAGGCATCATACGATTTTCCGAGGATTTAAACGGTTGGATCGGGCATGGCACCGAGGTAATTTTGCTCCCCCCGGTGGCTGGGCCTTCCCCTCGTCTGCAAAAGGCCTACGCATGCCGCAAAGACATCACATAGGACTCTACATGCCGCTTCTGGGCATGATTTCATGTGCCACCTTGCAGATCTGCAATTTCCGGCGCGGAAACCCTAGCAGTGCAATAGATGTCACAAATATTCCAGGCGGGTCCAAAAAATGCGGGGGTCTGACACGTGTCATTCGATGGCCTTCTTTGAGAGCACGAGAAGTTTCGAGACCAACAGAGCAACAGGGCCCACACTTCCTTCACAGATCCGACTCGTTCCCTCTCGGTACCCAAAGACTACATCGGAGATGGTGTAGTTTACAAGCGGCCGCCGGTGAGCCCTACTCGAAACGCGCCCAAACATTTACCACAACCTGCAGGGTCCATGTTATGACACCGCGCCAGGTTCCGAGGATTTCCTGCATCATACGATTTTCCGAGGATTTAAACGGTTGGATC
>LR738712.1:835901961-835928426 GCA_902687465.1 Secale cereale | reverse complement strand
GGAGGAGGAGGAGGAGGAGGTGGCGGAGGAGGCAGGCGAGGAGGAGGAGGAGGAGGAGGAGGGGGAGGCAGGCGAGGAGGAGGGTGGTGGCGGGGATGATGGTGGTGACGGGAACGGGGTTGACAACAAGGGGTGGCTGCGTGGTAACGCAAAGCTACCAAAGCAGGTTCCTGCTACTGAGGAGCAGAAGTGGCTCATTGAGCCCACGGGAAAAGAGTAAGCGCCACTTTGTAATAATTTCATTATTTTGCTTGTCACATGCTTATTCCGGTTGTTATTTATTTTGCTTGTCACATGCTAATAATTCATTCTTTTGCAGCAACTGGATATATTCTAAAGGGGTCCGTATTCCCAATGGCCTCATCACTGTCTTGCTGAAGTTACACTGGCCGGGGTTGTACTGTCCGGATCCAGTCAGGCAGCCGGATCGTCGGGTTTTGGCCACCAGCTGGGACCACTGGGAAGCGGCCCACCACGCGGACCATGAGACCCATGCCAAGGCCGTGATCGCTACTTTTTGGGTGAGTTCTCTTCAGAAGCACAAGTCCATTCTAGTTTCATGAATGATTTAACTCATGGCTTCTTCCATTCTTGTTTCATGCATGTTTGTAGAAATTCTATCGAGTTCTTCCGGAGCATAGGGCTAGAGCGGACCAGATCGTGTTGCGCCAATGCAAGAAGAAGGCCCCCCAGATGCAGTACGAGGTGCGCTATGTGGCCATCTCCACATACTACCACGACGTTCTTGGTGTGAAGATGACCAAGGAAGATGCGCGGAGGATGGGCATTACCTTGGAGAAGCCCGAGTTCTTGGCGGTAAGTATAAAAGATTTTTCATTATGCTTTCATATATTATGCTTTCATTACCTTGTGGTACATTATGCTTTATGCTTTATGCTTCCATAACACCAATTTGGACACACCTATATGCCATTATGCTTTTATTATGTAGGTGTGTCCAAATTGGTGTTATGGAAAAGACGAGTCCTGGGCGGCATTGGTTGATATTTGGTGTGATGAGGCTGGAGCCTGGGCGGCTATGAGAACCAAAAATAAGGCTAACCGAGGGACGGAGGGAGTACATGCTCAGGGAAACCGAAACCACTATCTCCACAAGGCAGTTAATGTATGACTAACCCCATTAAACATTCTTCTTCTTCTATTTACCATCAGTTTCTTATGTATGACTAACCTCTGTTTGGTGGTGCAGGAGGAGAAACTGAAGCGGCCGCTCTCAGACATGCAGGCATGGGAGATCGCCCATACGCGGAAGGACCCCAAGCCTGGCGAGCACAAGTACTACGGCAAGAAGACCGCGGGGAACATGCAAGCCTACTCCGAAGCGTATCTGAAGTTGCATCCTAACACACCTGACCCCATTGCGGCGCCTCTGGTCGAAAGGGCGGTGGTGAGCATGGGGCCCAAGGAGCACAGTCGGGAGGCGGTTCTCGATGCTGTGATCACTCCTAGTATCTCCTACACACAGCTTCGTCGGATCGACCCGAGCCTGAGCCAGCGCACGAGCCAGCCAGTGACCAGTGCACAGTCCCTCTTTCAGGAGCAACAATCTGTAAGTATTTTCCCTCTTATCTTCATTGCTCACTTTATTTTCCGCATTTATTAGTTTTATGAGTTCCATCATGGCATACCGTAGGCCTACCTGGAGTACACACGCCAGGAGACCATGGCGTGGCATAAGAGGCTTTATGAACACCAAGTGCAGAGGGATTGCCAGATGCAGCAGGCTTTTCAGGAAATGGCGGCCGGCAGGTGTCCTCAATTGCAGCCAGCACAATGCCCTCCAGCGCAACCAGTGCTGCTGACCTTTGAGGAGTTTGTGGCACAGACCGCTGGCCCCTCGCCGGTTAGCTCATCCCCAATCTATTCACCCAAAGCATGTCATGCCTCTCAACACAGTCATATATCCCGTTAATATGTCTTTTCAACATCCAGGGAACAGGTGGATCTACCGTTGGCGGTGGTCTTCGCAGCACTCCGGAGACACGGAGCCCGACCACTCCGATCCACGGAGGCGGAGGCGGAGGCGGAGGTGGAGGCTTCGGCGGTCTTGGCGGTAGCGCTGCCGCTAGCAGTGACGACCTGGGCTTCGGCGGTCTTGGCGGTGACGACCTCCGTGGTGCTCGATGATCCTTGTGTGTGGTGATGATACTCCTAGATGACTTGTGTGCTTCTCTATATGCTTATGTTTATGTTGGTTGTGATGATGATCATTTAGAGATTTGTGTGTGATGATGCTTAATTATGCATATATTGTTGTGATGGTGCCGGATGATATCCCGTTCTGTTTTATATGTCTATTCCATCATATATATGTGTTGATATGTGCTGTTGTTTGAATTGAATTCATTTGAAACCAAACAGAAAAAAAAAGCAAAAGAAAACTATGCCGACGGCTAGGCCGTCGGCATAGGGTTGCCGTGAGCTCCCAGTAGCTGACACGTGGCGCCTATGCCGACGGCCTCGCCGTCGGCACAGATTTTATACTAAGCCGACGGCCTGGCCGTCGGCATAGCTGCCACGTGTCAGCTACTGGGAGCTACGTATGAATGAGTATGCCGACGACATCCACGTCGGCTTATTTTCATACTATGCCGACGGCTTGGCCGTCGGCATAGCCCTGGTCTACGAGCAGCGGCTGGTCGCCACGTGGCCCACCTATGCCGACGGCTACCGTCGGCATAGCCCTGGTCCACGAGCAGCGACTGGTCGCCACGTGGCACCCCTATGCCGACGGCAGGCCGTCGGCATAGCCCTGGTCCACGAGCAGCGACTGGTCGCCACGTGCCACCCCTATGCCGACGGCCAAGCCGTCGGCATATCCCTGTGCCACGTGGCGACCAGTCGTTGGGCAAACTTAACGGCACTGGCCGCCGTTAGGCGTGGTCTTTGCCGACGGTCTGCGCCGTCGGCATTCATGTACGGCCCCCGTCGGCATAGCATATATGCCGACGGCTTTTCTATGCCGACGGCCAACCTGGCTATGCCGACGTATATGTTGCCGACGTCCCTATGCCGACAAGGGCCGTCGGCATAGGTCTGTCCCGACGGGACTCAGGGTGGCCGTCGGCATAGGGGGCGATTCTGGTAGTGACTCTACATAATCTTTTCACTTTCTTATGGTTCATGTGGAAAAAGTAGGAATGATTGTCGTTTTTAGAGGAAAATCTCTATGCCTCGTCACGTTCACTTCATGGAGCAGGCTATATCTTCTTCCATGAAGATGGTGGAGGATCTCCAATCTATACATGCTAATTTGAATCATAATAGGAATAATACTACTTCTAATGTCTTACCTATACAGGGCCACACTCTAGCTTATGATCTTATTACAGGTACTAAGATTTTTTGGATGCTTTGTGGAAGAACACATAGATTCGTGGCAGAAATCAATCTCCAGCAACATTTCTAGGTGTCTTCATACAGGTGGTGGACGGCTCATCTTCTTGTTCCATCAAGATCTAAGCTTCCATGGATCAAGCCTTCTCTCCCTTAGCTGCGGGAGCAGAAGCTCTTTGTCTTGCTGCAGCTGTTGGAAGGCATCCCAAACTATAGTGGCGGACCCAGGAATTAAGGTTAGCCGGGGCGAACATGTTAGTACAAAAAAATGAAGCACAAATACAAGTGTTTCAAACACAATAAATTGCCTCGAAAGATTTAGTTTCAATATCGATACACTAAGAGCATGGAAAATTATATATAGAAAACATCTTAGAAACTACGAACATGGTCTCTTCTTGCCTGAACACTCACTGGCTGTAACAACAAGACCCAAAACTCCAAGCAAAACCTACAACATGTAAAAAGGAAAAAATATATGTATCTAAATCTCATTGCCTACTAACATGGTCGTGAAGGTGAGCTAGGGATCAGAACTTGGGAGGCAGTGTGGGATTTTTCTCCAATCGAACAGCACTGAATCGAACGATTCACCATGCTACAGGGTGGTGCATGTGATGTACATGGTGTGTTGGTTCCTGAAAAATAAAAAATAGGTCTTCCACAACTAACTAAAGCCCATAAAGTCCAGACGTATAGGCCCATCTTTTCTTTCTTATTCCTTAGGAACATAATTGTTGGACATAAACGGATCTTATTGTCAATGGCGCTGCTCCCCTTTGACTAAAACTGAAAGGGGCTGAGTTGGGGTACCCTTCTCTGCACCAAAAGAGCCAGGGTTGGCCGCCCCTGCTCGCCCCAATGGTAGGCCTGCCATTGCCAACCTATAGGGAGCAACTTTCTTGACCGATAACTTGGCATTGGCTAAAGCAGCAACTCTCCGAAGCATCAGTTCTATTCATTCAAGAGCGATCAGACAACAACTTACAGCCTTCGTCTTACACTTTGATCCTCTCTCGGCTACTATATTTTGCATTTCCGGAGACATCAATGGTGTTGCCCACAATTGTGCTCACCAAGCTCTTACTGGTCAAAGTGGAGGCTGTCTTTAGCTGTCTCAAACTTGCTCATAGTCTCATTGGACGTTGTTTTCTTGCTTCGATGTCAGAATTAAGCTGTCCTTGAGTGATGTTTCAGGTTGTAACATGTACTTGAGCAAAGTTTGAATGGAATTTGGCGCCTTGTGCACCTCTCGCTTGTTCAAAAAAGAAAAAAGAAAAACAAATGATGAACATGTGTAGTCAAGCTCAGGTTTTGTTTGTTTGAAAAGAAGCTCGGATTATGCATTGCTTTTCTTGGGTACCGTGTAGGCAATAGGATGAATCACTCAGATTAGATAGAGGGTGGAGTGACATGCATGCTGCTAGCGCTCCGTACAAGCAACACGCCGAAGGATGCGAACCAATCTGTGCTTCAATGGTTAGGAGCCAGTGGTATCCCAGCAAACCAAACCATGGTTCAAGTCGTAGACATGACATCAGTGCTCGCATTTTCTTCGAGTTATTTCAAACCTCCCGGCGACGTGCGACCAGTGGGAGGAGATATTTTCATTGACTACGAAGACGTTTGTGTCGACTTTGTCAATCTCAGAATGATGTGCCGGCTTAATCTAGTGTCAGAGATGGTCATAGGGGTGAGAATGTGCACATTTACGTTTATAGAAGTAACTGTATATGCGAGTATGTACTACGAGGGTCTGAACTGCGTTTAAAAACACGTCGAAGGATGCGAACGGGAGCATCGGAAAAACAAAAGGAGAGGGGCCTTTGGCAAGCAGGCAGAGCACCGAATGACATGTCCCGGCCACTCTCTTGGCTCTCAGCTTTCTTTCCCTTGGCTGCCCCCCGGCTGCCGCGTCGCGAGTGGACACGCCACACGGATCCCGGCAACGTGTCCCTCGTCGCCTTGGTTCACCGGTGGAGTGTGAGAAAAGCCACGGCTCCATCCAGCATTCCAGCGTTTTTACTGCACCGAAAAGCTCGAGGAATTTTGACCACTGTGTGGGAGTATACAGCGGTCCCTTTTGGCACGTCGACAAAAGCCACTCTCTTTCGCTGCGACGCCTGTCGCCACGACTTGACCCGGGATTTGGCACAGTGGCGAACTCAGCTCTGAGCTTCATTGATTCGCTTGCTGCCAATGCCATGGAAGGAAGGAGTACTGCTGCTAGTGCTACTACTGTGCAGACATTAACCGTAGGCAGCGGGAGGAGGGAGATGGATGGAGCTTCCAGTTAATGAAGTTGGCGGGTGCAGCGCCGACGCTTGGCTCCGAAGCCGAGTGAGTTACTCCGTCAAAAAGGCAGCAGGGGCACGATGCATGATGAGATCTCCAATCGCAAAGGCTGCCACCGCGCAGCGATCCAAGCATACGCCGTGTCCCCCGGCGCCAGCCGCCAAAACAGCCGTCGTCGACCGCGCGGGAAAGCGCGGCCGCGTGTCGCCGTCCGGCCCGATCGAGCACCACCACCACCACCACCACGACTCGGTTGGGTAGACGCACGGCCTGCTAATAAGTGCTGCTACCGCCACCGACCCCTCCCTCTTAAACCCCCTCTACCTCCCTCCCTCCCTCCCATGGTGGCAGCAGCCAGCAGAGCACGACGCCTCCACGCAACGCTTCCGCTGCCGGCACCACGAGCGAGGATCGATGGCGACGGACGGGGAGTGCTCCACGCCGGGGAAGGGGACGGCGGTCAGGAGCCACAGCGAGGCGGAGCGCAAGCGGAGGCAGCGCATCAACGCCCATCTCGCCACGCTCCGCACGCTCGTCCCCTCGGCCTCCCGGGTACGTAACGAGCGTACGTGCCGGTGCCGCCATGGGCGCGCACCAGGCTAGTGGTAGCTCTATTTCGACCGGCATTGGCACGGACACACGCATCTGGTGACATGGTTGGCCGCGTGCGCTCGTGCAGATGGACAAGGCGGCGTTGCTGGGCGAGGTGGTGCGGCACGTGCGGGAGCTGCAGGGCAGGGCCAGCGACGCGACGGCGGGCATGGTGGACGTCGTCCCCGGGGAGACCGACGAGGTGGGCGTCGAGGAGGACGGCTACCTCCTCAACGGCGGGCCGGCGGACGACGACCCCCGGTGGCGCCGCCGCG
The DNA here is from genome assembly GCA_902687465.1 of Secale cereale. Taxonomy (NCBI): domain Eukaryota; kingdom Viridiplantae; phylum Streptophyta; class Magnoliopsida; order Poales; family Poaceae; genus Secale; species Secale cereale. The sequence goes on along the minus strand of LR738712.1, from coordinate 835,921,908 downwards.
TCCGGGCCTGGGTGTGCTGCGCCGACCACCCGGGGCTCATGTCCGACCTGGGCCGCGCCGTGCGCTCCGTTGGCAGCGCGCGCCCCGTCCGCGCCGAGATCGCCACCGTCGGCGGGAGGACCCGGAGCGTCCTAGAGCTGGACCACGTCTGCCACGAGGCCGGAGCAGGACCAGCAAGCGACAGGGCGGTGGCGCTCTCCACCCTGCGCGCCGCGCTCCGCACCGTGCTCTTCAACCGGGACGAGCTCCTCGCCGCCGCCGCCGCCGCGGAGGGACACAAGCGGCCGCGCCTCTCGCCGGTGCAACAGCTCAGCTAGCCTAGCTCTAGCTAGCACCAAGGTTTTGGTTACCGGTCGAAATTTCAAGATTTTCCATGGTTACCGCATATTTCCGTGCCTTTCGATAAATCCTCATACCGAGCAAAAAATACCATTTTTTTGAAATTTTTGAATTTAAACGCTTCATTTGAAGTAAAGTGCGTAAGACCTAGTTAATGCCATGAGAGTTGATCCTAACATGTTCGTAGCAACCTAGTTCCTGTTTTGACAGTCTCTGGTTCGAATATTCGTTCATTCATTTATTTGAATTCAAAATTCAACTATAAAATTCATTCGAAATATTCTCGGTATTTCTCGGTATTTTCCGGTAACCGTGGTAACCACGTTTATCCGTCCTCCTCGGTAAAATTACCTCGTTCGGTAACCAAAACCTTGGCTAGCACCCATGCAGCGCCAGGGTAGCAAAACGGAGGGGCAATGCGGCGTACACGACAGCGCCGGCCATGGTTGCCTGTTTCGTGTTGCTACAGGCCAACCTGCGTGGTACGTACGTGTCGCTTCTGACTGCCATGGTCGGTTCGTGTACTTGCAACCGGCACTAGCTAGGAGACCCTGTCAGGTACACACTGTGGCGGTGGTTGAATTTTGCAGCTTGCCTCGTGTGGTGTGCACTGCTGTGTTTTATTTTTGTTCATCAAGTTTGGATTGAAGTAAAAAAGACAGAACAGTTGTGGTGCACTGTTGGGCTGTGTTCTGTCCATCGGTAGTTCAGAACGGGCTGAGCAAGAATCGGTCGTTCCAACTGGTTTGCAGACCACCGCAGTGTTTTGTCTCACCTAGCACGACGCCCCGGGTGTTGCCACTGCCACGGAGCCATTAATTTAGGAGGTGGTCAAGTAACGTTAGTGTTTTTGCAGTCCTTGCGTGATTTACGATTAAGAATAGCAAAAATACAGTGAGAAACATGCAGCGTCAGAGAATTTTAAATGACGATAAGTAGGCAAAAGAGAAACTAAACCAAAATTGGTTTTGAGTTGAAGTCACACTTTTGTATTTTTATTGTGCCTTTTACGAAAAAAAAACGGTCTCACATGAAGTAGTCTATTTTTTATGACAGATCTTATATGTGAGTAAAATACACTTGTTTATATGTCTTTTAGAAGGTTGTTAGTTCCACTTGAGGGGATGTATGTATTTATTTATTTTAAAAGGATGTTGGACCCATATGTGGACTCACAATCAACTCTAATCTTTATAAGTAGGAATATAACTGATACTCTGGTAGTAGCTGTAGTAGAGTGTCATATTTATGTGATCATTATAATGACGGTCAATATGATGATTTAAGTCAAATAGCATTCTAGCAGAGTCGTCATTCGGCCCGATCGTCATATTTAGAAACTGGGGGCGTTGGTTTGGAGGGTGCTCTATTCAACAATCACTTGCACGGAAAGAAAGTTCCATCTCCATCCTTAGCCTTTTGCATGATCCATCTTCTCTCCCTGCCAACGATGCAGACGGCCATGTCATTGGAAAGCATTGCCAATTATTGGCAGCCGCCACGTGCCAATTGCTCCAAACCACTCTTGCCATGTGTTCCCACCATATGTTTCCGACGCCTGCCACAATTCGCCGTCAGTGGTTATTAAAAGGACGTCACCATGGCCTAGCTCACAACCTCCACTTTAACACCGTTGTTCGTAACCACTTTCTTCCCCCGTCGCCATGCCGCTTCCCCCGCACCCGGATTGTGTGCCACTCTAGGAGGGGGGGGGGATGTTGGACGAGGAGCAAGCGGGAGGAGGAGGCCCTCCTTGCCAAGGAGAAGGAGGAGGATGGTTGTTTGTGCTAGAGCTCGCGCACAGGGATCTTTCCCTTGACGAGTTCCCGGATTGAAATCCCGTAACACAACCATTGTTTGAGATATACAACAGAGGTACGTGCAGATCTCGTATGAGTAGGAGACGGTTCTCTCTTAAGGAGGCATGGGATGTGTGCTACGCTTCTCACACCTCGGTCCCCTGCCCCGGCAAATTTTTTGCGACACCGGGAAGGCATTGCGGGTGGAGAGTGACCACAACATCTGGCTACAGTATGAAGAGAAACATGTGGACCTGGTGGTGGCGGAGAGGGAGCACATTAGGTGGCGCACATTCGACATGAACATGATGACATTCATCTCTACGAATTGTACCCTCTTGGGCGGTAGGAAGGAGGCGAAGACGAGGTCAGCAGACCATCACATCATCGTGCGTCGAGGACAAGTCGACTCATAACATATGCATGTACCCCATGCACTGCTTCGTCTTAGTGGTGAAGGGCAACTAATGCTTCTTCTAATATGTAAAACAGGATTAGTGTAGTAAAAAAATGTAGATAAGTGATTTTTCTACCCCTATGTAACCACTTTGTAATGCAATGTTATCTTAAATTAGTGTTTTAATCACTTAGATTGAGTGTGTGAAATTTTGTGTTGGTGCAACAACAAAAAAACAGAAAAAGCATGGTGCTCAAACCCCGACTAGGATAAGACATCGACCCGTTGGTTGGGAAGCTAAGGTACCTACCAGCCCACCCGAGTTCAAACCCCGACTAGGATGCACGGTGCTCGCAGAATTGCACGGTGCTCACGGGGTTTCTCCTATTAAAAAAAACCAACGAGGGATTAGCCTTTGGGTTGGTCTCATATTTTTTTTATAATAAAGTATAGAGGTCTGAAGTGACCAAGCTGCAGAGATGCTTGGAGTGTGGCGGGGCGGATGCCCAGCTGCTTTTTCTTTTGTTAGAATTAATTAACCATGTGTTAATTATGGGATTAATTCCTGCTTGTACTAACCGCAGGCAGTTGTAAAACTGCCGCGTCGGTTACTGCCGAACATGCGCCTCCTCTGAACAGACATCTTTTCCAATGGTGTCCTTTCCCTTGTATAAATAGCAGATGCCATCTAATAAAGAAGACAGTTGATTCATTTTACCCTCAATACGTTATCAACACGCTCTTTGCCGAGAGCGATTTGGCCAAGAGGGGAGCGCCGACGGAGCGCCCGGCGGTCCTCGACCTCGCCCCGTAGATGCCCCCGGCGAGCCCCCCTCACACACGCGGCGCCCGCGCCCGTGATACGGAGCCATGCGTCCTGCCCGCTGGCCCCCGGGCTCCCGGCAGCCAACAACCATGGCCACGCACGGCATGGCGCGCTGCCCGGCCCAGGCGGTCGACCAGCGGCAACACCCTCTGGCACGCCCTTGCATGGAGCGGCTCCCTTGCCTGCCCATGGCGGCATCAGCCTTTGATGCGGCCTCCCTCTGGAACGTAGGCGCGTAGGCGCTCGGGCCAGCACGCCCTCCTCGGCATCCCCTGGCGCAACCCAGACCGGCCTCCAAAGGCGGCGCGCGATAGCAGCGGCCCCTCCCGAGCGAAGGCGGCGCCCAGCGACGAGGTAGCGAGGCCGGCTGCCTGACACAGCTCCCCAAGAAGGGGTGCCGGCGCACATGGTCTTGACGACCGCGGCGCGCGATGCGAGTCGACGACTCCGCATCTCCCGGCCCCGATGCACCAGCCCGGAGCGAGGGCGCCTCCAAGCGTGTGCCCGGTCCCGGTACTACTCCCATGGCGACGCGGCCGATGGCAACGAACACCCCCTTCTTTATCATAAAGAAAAGATATATTTTAAAACTTCTTTAAAAAGAAAACGAAGTGATTTTCTCTTTGGCTCGATTGCTTTATATTTGTCTTATTTTAGGAAGGCCTAAGAATGAACGAACATCTGGGCTTCAAGATCAAGAGAAGATCGAAAGTTCGTGCAATTTGGCCGAGAGAAAAAGCAATAGGAGTCTGCATTCTCGACTACCGAAGCGCGCGATGCAGCCCTCGCGCTGTCGTCGTCGGTTCCTGGCCGTGTCCGCGCCGCTCCCCGGCCTCCACGGCCGTGTCGAACTGTCCGCGCTGCCGGACTTGCGCCCGCGCCGCGCTGCGCCCTGCGCCCGGCCGTGCCTGCCCCGCCTCGTCCGGCCGCCCGGCCTCTGGGTCGCTCACCGGCCTCTGCGCCGCGTCCCGCCTCCGGTGGAGGGTATCGAACCTCTCATCACCACCTGAACACTGCGACGGCGCCAATGCTTGAGGACGTCGACCAGGCACTCGAGGCCTCGCGGCCGCCGGGATGCTGCCAGTACCACGGTTGGGGCACGTGTCCGCGTCGTGCGCCTGCGGCCGCCGACACCGCACCTCTGCTGCCCCCAACAGAGACAAGCGCCCCGGATGCAGGTTCGCGAGGGCGTCACGCTCGCCTTCGTGTCCGCACCGACCGGAGCCACCCTCTTCAACTTCGGCTCTGGCGAAAACGGCTCCTTCAACCACACGCGGTCGTCGATGTCAATGCCGTCGCGCCGCGCCTACCGACCCCGGCGCCGGCCATTCCTCCGCCCTCACCTCGCACGGGCGCTCGCCGTCGGCTCATGGCTCTCGGCGTCCCGCTGGCAAGCCCACCGTCGAGCGGCCACTCCGGCACTCCGCACATGGAGCCCTGTTGCGCTTGGCCTTCTTGGACTTGCGAACGGCACACACAGCCCCGGTTACTCTCCCTCCGAGGATGAGCATGGCGGGAGTTCTTCTCGCCGCCGGTGATGCGGCCGGCCGGCCGGCTGTGCCCGTGTGCTCTCCACCTGTATGGGTCGTGAGGATTAGATTGAGTGGTTGGGATTGCCTAGTCGGCCGGTCGTCTCCTTATCCATTCACCAGGCTGGGAAGCAATAAGGCTGGTTGTAATGGAGAGTATCATATACTAGTATCATGCACATGATACTAATGTATAATACTACATCCGTAGTGCATAGTATCATATGTTAGAGCAAGTACAATAAGGTGATGTAGGCGGGCCGTAAGACATTAAATATTATATTTTTGCTTACTTGGAAGAGAGAGAAGAGGAGAGAGAAGAGAAGCGGGCTACTAGTTAACAGCCGGCTGCAGCACGTGCTCCTAGGTTCTTTATGAGAGAGTGGGGTGGGCCATGTATCAACAAAGTAGTACATATTTATATCTAGCTATTGTACTTGTTGGCTATAAGCTTGGCTATATGTGACATGGCAACATCATATAGCCAGCAGCTGGCTATATTATTAACCATGCTCTTAGTATCATAGGATAGTCATTTATTGCCATGCATGACACCTACTAGCACATCATTTAATATGATACGGTATCATAATATGATACTCAACCCCTTCTCTCTTCATTTAATTCTATGCCACATCATCAAAATTGCCTAGTTGGCATGCATGATAGAGTACTACCTATGATACTCCATTACGGGCAGCCTAAGTGGCATGTGCGTGAGTATGTGTGTGGCAAGGGAGCAATCAGGCTACATGTGCATGCGATAGAAACAATGCTCACTAGTACTGGTAGTACTAGTTTGGTTTATCTGCCACATATGTGACAACAGTCGTTCTAGCAGATTTAGTCTGTTTTAGACCTGTTAATTCAGTACATCTATTTTAGTACTGATTTTCGTTGAGTACCATGTATTCCGGAATATTTCTATGATGTATTTATTTCCCTGTTAATCACATGTCGAGATTAATACGTCTATTTGCAATTGAGATTTCAATTTCTTGCAAATACATATGTAAAATTCAAGGTGTCATCCTTGGCAATTTGATATTCACACTAGTGATTTCGAGCCACCTTTCTTGAAATCTATTAATTTTGCAACATTAAGATGTATTTATATTACGCAATCTGTAATATAAATAAATCACCGGTTTTTCATCGGAAATGATATGTTCTATGTGTTTACCACATTGCCATTCTTCATGAACATGTCACAGCGGTCGAGATTGATTTCTCCTGCACAACAAACTTGTAAATTTTTGACAATAACATCTCCCTCATTATATTAGGAAAACACAAGGTAATGAGTTAATTCTACTGCCCATGTGCAGACAATCTCTATTACTGTGAGATCTGTGTGATCTTCAATGTGTTATGTTCCTACAATTGAGGTTGAGCATTTTCAAGTTATACACTTGAGTCAGATTTTTACAATCTGATTATAACTTAACCATGATGGTAAATTTATTATCTCTGGTTTGCTCCTATAAGTAATCGATGGCTCAGTAATTTGAGGCTCTTGCCCTCAATGGTCACAACTTACTTAAGCGGGCCATGGACATCAAGACCAGTCTTGCATCCCATGTGATAGCGCGTGCAATCCAAGCTACGCCACCGGGACACAATGGACCTCAAGGGTAATGGTTTGAAACTTATTTCAAACCCTCAACCTGACACCATCAAGTTGTCACGAGACTCTATGAGCATGGAAAGCATGGTGGTTGAATATGCATCAACCGACATGTTTGGAGACTATACATTTAGTCCCTTAGTCTCCCCAGTGGTCTATTTATTTATGTCCATTTATGATGTTCTAATAAGAACATGATTATTATTGTCATCATATATTGTATATCACAATATACTGTATCAACACTTTGGTACAAATACATTTGTATGTATTCTATATATCTGACAATGTTTTTCATATTGAAAATCTTCATGTCTATATATAGATTTCTACGGGGTCAAACTGATGAAAGATGATTTGTGCCATGTGGACATATGCACCATGAACTCTATACTCAGGAAAGTGAAATGTTTCCACTCTCGTTGAGAGAAAGGAGATATTTTAAAATCGCTAGACGCGATGAGGTATTTGTTGGCTCAACTCGAGTCATATTTACTGACCCTGTGGGTACTCGAGTAATGTCAGGATGCTTTATTGCTTCCGTGTTTAACTCGTACCCTACTAAACTATAGAGGTATCCGTCAAAATAGTTTCCATAGTGAAACTTATGATGACAACAAAGAGGAATATCTTCTCTTTACCATATGCAACGGATATGGCAAGCACATTCTCTTTGTATCATCATGGTTGTACTACACATACTACAAAACCCATAGCACATGTTGCGTACGAGATAGTTTTCCGTAGTGTCTTTTGCATGACAAACTTGGCATTCCAGCTTTGGTCATCATTGGCATTGGGTTGAGACCGAAACTATCAGCAATTCCAATGGTTTATGGTTATTATGATGCTAAATCCTAACAATATTTGGATTTTGTGTGCACTACATGTGACACTGGGAGGCAAATTTTAAGGCTCGCACACCTTAAAGTCTACGATGAACCACTCAGACTCCTTAAATGCATCAAGTCGAGGTAAGTGGCTCTTCCCAACCATTGACTAGACTATTCAGGTATTCCATGGTTCTAAAAGACATATCTACATGATGGTCTTAAGTGCGTGCTTTTTTCGCACGAAACCATTGGCTTTATCCTGACATTTGATTTCAAGCAAATCGGATGGACATCATTGCAGAATTCTCCTTGAGTGCCTCCTCTATGGCTCTCGGATTGAAGTTCAGCAATTTGTCTTAATGTCTAGACTCAAAATGGTTTGGTAGAATCCCATCCAAAGAATTGAGCTCATTGCATGATCTTTACTTTGAATTGCAACTTACCAACTTTACGTTGGAGTCATGTAGTCTTACACACTCATGACCAAACTGCATATATTATTCCCCTCTATCTTTAATACGTGGAAATCTACTAAGTATTTCCCATCTGCAGTACTTCGGTTGCATACCGATATCACCACCCGGCATACATCATTGGCCTCTCAGCATATAGTTGAGATCTATGTGAGGAATAACTGTATTACCGTCAATACCTCAAGCCCCTCACATGGGGATTTATTCAAGGCCAGTATGCTGATTCAATGAGGAACATTTCCAGGCATTAGGGGGAGACTTCAAGTACCATAAAGAATGCCAGGAAATTAGTTGAATGTTCAACACATTTCTGCCTCAAATCCACGTACTCAAAGATCTGAACCATGTGTTCAGAAGATTTGCAACACATTGCAAATAACCTGCCAAATTCATTTACTGACTATAAAGGTGTCACGCAATCCTACAATCCTGCAAAAATATGTCGGAAAGAGTGGAGGTACCAACTAAAACCACTCAACTCCCCGTTCAAAGCAACACGGGAAGAAGTACGACAATAGTACATCAGAATTCAGCTTCTTGCAAGCAAGGATATCAAAGCCTCTGAATCGATAAATGCATGTCAACTTTACGTTGACAGACATCTAATGGGTAGTATACACCCAGTGGAAGGGAAACCTCCACCAACCCAGGTCATAGTGCACACAATGACCGGGACATCGGAATACCCGACTCAACCGCATTGGGAAATCGCGAGCGGTCACCATGGTTAACGATATTTCCACTAAGATCATATGTCATATTTTCTGTTTTCCCCACCGGGGTTTTTAAGAAAGTATATACGACATATTTATTGTCCTTTAATTCTATAGGTTTTTCTCATATCAAAGTTAAACAGACAATAACCATGATATGTTGCGGCATTTTCTCCTTATTTTTCCTACTGGGTTTGAAGGAGTTTTTGGCAACATATCAAACACCTCTATCCTCATTTTTTCCCACAGGGTTTTTGGAGGAAACTTTATCAAGATGACGTCTGCTCATAAGATCAAGCATTGATTAGGGGGAGTGTTAGAATTAATTAACCATGTGTTAATTATGGGATTAATCCCTGCTTGTACTAACCATAGGCAGTTGTAAAACTGCCGCGTCGGTTACTGCCGAACATGCACCTCCTCTGAACAGACACCTTTTCCAATGGTGTCCTTTCCCTTGTATAAATAGCAGATGCCATCTAATAAAGAAGACAGTTGATTCATTTTCCCCTCAATATCTTTTTCTTTTTCTAGCAGGACGAAACCTGAAACCTGACCGTGTTTATCAGTTTCATTCATGCATAAGAAATTGGTAGCCAACTCACTATTTGTACAATCTTTGGTCATCAAAAGTTCAGAACCAAAAAAAGTCCAACAACTCCGCCGTCCATCAACCCAAACTGCTAAGCGAAGAACTTCCCAACTCCCTGATCTGCATCTCCGAAGTACATTGGGCGGTGAACAACCAGACCAGGGTCTTCAGATCAACCACCAGCGGTGGCCATAGCATATCATCTTGGTACAAAATAGCCCCAGTATCTCAGATTCACAGATATCATCACAGAGGAAATAAACATAGTAGGCCTGCCTAGCGCACACACATACAGTCACTTACCATGGCTCCCAGTGTCGACCATCTCCTTGTGCTGCTCATAGCCTTCACAGCCATCAATGGCAGCTCTGCGGCGTCTCGTCGTCTTTTGGACACAGCAGCTGCGCCAGAGGCCACACCAGCTCAGACTTCGACACCGGAAGCTCCAACCGCATACCCTGCAGTGCCTTCTATTCCTGCAATTCCGAAACTGACAATGCCACCAATACCGTTCATTCCTACCCCGAAGGTCGCCATGGCACCAACCGCCCCTGACACAGTTCCATCTCTCCCGATTCCGGCGTTCCCAACGACCATGCCGACCATTCCTACTTTGCCTGTTACCATGCCACCAATGCCCTCAGTTCCAATTACTATTCCATCCATCCCGATCACAATGCCAACAACTATCCCTACCATTCCTGGGTTCCAGATGCCACCTATTCCATTCATGTCCCCACCTCCACAAACCACCAGCCCATGAAGGTCGTCATAGCATGAGACTGCTAGTCAGGGGTTTGATTCATACACATAGTTCTTATCAGTGTGTTTGTAATGTTTGTTCTGTTGGATGCTTTACTTTCTTGTGTACGGTGTTGATTGTAAACGCAGATAAGTTTTTCTACTGTCCTGTTTGTTAATAAAGCATTGCTTGGTTTGTTTAAGTTACTGCAAAGGATAAGAATTCTGAATCCTTTCTGGAATGATAGCATGGTGTCAACTGTGAACAGAAAAGAATGATGACATCTAAAATACACCTACCATGCTCGTCTTTTTTTTTGACAGAAAAGAAAGATAGCATTTTCATTTCAACAAAATTAAACAAAGACAGCATGACATTAAGAAAATAAATACCAACAAGAAGCAGACACAACGTGGTAATTTACTAGGACATGCTATATGGCAAGAATTAGCTAGATCTAAGCTTCAGTGTTTCTGAACAAATCCTGTGGCTATCTCGGACTTGTAGGAGAAATAATAAACACCAGACATGCAACAATGCAACAAGATACTCCTAGACTTCCAAACAATGAGAACAGAAAAAGGAAAGGAAAAAAAAAAGATTCAGCCATAGATGCAAGAGAAATTTATCCATCAAACTGACACATTGAAAGCAAGAGATACCAATTTGATGTTAACCTGCTGATAACAAACATGGATACATTATCATCAGAATTTTTCATAGCATAAGACAGCACTAACACAGAATAACAAAAAAATAAAAATGGACACCACTAAGTTCCACTGATTCCAACTTAAAAACGATACATCATGTGAAGCTAATGCATCTATAATGTTGGGAGTGAACAGTCACCTCTTTGGAGGTGGATGTAGGGTTTATCAAAGGCACTCCAGTATGGAGTTGAAATTACAGTGAGACTAGGGAGTAAATACTTCTGGTGCCTACATGCCATTGAGCCAAGTATAAAACAAAGCAGAATTAAAGGCTTGGTAGCACATATGACATATTTTTTGGAAAGGTCAACGGGTTGATTTAAGCCCACGTGAACTAATTTCCATTAAGCCATTGAGCCAAAACAAACATGGTGGGATTAGTTTGTACAAATACTTACAGTCAACAAACAGAAGCTATACTAGCTTCCAGTTAAGCACTGAAGCTGAACAATCAATCTTGTCCCCTCTGCTTATTGTAATAATTCAATTTTCCTGCTGCAAGCTGAATTCACTGTGCTTCCAAGACTCTCAATTTTTTCATATTCTACTTTGAACATGACAACAACTGTACCATCTTTGCCAGTGTCATAGTCCTGTTTAATATCTTCGGCATGGAAATGCTGCAGCTGTTCAAAGATTCAAAGGTCAGGCTTCAGCAAATTATAACCACTCACCTGGAAAAAACCATGTTAGAAGTACATGAATAGCTTCTAGAAGATACACAAGTATTGCTTGTAATTAATTTACCAGTAACATTATGCCGAATAATTTGATGTACTGTGATCTTTTTTTTTTGCTTTGTTGCATGCAAGTACTCAAACTAGATAAACAACGCTTAGGTTTTTCAACACAGTTGGGTCTATTGAGCAGGCACTCCATAAATGCAACATGATATACCCCATTGTTTATAATACAACTCTGAATTTATGCTTTAATTAATTGTCTGAAACTAAGTATTGGCGTCTACAGTATAACTTTTTTTATATGCTTATTATACCTGATTATAGACTGTGCCCAAAAGATCAAATGGTACTTCCATCCCCACACGAGCCTGAAATAAAAATACGGACCAAGTCAGAATTACACAAGTTCCTGCATCTTCAAATTATTGCAGACGGAACATAATTGAGCTTGATCACCTTGGGTTTCACAAGACAAGTAGGAGCATCCTTAAGACACTCAGAAGCAACCCCACCATAAGCTCTCACCAACCCACCAGTTCCCAGTTTTATGCCTCCAAAATATCTTTAGCAATGTTTAAAAGAGTTAATTAGAGTAAACTGTAAAGGTAATCACGGCAACCATGTGCCCGACAAAAAGTAGTGAAATATAAGTTGAACATCACTTGTCTCTAAGATCATATCCACAATTCAATTAACTTGCAAAAAATTAAATACCAACAAACTGGTAAAATTATTGGTCATGACAAAAATTCATGAAAATGAAGGGGAATTACTTGACAAATGGCTACCTTATTACAACCACCATGACCATATCTATGCCAGATGAAATGATGGCAGAGTATATTGGCTTTCCAGCGGTGCTTGAAGGTTCGCCGTCATCGTTATAACGGAACTGTTCTCCCACCTAAATACACATGAATGCATAGACCAACTCAGCATCAACAATCATAGACACGGCATATGAGTAGAAGGCTTTATATAAAACCACAAACCTTGTACGCCCAGCAATTATGGGTGGCACGAGGATCCTTGACCTATAACACAAAAACCGTGTGGATCTAGTCAACAGAGTACACAGAAGTTGAGGTTTCAGGATGGACAAATCATATAAGTTTGCTAGTATGGTCCAAATGCAAATACACTGACGTGTATACAACCGTAAGGCTAAGCGGGCACGCATAACAAGCAACAAATAAGGCCAAAACTTGTACTTCAGCAATGCATCAGCATGACAAGGATAACCTTGTAGAGCGTAATAACTGAATTAACGAGTGGTTCAGGTGAGCAGAAGATATAATTTACGAGCTAAACTAACGAGTTGTCTTGATAGAGAGCATTTGATTGGGTACGCATCACCGTCTGATGGCCAGGTACAGAAAACTAACTGGATTGGTCCATCCTGCAATTAATCAGGCCTACACGAGCCTGCTTCAACTAGAGATTAGGGGCGGGTCAAGAACTCGCTGGAAAAGGGGTCGAGTGGGAACGAGGAGGCGCACCTCGTTGAGGAAGGACATGGCGGCGCGCTCGTCGGGGACGGAGGCGGCGACTGCGATGAACTTGCTGCGCTTGATCTCGCGCTCGCAGCGGACGCGGCCCACCAGCGTCGTGTAGGGGGTGGGGGCCGGCGACGCGGAGGAGGAGGCCATGGCGCGCGCGGCGGCGGTAGCCGAGCTGCCGCAGGAGCAGCGGCGGTGGAGTGCGGCCGCGGGGTCGACACCGGGGATGAGCAGGAGGGGAATCGAGCGGAGGCGTGGGGCCGCCATGTCGCCGGGCGCCGTGGGCGAGTGGAAAACTGTGGGTGATGTGGAATCGTCGCCCGGGCCAGCCCTAGAAGGTGTTGCCCGGGAGCCCACGCAGTACTAACTGGGCCGGCCACAGGCGCGGCCCAAGGAGCTTAGAATTTTTTATTTCAAATATAAAAATGTAATAACATATTCCTAAAATGTATTTTCTCAAATAAAATATTAAAATAATTTCAAAAAGAAAACTATTTAATCAATGCTAGCCGTGCAGTAAAAATGTTTATTGTATATCTAAAAAGTGTCAACGTGCATTCAAAAATGTTTCTCGTGTATTTATATCAATGAAAAAATAGCGCGCTATAGCGCCGCTAATAGCACGCTATAGCGTGTAGAGAATTGCCACGCTAAATTAACTTGTGTACAATGTCTCGCTAATAGCACGTTATAGCGCGCTATAGCACGCTAATAGCATATTTTCAGGGGCCGCGATATTTTCTATAGCGCGCTATTTTTTTCATTGATTTATATAATGTTCAACGTGTATCCTATATACCTAAGAGATTCCTCCGCACTAGTTTATTTATCTCAACATGCAGGCATGCCACATCACCATACAATTGTGAATGGGATAAGGCCCACCTCAACACACAACCATGCATGGAAAAATATTTTTCATTCTATCATTCTAATTATATTCAATAAATATTTTACAACTAAGTCGTATACATGTTTTTTTTTTGGTTACTAATCTAAATATTTATATTCCACACAATCAAATTTCATTAAAATGTATTGCAACTGATTCCTGCAGCAACGCGCGGTGCGTCAGGGTATGATCTAGTTTTCACAATATTGATCATGTATTTTAAAATTATGATGTATTTTCTTTTCAAATACACAATGTAGTGGGAAGAAAAGAAAATTAAGAAAACCGACTGAAAAATAAATATTTAGATTAGTAACCAAAAAAACATGTATACGAAATAGTCAAAATGAAACTAAAAATAGCTCAAACCCGGAGAAGCGCTCGGTAAGGGAGACGCCGAACTGGGACGGCCTAGTAGTTAGCCTTCATGTGCGTTACTGAAATAGGAAATAGCATGTTGCCCTCGAGTCGTAAAATCTGGAGTAAATTTCCGGTGGTGATGAATGGACGAGACTTGCCTGCTCCCCGCGCGTGTGCCCATCCGTGCTCCCACATACGTGGCTTGATTTGATTGAAACAAAATAAGGCCCGGCCCCACCCCCTTAAAATCAGGGGGGAGATGATTAGATTAGAAAAGAAAAAGGGAAAAGGACAGCCGTAGGATGAAGTGGGAGCACAGATGGGAGCATGAGGAGGGAGTAGGCAAGCCTGATCCGTGGTGAATACTCAAAAGGGTCGTGTTTGTAGGGTTGTGGCGTGACGTAAACATGTCTTCCAGTTGAAATTATATTTCCTTCCTTTTGTTGTTAGCTGTGTTTCCATTCTTGCTTTGGCTTCAAGTAAATTCTCCCTGTTTTGCCTGGCAAGGGCATGTGGATCAGGAATTTTGAGGTGTGTCCACGAATAATTGTGAAGTCTGTTTTAACCCATGTCTGAACAAGTAGCTCCGATATCAACGATCACCCATTGACACACCTGGATTAGAGGGCAGATACAAGTCCGTTGGCATTCAACCTTTATTCTCTAGTTTAGTTGGTTTGGAGAATTAGGGCCTGTTTGGTTTCAAATAAGTCATCAACTTATAAGTCGAAAAGTGAAAAAAGTGACTTATTTTGTTAAACAGACCCAACTTATAAGTCACCCCAACTTATAAGTCATAAGTTGCTCCACCCCAACTTAAAACTTATAAGTCACTCCCTTTTGCGTGGGTCCCACCACCTTTTCGGCTTTTGGTTTCAAAAAACAGGGTGGGAAGGTGTGGTCAGATAACTTATAAGTCAGGTGACAACCAAACAGACGTGACTTATAAGTCACTGGTTTTAAGTTACCTGACTTATAAGTCAGTGGAACCAAACAGTCCCTTAGTAGATTGGATACCCAATCTTTGTACATTTTGAAAGTCAATGCTTCTACTACTTCATCTTATGGGCCTGAAGCAGTGTAAGTAAGGCAAAGCAAGAATTAATGCACAGATTCAGGCCCAACTGCTGACAGGTAGGCATTGTGGTTAGGTTTTGTACTGTACGTGAGCAAAGGAGAAAACGAGCACCATCGGTGCCAAAAGCAAACCTACAAGCTTCTTTTGTACATTGAACAATGTTGGCAAAAAGAAGTCGTTATACACTGACTGTAAAATCCAAAATAAAGTCATAGCCTGGACATTCATTCTACCAATTTGTGCTTACGGA
The DNA here is from genome assembly GCA_902687465.1 of Secale cereale. Taxonomy (NCBI): domain Eukaryota; kingdom Viridiplantae; phylum Streptophyta; class Magnoliopsida; order Poales; family Poaceae; genus Secale; species Secale cereale. The sequence continues at coordinate 835,906,563 of LR738712.1, read as the reverse complement.
CCGTGAGTCTGAGAAAATAATCTCTACTCAATCAGTCCACATGCCGATCGATCCACCCTTTCAGCTCAGATTAACGAACTGATCAGCCGACCGGACTAGCGGCGCCTCATGTACACTCGACAGGAGACCAGCACCGCCGCCGGCACCAAAAAGCAAGAGGAGACGAGTAGCGCACGGTGGACCTGCGATGAGCGTTGCTGCCTCTTGAGCCATCCGGGTGTCCTCCGCGGATTGGTCCGCACCACCTGATTGCAACAGAGAGCCAACAAGTATAAGATCCCAAGAGCATATATGGGCGTTTCAAAGCGCTATTGATAGCTGCATATGCATCATTTCATGTCAAAACACGCCCAACGATGATGAAAAGAGAAGTGAAAGAGTTTATTATTCAGCTCAAGCCTAACTAGGCGAATGATGAAAGAAGCAAACGTGAAAATACTGCATGTGCAGATCAGTTTATAGTTATACACATTGTGCCGATGATTCAGGATGGTGGTGATGCCGAAGTCAAGAATCTGTCGGCTTTAGACATAATTAAACATGCATGCTATTTAATTTGAAGGATTCTCAACCATAGTTATGGATCCTCTTTGCGCAAGATTCTCAAAACATGCGAATGTTTGGAATCTTTTTTGTTTGAAATGATAGTGGAAATCTATTGATACTACCTTACAAAATATCAAATGAAAAAGTAAAAAAATATATACGAAGAATTTCATGTTGGTACACCGCTGGATGGGGGTGTGGATTCTTTTCGGCAAAAGAAGATCTACTTTTAAGAATCAAAATCCTGTAAAATGTCAGAATTCCTTTGAATAGCAGGAGCCCTTTCTCTATACTATCATAAACTTCATATGTGTATGGTTAAAATTAGTGGTGTTTCTCGAAAGACCGACCCTGCAACCAACAGGTCAACACATGGAATCGCCACTGAGCTTGGTAGATCAACAAGTTTTGTGCAATGGGTACGCTAGTGGTTTTAAAATCAAATTTATTTTAACACGCAAAGAGTTCTTATGTAAATTACTCATACCTCTGGCAACGGCAGATTTTCTTGTAAAATATCAGATATAACCTCCGGACAGCTTGTCACAAGGTGCTTGAATCCATCGGTCTTCTTGACAGCCTCAAACACATCCCGCGAAGACATGAAGTCAATGCAAGCGTCTTTCAATCGCTCGCGACAATGCTGCTTCGCTAACGTTAGGGTGGTTGCAACAGTCTGCACGTCAATGCTTCGGCATAGCTCCCCTTCACACATGACCGCTAGCACTACCAGATTTTGGTACGTTGCCGACGGCCCACCACCGTCGGCATAGGGCGAAAAGCCGTCGGCAAAGGGTTACACCGACGGCCCCCGTCGGCATAGCCCCGTCGGCATCTCGTACGTCGGCGTACATCGGGCCGGCCGTCGGCTTATGAAAACCGTCTGCATAGTGAGCTATGCCGACGGGTTCCGTACGACTGTCGGCATACAACACCCGTCGGCAATGTTTTTCACCTGACGGACGTTGACGCCGCCGCCGTTAAACGGTTTGCCAATAACACGCTGACACGTGGCCTGACGGTACGCCCACGGTTAGGCCGTCGGCATCGATTTTAGGGCTATGCCGACGGCCTAACCGTCGGCGTACCGCCAGGCAACGGTTGCCCGGAAGTTGCCACGTGTCGGCTACGCCGACGGTTAGGCCGTCGGCGTAGACCCAACCTCGATGCCGACGGCCTAACCGTCGGCGTAGATCCGCCTGGCTTCCCAGCCGTTGCCACGTGTCAGCCGCTGGTAACACGGTGGTAGCTATGCCGACGGTTAAACCGTCGGCGTAGCTATGCATTATTATTTTTTTCTTCTGTTTTTGTTGCATTTCAATTCAAATAACAGCATATATATATATATATATATATATATATATATATATATATATATATATATATATATATATATATATATATATATATATATATATCATAACAACAGAAAAGAGAAGATAATTATCAAAAGTTCATCATCATCACAAGTCCAACATAAAAGTATCATCATCGCAAGTCCAACATGATAAACATCATCGCAAGTCCAACATGATAAACATCATCGCAAGTCCAACATAGAAGCATCATCATCGCAAGTCCAACATGATCACAATAAAAGGCTTAAGCGGCATCACTTCCACTGCCAAAGCCGAGGCCGCCAAAGCCGAGGTCGTCACCGCTACCACTAGCGCTAGCGCCACCGCCACCGCTAGCGCTAGCGCCACCGCCGCCGCCAAGCCAGACCGGAGTGACTGGGCTCCGTGACTCAGGAGTGGAACCATCAGTAGCACCACCACCGGTGGATGATCCACCGGTTCCTGCATGTTTGGAAAGAGATGGTAAGGCAATATATGATTGTATTGAATAAACGAGAAGTTGTGGTTGAATAGGTTGGTGATGTACTAACAGGAGTGACATTGTAGTGGTCTGCCAGAAATTGTTCAAACGTAGGCACCACTGGTTGTGGTCCAGGAGGTGGTGGTGGTGGTTCCATTGTAGGAATCTGCCCGGTTGCCATAGACGCAAACATAAGCTACGTCATGCGACTGTTGTGCTCCATGACTGCTGCAACTCTCTGGTTCCAATCGTAGAGCTGCTGACGTTGGAACTCTATGTAGGCCTACATTATGACATGATGCAACTCATAATACATAACAAAGCGGAAAATAAAAGTAGAAATAAAGAAGATAAGAGGGAAAATACTTACAGAGTTGCGCTGGGCTAGGATGGCCTGTGCATTGGACATGCTCGGGCGTGGGCGCGGGCTCGGCCTTGGGTTGGTAGCTCGGATCCGTCTGTAGGAGATAGAAGGGGTGATCACCGAATCCAGAACCGCCGACCGACCATGACTCCTCGGCCCTATGCTCACCACCGCCCTCTCGTCAGAATCCGCAGACATGGGGTCTCCTTTGTCAGGATTCCACTTCTTAAACTCGTCCTTTTAGGACTCCAGGTTCTCCCCGGCATTGCCATAGTACTCACTCTCGTCATCCTTGCGATTGCGCCGCACACGGGAGAGCCTCCAGGACTCGATGTCTGAGAGCGGCCGCTTCAATTTCTCCTCCTGCACCGCCAAACAAAGGTTAGTCATACATAAGAACATACGGCAAATAGAAGATCAAGAATGTTTCATGTACATAGATATACCTGAATTTCTTACGAGCCAGGCAACAAAATTAAGGATTCGTTAATTTTAAGTAAATACAATTTTTATTTTCTACCGGGTTGACGAGAAACGGCAGTGAATCCACCTACATCTCTAATAGGTAAAGATGGGTCCTAATCCCACCCGAGGATGTGTAGATTGGGTACGTTGTCCATGCTATACCTTGTTCCAAGACAAAATTTCGGCAGCACCTCCCCGCTGTTCTCCAGATACACGTCTCGGCTAATAGCCGAGAGAATGTGCTCCGGAGAACAACGGGGAGGTGCCGCCGAAATCCTGTCTCGGAACAAGATAGAGCATGGACAATGTACCCAATCTACACATCCTCGGGCTGTCCATGGAAAACGCTGGACAATCCGAAAGAGCTACGGTGATAAATATGCAATTGAATGCATATTTATTGATGCAACCATTTCAGACGGGAGACGCCTAGGTTACGCGACTTGACGAGAAAAGAAAATCTAGTGACATGATTATTAAGATGGATTCGTAGCTCACCCTCGACTGTAGAGGAAGCAGTCAAACAGCGACGAGATCATGGATCAATGCCTTAGACGACGATGACTCCAAAGATAAGCAGCACCACCAAAGCCTGTAAATTTTACCGACAAATAAACTTAGATCATCAAGTGTCAAAAACTTAGATCACGGACCAATACTCGTGTTTACCAATTTATTTCAAAAAAAAAATAGAGTTTACCAATTTAGATCACGGACAAATACTCATGTTTACCAATTATATGAAAACAAGAGCACTTTTATTTTTGTCACAGATCTATACGGGTAAAGTTTTCGCACTTAATAAATTGCTCCAGAGAGTGCTTAGCCTGATGCTTTGAATATCATGTTTCAGCGTGGCTTACATTGTTAGATCAGTTTGAGTTTTTGTAGCAAGTTCAAAGCCTAATGCTCCAAATGGTGCATTCTAACTTTATAACTATCCCTTATTTTCTTAATCTGTAAATGACAAACCACCCGTGTGGTCTCTAAATTCAGGGTAAAGCGGAACCTAAATTCAGATATATTTATTTTATATGAAAACTCTAAGTATTGTATCTATCTACTTTGAACAATCTGTAGGAAAATTGCAGCTCTCTAGTCCAAACTTATATGCTGATAACTACCGGAGCAGCATCGGAGGAGCTGCACATGGAGCCCATGCGCGAGCACGTGCGGGGATGTGGTGCCGCGGGGAGGACGTGCCGGCTGCGATGAAGAAGAGCGCTGGGGAGGACTTACGAAGTCACGTCGGCGGCGGCTCCGGTGGTCTTCGGGCGGGGACGGGGGCGGGCGGGGACGGATGGCGGCGATGCGGGGCGTGCGGGGACGGCCGACGGCGGTGCGGGGCGGGGCTGGCCGGCGGCGATGCGGGGCGGGGCCGAGGGGTGCGGGCGGGGATCGAGCGGCGG
>LR738712.1:835878709-835895516 GCA_902687465.1 Secale cereale | reverse complement strand
TAAAAAGGTTATGAAACACAAAAAACATCAAGAACACACAATTCTTGTAAATCAAACTATGTAATCGAGGCTTTTTCAAAGAGCTGCCAGGCTCAAAACAAGGTTTAGCCAATCATGGGGACGTGGGCAAACCGGACTGTCCCCAGGGGCCGGGTCATCATTTGAACGTGGGCGTACCAACTGTTCAGGGAACCCAAATAATCCTAACATAGCCAATCATGGGGATGTGGGCGAACCCGACTGTCCCCAGGGGCCGGGTCATCATTTGAACGTGGGCGTACCAACTGTTCAGGGAACCCAAATAATCCTAACATAGCCAATCATGGGGATGTGGGCGAACCCGACTGTCCCCAGGGGCCGGGTCATCATTTGAACGTGGGCGTACCAACTGTTCAGGGAGCCCAAATATTCATAACATAGCCAATCATGGGGATGTGGGCGAACCCGACTGTCCCCAGGGGCCTCTGACGTTCCTCCTGACCCTGCAGGTTTTTCCTTTTTCTTTTTATGGGGTTTTCCTCTTCCTGAACCGGACATAATCTCTTGTTCCCGTGAGTTCTACCGCTCCTTCACACACCCTGCAAAGATTAGTTTCTAAAAACCGGCCAACATTGAAATATGATTTTTTGATAACAAACTGACATGGATATTTGCCGCAAAATTTATGTATGTGGAAAAAAGGCTGAGCCCCCGGTTTACCGAGGGTGCCGGTTTATTCATTATTCATAATATATACATAGGATACATGGAAGCCTCTGGCTCAAGTGTAATATGGCCGTAGATGAGCAATGTTCCACGGCCTTTTCGTCTCCTCTTCTGATGTCCGTGAATCTTTGTGCTCTCGGATGTCCACCAAATAATATGACCCGTTGTGTAAATTTTTGCTGATCACAAAGGGCCCTTCCCATGGCGGGGATAGCTTGTGCATATCTGTTTGATCTTGGATAAGCCGGAGTACCAAGTCACCCTCCTGGAATGTCCTGGTTCTGATCCGGCGGCTGTGATATCTGCGCAGATCTTGCTGATAAATCGCCGACCGTGCTGCAACTATGTCACGCTCTTCATCCAACCGATCCAAACCGTCTTGTCTTGACTCCTCATTGATGGCTTCTACATAGGCCGTTACCCTTGGTGAATCGTGGCGTATGTCACTTGGAAGAACTGCTTCTGCGCCGTAAACCATGAAGAAAGGTGTATAACCTGTAGACCGGTTGGGTGTAGTGTTAATGCTCCAAAGGACAGACGGTAATTCTTCAACCCAACATCCTGGGGTTCTCTGCAAAGGTGTCATAAGCCGGGGCTTGATTCCACGCAAAATCTCCTGATTTGCCCTTTCTGCTTGACCATTGGATTGGGGGTGAGCCACAGAAGATACGTCCAAACGAATATGCTCTCGTTGACAGAACTCTTCCATCTCACCCTGAGATAAGTTGGTGCCATTATCTGTGATGATGCTGTGTGGAAAACCAAACCGGAATATTACTTTTTTGATGAACTTAACTGCTGTTGCCGCATCACACTTGCTTATAGGCTCCGCTTCAATCCACTTCGTAAATTTGTCTACTGCTACTAGTAGATGAGTTTTCTGATCTTGGGATCTCTTGAAAGGACCAACCATGTCAAGCCCCCAAGTTGCAAAAGGCCACGTTATTGGTATCATCCGGAGTTCTTGTGCCGGAACAAGGGCACGTCTTGAGAATTTCTGACAAGCATCACACTTGCGGACCAGGTCTGCCGCATCTGCATGTGCGGTTAACCAATAAAAACCATGTCGGAAAGCTTTAGCCACTAAAGATTTTGAGCCGGCATGATGACCACAATCCCCTTCATGAACCTCCCTTAGAATCTCACAACCTTCCTCAGCTGAGACACACCGTTGAAATACTCCAGAGGTGCTACGATGGTGCAGCTCCCCGTTGGCAATTGTCATAGATTTGGAACGCCGGATGACCTGCCGGGCTTCATCTGCGTCCTCTGGTAACTCCCCCCGGCTTAAATATGCCAAATAGGGTAACGTCCAATCCGGAATAACATGGGTTGCTGCAACCAACTGTGCCTCTGGATCCGGAACGGCTAGGTCGTCCTCTGAAGGTACTTGAACTGAAGGATTGTGCAATTCATCCAAAAAGGTGTTAGGTGGTACCGGTTTACGTTGCGACCCTAGCCGACTTAAAGCATCGGCTGCTTCGTTCTTCCGCCGGTCTATATGCTCCACCTGATATCCTTTGAAATGTCCTGCGACCGCTTCAACCTCCCGTCGATAAGCCGCCATCAGGGGATCCCTTGAATCCCACTTGCCCGAAACCTGCTGTGCCACTAGGTCTGAATCACCCAGGCACTTAACCCGGCTCAAATTCATCTCTTTTGCCAATCTCAAACCGTGAAGCAGCGCCTCATATTCCGCTGCATTATTAGTACAAGGAAATAACAACCGGAGCACATAACAAAATTTATCACCTCTGGGGGAAGTTAAGACAACTCCGGCCCCCGAGCCCTCCAACTGCTTTGAACCGTCGAAGTGGATCGTCCAATAAGTAAGATCCGGCTTCTCCTCAGGAGTCTGTAATTCCGTCCAGTCATTGATGAAGTCGACCAATGCCTGAGATTTTATAGCAGTACGCGGTACATACTTCAACTCATGTGGACTGAGCTCAATGGCCCATTTGGCTATTCTGCCTGTTGCTTCTCTATTCTGGATTATATCTCCCAACGGAGCTGAACTAACCACAGTTATTGGATGCCCTTGGAAATAATGCTTCAATTTCCGGTTTGCCATGAACACCCCATATACCAATTTCTGCCAATGAGGGTATCTCTGCTTAGACTCGATGAGTACTTCACTCACATAGTAAACCGGGCGCTGAACCGGATGTTCCTTCCCTGCTTCCTTGCGCTCAACCACAATCGCAACGCTGACTGCCCGTGTGTTTGCAGCAACATATAACAGCAAAGGCTCTTTATCGATAGGAGCAGCTAAAACCGGCGGTTTCGCTAGTTGCTGTTTCAGATTCTCAAACGCTGTATTCGCTTCATCACTCCACATGAACCGGTCCGTTTTCTTCAACATTTGATAAAGCGGGATCGCCTTTTCTCCTAAGCGACTGATAAACCGGCTCAACGCCGTGATCCGGCCAGCTATGCGCTGAACATCATTAATGCAAGCCGGTTTCGCCAAAGATGTGATGGCCTTGATCTTCTCCGGGTTGGCTTCTATTCCTCTATTCGAGACCAGGAATCCCAAAAGCTTACCAGCCGGGACACCAAAGGCACATTTCTCCGGATTAAGCATCATCCTGTAAGCCCGTAGGTTATCAAAGGTTTCTCTGAGGTCTTCTATCATCGTCCTTTCCTCCTTTGACTTAACCACGATGTCATCCACGTAAGCATGTACGTTCCTTCCTATCTGCCCCTTCAAACAATTCTGAACACAACGCTGATAAGTTGCCTGTGCACACTTGAGCCCAAAGGGCATAGACACATAGCAAAAAGCACCAAAAGGAGTTATGAACGCTGTCTTCTCTTGATCTTCAACTGCCATCTTTATCTGGTGATACCCTGAGTATGCATCCAGAAAACTCAGCCGCTCACACCCTGCTGTAGCATCAATAATCTGATCAATGCGAGGTAGAGCAAAAGGATCAGTTGGGCAAGCTTTATTGAGGTCTGTGTAGTCCACACACATCCTCCACTTCCCATTCTTCTTTAGAACTAGTACCGGATTAGCCAACCATTCCGGATGAAACACTTCCACTATGAACCCTGCCGCCAAAAGCCTGGCCACTTCTTCTCCTATAGCCTTGCGCCTTTCTTCGTTAAAGCGGCGCAGATACTGTTTTACCGGTTTAAACTTCGGATCAATATTTAACTTGTGCTCAGCGAGTTCCCTCGGTATCCCTGGCATGTCAGAAGGTTTCCATGCAAAGATATCCCGGTTCTCACGGATGAACTCGATGAGCGCGCTTTCCTATTTAGGATCCAGGTTAGCACTGATGGTGAATTGCTTAGACGAATCTCCAGGCACAAAATCGACCTGCTTAGTCTCTTCCGCTGATTTGAACTTCAAAGCCGGATCATGCTCGGTGGTTGGCTTCTTCAGCGGAGTCATATCTGCCGGATCAACATTATCCTTATAAAATTTTAACTCTTCCGTGGCACATACCGCTTCTGCATAAGCTGCATCACCTTCCTCACATTCCACCGCTATCTTACGACTGCCATGCACCGTAATTGTGCCTTTATGACCCGGCATCTTGAGCTACAGATAAACATAACATGGCCTAGCCATAAATTTAGCATAAACCGTCCTCCCAAACAAAGCATGATACGGACTTTTAATTTTGACAACTTCAAAGGTGATCATCTCCGATCTGGAATCATGCTCATCCCCAAAGGTAACTTCTAAGTCAATCTTACCAACTGGATAAGCTGACTTACCTGGGACCACCCCGTGAAATACTGTGTTTGATGTCCTTAACTGTTTATCTGTCAGACCCATACGGCGAAAAGTCTCGTAATATAATATATTGATACTGCTACCTCCATCCATGAGGACTTTAGTGAACCTGTATCCTCCCACCTGAGGTGCCACCACCAAGGCTAAATGTCCCGGATTATCTACCCGTAACGGGTGGTCCTCTCTGCTCCAAACAATGGGCTGCTCTGACCATCGTAGAAACTGTGGCGTCGCCGGTTCTACCGCATTAACAGCCCGCTTTAAAACCTTCTGGTCTCTCTTGCATAAACTCGTGGTGAAAACATGATATTGACCGCTGCTCAACTCCTTCGGATTACTCTGGTATCCGGATTGCTGTTGTTGCTGCGGACGCTGCTGCTGCTGATTTCCTTGGTTATTGTGACTCCCTTGGCCCTGCTGCTGATTATTCTGATTGTTGTAACCACCTTGATGATACGATTGATTTCCCTGACCATGATAACCACCTTGATAATGTGATTGATTTCCCTGACCATTGTAGTTTCCTTGACTACCTTGGCCGCCTGGCCGGGATTGATAACCACCGTTATTCCCTTGATAACCGCTGTTGCCCCTATATCCTGAACCGGAGTTGTTCCCTTGGTAACCCGGACCATAAAACCCGGGCCCTGAACCGCCGTTCGGGGGCCGGCTAAGAGGATTAAAACGGCCGTTCCCTGCTATCATAGGGGACAGGCATTCTCTTGCAGTGTGCCGTGCAGGCCCCCTTTTTCCGCTATGCTTTAGACAGGGTTGATCCAAATCTTGCTCCCAACCCAGGTTTCCTCCACCGGTTTGGCGAGTGGGACCTTGCTGACTAACCTGAAAACCGCCTTGAACCTGTGTATTAGCCACAAAATCGGAGTTATTTTCCGGTTTCCGTTTGCCCAAAAAACTTGAAGTAACCGGATTAACCGGCGCCGGTTTGCCAGTCTTGCTGGCCTTTCCTGCTTTATCTCCTTCTGGCTCCGGATACTTGGTATTATCTGAGTCTCCGTACTTCACCAAGGCGCTCATCAAAGTCCCCATGTCATTGCACTCCCGTTTGAGCCGTCCGAGTTTTAATTTCAAAGATTCAAACCGGCAATTGTTCTCCAATGTTACAATTGCTGTGCTCGGATTAATGCCGTTTGAGGAGTGCAAGATCTCTGCCACTCTGCGTACCCAAGCTGCTGTAGATTCCTGCTCTCCTTGCACGCTTGCTGCTAAATCTATCACCGACATAGGTTGCTTGCATGTATCCTTAAAGTTTTTGATGAACTGACTGCGCAGCTCCCCCCATGATCCGATAGAATTCGGAGGTAATGCCTTTAGCCAAGTCCGGGCCGTGCCTTCAAGCATCATAGTCAAATATTTAGCACAAGCCGATTCATCCACGTCCAGCATCTCCATGGCCATCTCGTAACTTTCCACCCAAGCTTCGGGCGGTAAATCGGCTGTGTAATTAGGCACCTTGCGAGGTCCTTTGAAATCCTTGGGCAACTTAACGCTCCGCAGGGCGGGGACGAGACATTGTATCCCAAAACCGCTCGCTGTCGCTCCTGTCCCTGTAGTGCCTGTGTGAACCGGCGTCGACTGTCGAACTTCCTCCCTGGCCTCCGATCTAGGCCGGTTTCGATCCGGGGCTGGCATCTCTGCCCTTGCCGGATTATCTTGCCTGTGCTGATGTCTCCTACGTTCACTGCTAGACACCTCGGGCTCCTCCCAATGTCTAGAGTAACTTCGGTTGGGACGTGGTGTTGAATGTAACCTTTCCCTGCTATGAGAGTACGCTTGCTGCTGTATTAACGCCGTATTGAGTAGCTTCTGGGCCCTGCGCGCCTCTATCGCCACCGGGGATGTTTCTTCCACAGGTAAAGCGGCCAACCGTGCTGCCGCTGCAGCAATATTATCCACAGGGTTTGAGTAGTGTCCCGGGTGGACAGGAACATAAGGCGCCGATGTAATCCGTCGCTCCCGCTCTGCGGCGGGCTGCTGAACCGGCTCATCTCGAGCTGGTGGGCTTCTCCGGTTTAAGATCGGATTATTACTGGCCCCAGCCCCAGGTGTTCTGAACAAATTCGCAGATTCGTAACCCGGCGGTAGGCGGGATCGATATTTTCTCCCTCTTACTCCTTCCATAGAAGCCTGCTCCATCCTTAAGTGAAAAGCTTGATCATCCAACTCTGCTTGTCTTATGGCTAACATCTCTCCTTCTGCCTTTAAATCCTCCTTTAACTGATCGATCCGGGCCTTCAACTGAAGAAGCACTGCATCATGTTGCGCCTTGTCTGCTGGAGCTACGACCTCCACTGCCTTAGCTGTGAACTCCTCGATCAAGGTGGATAGAACTGCAGTAATGGAGGGATTTGAACCGCTTCCCCCTGCACCAGCCTCCGCTGTTGTTCCGTTCGTCGGGGGTTGTGAACCGGCCATGAAGACCGCCACCCGGTTTGGCGGGCCGGAGGGGTCCGGAATACTGTTTCCATCGGACTCGCCCTCAGACCGGCCGTCCCGCAACTGATACAGAGATTCAGTTTCCCCGGACGAAGACTCGTCATCTGAATAGACGACGGTTGCACCATCAGATTCCGACCCGTCCTCGGCTTGGCCTCCGTGAATCGCTCCAACGAACACATGCTACATGGCAGGCTGAATCCGGGTCGACCTCGCACGCTGAGCCGGCTCGACGATGTTGGGGAAGGTGTCCGGCTCAGGTCCCGGTTCTCCAATTTTGCCGATGAAGACTTGGATGCTGCCGAAGGGAACCCGGTACCCGTATTCAATCGAATCGGCCTCCGGTCCCCAACCCGCATCGTCGATGTAGATCCGGCCACGACGACTCTTGGTCATCCGGCCGACTGCGTAACCCTTTAACCCTTCGAAGCCGCCTTCCAAGAACTCGAAACCATCGTGCGCCAACTGTCGTGGAATTAACACGGCAGATGTCCGGTTTAGCGGACTTGATGGATAAGGTAGGAGGTATGCCGATGGTGTAACCGTCGGCATAGTCTACGCCGACCTTACACTGTCGGCATACCTTTTTACATTGAATGTTATTACTAAATTAATTATTATTTATAAAAAAGTAGCTATCCACATAACAAGTTCGGCACCAATGTAAAGTACAGTATGAAAAAACTAAAAATATATTCAGTCGTACCTGCACGCCACCCGACCGGACTATATCCTAGCCCCGTTGACGCGATGATCTAGCCCCGCGCGCAGGGGCCAAACCCCGGAGCCCCAAGATGGACGTCTACGCATGCAACATCAGTTTCACACATGCATCAGGACCCGGTACGGTGTTTCGGTGTCATTGCTACACCCGGAAGGCCACCACGAAGCCCAGTTGACCGATGATCTAAGTGACGGCGGCACTGCTGTCCGTGGAGGTGGGCAACACCCCGGAGACCCAAGGCACGCGTCTACGCATGCAACATCACTTTCACACATGCATCAGGACCCCGTACGGTGTTTCGGTGGCATTGCTACACCCGAAAGGCTACCACGAAGCCCTGATGACCATGAGATCTAGCCCTTTGACTTTCTCCGGACGGGCATTGACCAGTGGACTCTTCCATCTGGTTGCGATAGGACAGTCCATAGGAACAACCCCGACCATGGTTTGGACCCAATCAACCAATAGATTTCCTCCGGTTCTACCCGACGCGCACGATTTCCCCTCTCCAAGTGACGGCGGCATTTCCGTCCGTGGAGGGGGGTGATGGCTTCTCGCCCCTCGTTGGTTACCCCAAGTGGAAGGTTTGAGATGCAGTGTAGCGGAAGTTTTCCCTTGGCAAAGATACCAAGGATCGATTTCCCTGAGACTCCCAGTTTCAACAAGAAGGTGTCAACTGCTAACGGCGCCAGATATTAGCAATCAACGTGGACCTACACACAGATACAAATAACTTTGCTCCCAACGAGTACAGAGAGGTTGTCAATCCCTCCGGCCTTGTCGTTTACAAAGGATCAAACGCAAGTGATAACAGTGATAGGTTTTGCTGCAATAGTAAATAATAAGTAAAAGCGGAAAGTAAATAGCGGATGTGATCAATGATGGTAATATGGACCGGGGTCCCATGATGTTCACTAGTGATGTCTCTCTCCCAAAGGCGATAAAACAGCTATGTGAGGTAAACGAATTACAGCTGGGCAATTGACAGAATTATGTGCGCAAACCAATGCTAACTATGTTACAAGAAAGGTAGAGGTTCAAAGCATGGGCGGTACGCCAAGGCAAGTAGACCGAAATCCATCTGCATCTACTACTAATCATCCACCTTGAGATATCTATCCAGAACATCTCGCTGGTATTAAGTTGCGAGTCCCACCCATAGTGTAAACTCAAAGCAACAGACAACTGCATTAAAAGAACTTTGCGTAAAGTAAACAATCCTTGCACCCGCGGGCACAAGCACCGTTGTTTTCCCCCTTGTGGCAACAACACATCCCCTAGACTCATGTTTCTGTCACTCAAGCTAGTCATCGAGGGGCATGAACCCACAATCAAGCATAACGTTCCCTCTTGGAGTCACTACCTACTACTTGGCCAAAGCAATAAATAACAACGGAGAATATGCAAGAATTACTTACGAACATAAATATAAAAGAGGTGAATCAAATATATTACTCAAACACAATCTGAACATAATCTCATAATCCATCGGATCCCAGCAAACTCATCATAGCAACAGCATAAGGATTACATATGTGCCTCGATCATGTAGGGCAGCTCACGAGGACTAATTAGTGAAGCACAAGAACGGGAGGAGAACATCACATAGATACTGGTCATGGACCCATGGTCCAAGGGAGACTACTCACAACTCATCCGGGAGGCGTCCATGGTGGTGGAGAAGCTCCCGGTGGTGATCCTCCCCTCCGGCAGGGTGCCGGGAAGAGTTCTCCTGGTGCTCCCGATCTTGGAAGCGGCGGCGGCGGCGGAACAGAGATGAGATCGCGAAAAAGAGTTCCCGTCTCGAGGGTTTCGGGAGACGCTTTAAATATATGCCAAAGGGGGGCGTCAGACGAGGCTCGGGGGGCCCAGGCGCCCCCCCCCCCCCGGCGCGGCCCAGGGGGGGGCGCGCCACCAGGGCGCCTGGGGCCCTGGTGGTCCCCCTCTGGCTGTGCTTCGGGTGCCTGGTAGTGATGGGCCTCGAACCCCTCGTTGGTTACCCCAAGTGGAAGGTGTAAGATGCAGTAAGTAGAAGTGTTTTCCCCTAGCAAAGATGCCAAGGATTGAATCCCCAGAGACTCCTAGGTTCAACAGGTAGGTGTCAACTGCTAACGGCGCAATTAGCAATCAACGTGGACCTGCACACAGATACAAATAACTTTGCTCCCAACGAGTACAGAGAGGTTGTCAATCTCTCCGGCCTTGTAGTTCACAAAGGGTTAAAAGCAATATGATAGTAGTGATAGATAGTGTTTTGCAATAGTAAGTAAATAGCGGAAAAGTAAATAGTGTATGTGATCAATGATGGTAATATGGACCGGAGTCTCATGATGTTCACTAGTGATGTCTCTCTCCCAAAAGACGATAAAACAGCTATGTGAGGTAAACAAATTACAGCTGGGCAATTGACAGGACCACGAACGCAAACCAATGCTGACTACATTGCAAGAAAGGTTGAGGTTCAAAGCATGGGCGGTACACCAAAGTAAGTAGACCAAAATCCATCAATATCTACTACTAATCATCCACCTTGAGATATCTATCCAGAACATCTCGCTGGTATTAAGTTGCGAGTCCCACCCATAGTGTAAACTCAATGCAACAGACAACTGCATTAAAAGAACTTTGCGTAAAGTAAACAATCCTTGCACCCGCGGGCACAAGCACCGTTGTTTTCCCCCTTGTGGCAACAGCACATCCCCTAGACTCATGTTTCTGTCACTCAAGTTAGTCATCGAGGGGCATGAACCCACAATCAAGCATAACGTTCCCTCTTGGAGTCACTACCTACTACTTGGCCAAAGCAATAAATAACAACGGAGAACATGCAAGAATTACTTACGAACATAAATATAAAAGAGGTAGATCAAATATATTACTCAAACACAATCTGAACATAATCTCACAATCCATCGGATCCCAGCAAACTCAACATAGCAACAGCATAAGGATTACATATGTGCCTCGATCATGTAGGGCAGCTCACGAGGACTAATTAGTGAAGCACAAGAACGGGAGGAGAACATCACATAGCTACTGGTCATGGACCCATGGTCCAAGGGAGACTACTCACAACTCATCCGGGAGGCGTCCATGGTGGTGGAGAGGCTCCCGGTGGTGATCCTCCCCTCCGGCAGGGTGCCGGGAAGAGTTCTCCTGGTGCTCCCGATCTTGGCAGCGGCGGCGGCGGTGGAACAGATATGAGATCGCGAAAAGGGTTCCCGTCTCGAGGGTTTCGGGACACGATATAAATATATGCCAAAGGGGGGCATCAGCGGAGGCTCGGGGGGCCCAGGCCCCCCCCCCCCGGCGCGGCCAGGGGGGGGCGCCACCAGGGCAGATGGAGCCCTGGTGGCCCCCTCCGACTGTACTTTGGCTGCTGGGAAGCTTCTGGAACGCTGATTTTTTATATAATTTTTCCGGGATTTTTCTGGCAGTTCTCGTAATGGGAAAACCTGAAATACAAAAACAGCAGAAAACAGAAACTGGCACTGGGGTGCACTAAGTTAATAGGTTAGTCCAAATATGATCAAAAATGTATGGAAGTGTATAAATATCATAGCAATATCACCCAAAAGAGGCATGGAGCAAGCAGAAATTATAGATACGTTTTGGACGTATCAACATCCCCAAGCTTAATTCCTGCTCGTCCTCGAGTAGGTAAATGATAACAAGAATAATTTGTGTGGTGACATGCTATTAACCATATAGGACTTTTCATAGTCATATGACAAAAGCTTACTGAGACAATGAATCTGTAGTAATTAAGTTGCCTCATGAGAAAATCACAAAGAACTGAAAGTTTTACAATATGATACTGAAACATCAAATAGATTTGTAATGAGCATGGTGTGCTAATATGATAAAGTGATATCTCGCTTGCCCCCTTTAGTGAAGCAAAACATAAATGCAGGGGCACCTCCAAGGTTTAAGTGATGACTAGATACAATGATTTCACAATAAACGATATCATAATCATGCAAAAGACAATGCTACTTTGGGACAATGCACATTACACTCAGAATGACAATCATGCTCTCAGTAGTTGGTGCTTTAAAAGAAGGTGGAGACTCTCGAACCGTGGCTTTTGTTGGCAAGGTTGAAACCCGTAGTCGGAAAAAAAGACAGAGCATGTACCAGAGCTCTTGGTTTTAAAAACAGAAGTAATAATTATTTTTTTCTTAGATCATGCATGTTTCGTCAACGAATGCTAGCAGATAACTCAATCACTTCTTGAGATGGACAAGTTTCGAGGAACGGCTCCCGAATGAGGACGATCACATCCTCTTAATCTCCTTTGTTTATCACTGCCAAAGTTTTCTGATTTCTCATGAACAAAGCGTGAAGGAGGGTTTGTTTGTTATATTAATTTTGAGCCGGGCGCACTCAATGTCAGTTCCTTCTCGTGTTATGGGTTTGCACATTAGACATGCAATCCCGGGGTGAAGCTTGTCCAACTTAAAAAGATCATGAATTAACTACTACTTCCTCATGGACTTAAAACAGAGGCACAAAATAGGAATGCATTTTTTTTTTGAATAATTTCGAGATGGTACATGTAAGTCTCCGTTAGGAATGGCAGGTAAATACCATGTAGTAAGGTATGGTGGACTCATATGGCATAACTGGTTTAAAGGAATGGATGCACAAGCAGTCAGTCCGCTTAGTACAGGCGAAGGTTAGCAAAAGACTGGGAGCGACCAACTAAGAGAGCAATGACGGTCATAATCATGCAGAGCGACAAAGCAACATTGAATCAGGCATGGAAGTTATATCGCTACTCAAAAATAAAAGATCATCAAGGCTTGACAGACTTTCTTTACAGTCTTAAATATGCGTGAGCATACGCCAAGTCAATCAAAATAAATTCTTGAAGGAAGATATTTCTAAACCATACCACATCATAGGCAAACAAATCATGTTGGTACTCCAATAACACATTGGGAACCCCCCAGCTATTTGAGACTAACCATAAGAAAACATGAACTACTAAGCACCATTATGCACGTAGCATCTTTATCATAGACATATCAACCAATGCAACAGAAGCAAACTCTCTTTATAAGATAAGCATGATAACTAAAGAGAGTTCAAGCAACCAACTAAACAAAAGCTCTTTAAAACGATAAGCATGAAAACTAAAAGCTAAACATGATAGTAGCTATTGAAAGACAAAGAACACACACAACAAGGATATACATGAAAATTCTATGTCATGTTCTAGGTAGAAGTGGAGCGTGTTTCTCTCCCACAGAAAGAAAGCTGAGTTCCGACTCGTTATGAAAAGCTAAATAAAACTAAAAAGGAAAACTAAAAGCAAGACGCTCCAAGCATAGCACATAACACATGAAGTGATAAAAATATAGTGGAACGAAAGACGAACTGATAATGTTGATGGAGAAGGAGATGCACGGGGGCATCCCCAAGCTTAGACGCTTGAGTCTCCTTGAATATTTCTTGGGGCTGCATGGGGGCATCCCCAAGCTTGAGCGTTTGACACTCCTGAATCTTTTTATCATCTTCCCTCGCACACTTGAAAACTCCCTTCGTACATAACTCATCATAATCTGATTAGCGAGGTTAGTACCCATAATAAAATAATTGTTCCTTGCTGGAAATAAGGATATTCTTGAAGGTCTACTGTTTCTCAAGATTGCCAAAAGGTTTTTGCAAAGAAAAAGCAAGCTCTAGGTTTGCAAAATGAAGGAAAGACAAAACAGGACAGAATCTGTGAAAAACAGAACAGCAGGTAGTAAATGATTTTTTCGCGGCACTTCTGCAACTCTAATAAAAAAACTCAGAACAGACGCACGAAAGACAATTGTATAGAGCATGCTGTCGAAAAAATTCAGACCAAAAAGATGATCTGGTGATTTTATACGAATTTTTCTATCCAAGGACATAATCTGTTTTCTGGACAACACGTCACAACTTTTGAACTTTCTTGCAATCAGAGGCTACACTTGGCACAAAGTTGAAAAGCAAAGATACAATGATGATGCTACTGTAGTAACAACATCAAGACACAACTAAAGCAAAATAAAATTTTATTCATGTGGGCTGCCTCCCAAAAGCGCTTTCTTTTATGCCTTTAAGCTAGGCATAATGCAAAAGAGATCAAGTTTTATCAAGAGTAAAAGAATAGCTAGCCCGTATAACGGACTCAAAAGGTAACTTAATCTTCTTTCGAGGGAAGTGTTCCATCCCTTTCTTGAGAGGAAATTGAAATTTTATATTCCCCTCTTTCATGTCAATGATAGCACCAACGGTGCGTAGAAAAGAACGTCCCAAAATAATTGGACACGAAGGTTCACATTCAATATCCATAATAGTAAAATCAACGGGAACGTAGTTGTCATTGACAATGATAATAACATCGTCGATCCTCCCCAAAGGTTTCTTTATGGAAGAATCAACGAGACGAACACCAAAAGAACAAGAATCAAAAGGTTTCAGTTTAAGCATATCATATAGTCTTTTGGGCATAATGGAGGTACTAGCTACAACATCACATAAAGCATAGCAAGAGAAGTTATTCAACTTAATTTTTATCATAGGATCCCAACCATCTTCTAGCTTTCTAGGTATGGAGGCTTCTACTCTAAGTTTCTCCTCCCTAGCTTTGATGAGAGCATTAGTGATATGCTCTGTGAAGGCAAGATTAAGCGTGCTAGTGTGGGGATCTTTAGCCATTCTTTGTAGAAAGGTGACAACTTCTGAGATACTACAATTATCAAAATCAATTTTATCATTATTGGGCAGAATTGTAGTGTCATCTTCTTTGTTAGAATTGCTCTCTATTATAAGAGTTCGAACGTCTTCCCAAGTTTGGGGAAGCATAGGAGCAACTTTAAACTGAGGCTCATACTCTTTTCCTGAAAGACCATGCCATGGGCATAACCCTCCATCAAGACTAACATAATCACAAGGTTTATTACTTTTGTAGATCCCGACAGTGGTGATTGGAGTAATGGAAGAAGGGGTGTACTCCTCCCATTTAGTTTTTTTGGTGGAACCCATAGCAGCAAGCAAGCAAGTAACTATTTTTGTGATTTTCGATAAAAGATACTAAAGCAAAAAAAAAAAAAAACTGAAAGGTAAACTAACAAGACTAAAAAGCAAAGGTAAAAGATAGCGTGCAACTCCCCTATCCTGAAGAGTGGAGTCCCCGGCAACGGCGCCAGAAATACTTTGCTTGATGGCTTCTCGCCCCTCGTTGGTTACCCCAAGTGGAAGGTTTGAGATGCAGTGTAGCGGAAGTTTTCCCTTGGCAAAGATACCAAGGATCGATTTCCCTGAGACTCCCAGTTTCAACAAGAAGGTGTCAACTGCTAACGGCGCCAGATATTAGCAATCAACGTGGACCTGCACACAGATACAAATAACTTTGTTCCCAACGAGTACAGAGAGGTTGTCAATCCCTCCGGCCTTGTCGTTTACAAAGGATCAAACGCAAGTGATAATAGTGATAGGTTTTGCTGCAAATAGTAAGTAAAGGCGGAAAGTAAATAGCGGATGTGATCGATGATGGTAATATGGACCGGGTTCCCATGATGTTCACTAGTGATGTCTCTCTCCCAAAAGACGATAAAACAGCTATGTGAGGTAAACGAATTACAGCTGGGCAATTGACAGAATTATGTGCGCAAACCATGCTAACTATGTTACAAGAAAGGTAGAGGTTCAAAGCATGGGCGGTACGCCAAGGCAAGTAGACCGAAATCCATCTGCATCTACTACTAATCATCCACCTTGAGATATCTATCCAGAACATCTCGCTGGTATTAAGTTGCGAGTCCCACCCATAGTGTAAACTCAAAGCAACAGACAACTGCATTAAAAGAACTTTGCGTAAAGTAAACAATCCTTGCACCCGCGGGCACAAGCACCGTTGTTTTCCCCCTTGTGGCAACAGCACATCCCCTAGACTCATGTTTCTGTCACTCAAGCTAGTCATCGAGGGGCATGAACCCACAATCAAGCATAACGTTCCCTCTTGGAGTCACTACCTACTACTTGGCCAAAGCAATAAATAACAACGGAGAACATGCAAGAATTACTTACGAACATAAATATAAAAGAGGTAGATCAAATATATTACTCAAACACAATCTGAACATAATCTCACAATCCATCGGATCCCAGCAAACTCAACATAGCAACAGTATAAGGATTACATATGTGCCTCGATCATGTAGGGCAGCTCACGAGGACTAATTAGTGAAGCACAAGAACGGGAGGAGAACATCACATAGCTACTGGTCATGGACCCATGGTCCAAGGGAGACTACTCACAACTCATCCGGGAGGCGTCCATGGTGGTGGAGAGGCTCCCGGTGGTGATCCTCCCCTCCGGCAGGGTGCCGGGAAGAGTTCTCCTGGTGCTCCCGATCTTGGAAGCGGCGGCGGCGGCGGAACAGATATGAGATCGCGAAAAGGGTTCCCGTATCGAGGGTTTCGGGACACGATATAAATATATGCCAAAGGGGGGCATCAGCGGAGGCTCGGGGGGCCCAGGCGCCCCCCCCCCCGGCGCGGCCAGGGGGGGCGCCACCAGGGCAGCTGGGGCCCTGGTGGCCCCCTCTGGCTGTACTTTGGCTGCTGGGAAGCTTCTGGAACGCTGGTTTTTTATATAATTTTTTCGGGATTTTTCTGGCAGTTCTCGTAATGGGAAAACCTGAAATACAAAAACAGCAGAAAACAGAAACTGGCACTGGGGTGCACTAAGTTAATAGGTTAGTCCAAATATGATCAAAAATGTATGGAAGTGTATAAATATCATAGCAATATCACCCAAAAGAGGCATGGAGCAAGCAGAAATTATAGATACGTTTTGGACGTATCAGGGGGCAACACCCCGGAGACCCAAGACAAGAGTCTACGCATGCAACATCACTTTCACACACGCATCAGGACCCGGTACGGTGTTTCGGTGGCATTGCTACACCCGAAAGGCCACCACGAAGCCCTGTTGGCGAGGAGATCTAGCCCTTTGAGTTTCGCTGGACGGGCTTTAAACAGTGTAATCTTCCACATGGTTGCGATAGGTCAGCCCATAGGAACAACCCCGAACACGGTCTAGACCCAACCAACCAACAGATTCCCTTCGGTTTTACCCAACGCGCACGATTCCCCTCTCCAAGTGACGGCGGCACTGCCGTCCGTGGAGGTGGGCA
>LR738712.1:835859370-835878252 GCA_902687465.1 Secale cereale | reverse complement strand
TGACGAGTGTAATCTTCCAACTGGTTGCGATAGGTCAGCCCATAGGAACAACCACAAACACGGTCTAGACCCAACCAACCACCAGATTCCCTTCGGTTCTACCCGACGCGCACGATTCCCCTCTCCAAGTGACGGCGGCACTGCCGTCCGTGGAGGGGGGCACACCTCGGAGCCCAAGGCAGGCGTCTACGCATGTCACAACACATTCACACATGCATCAGGACCCGGTACGGTGTTTCAGTGGCATTGCTACCCCTGGAAGGCCACCATGAAGCCTAGTTGACCCGATGATCTAGCCTTTGACTTTCCCCGGACGTGCTTTGACCAGTGGACTCTTCCACCTGGTTGCATTGGTCAGTCTATAGGAACATCCCCAAATAGGGCTGGTCCGAACCCACCAATAGATTCCCGTTGGTTCTACATGTCGCGCATGATTCCCCTCTCCAAGTGACGGTGGCACTACCGTTCGTCGAGGGGGGCCAACACCCCGGAGACCCAAGACGGGCGTCTACGCATGCAACATCACTTTCACACACGCATCAGGACCCGTGCGCTGTTTCAGTGGCATTGCTACAAGGCGGTGCGAGATTATGATAAAAAAATCATTTAAAAGTTGTCCAAATATATGGAAGTATCAATTATTTGTGATTTTTACTAAGTATAAGGACCTATATGCAAAATTACATGAGGTTACATTTTAACATACTCAAAAGTAAAAACAAACCACATATTCATAATCTAGGGAAAATTCTACCCGAAATCCATATATAATTTGTGTATGTTAAAGTTTATATAAATTAAATTTAAATTAATCAATCTAAAATTTTAAAAATATAAAAGGAGAAATAAAAACATATAAAACATATATGCCGACGGCTTGGCCGTCGGCATATATAGCCCACAGATATGCCGACGGGCAGGTCGTCGGCGTAGATAGCACACGTGTTTTTTTGACAACTAAAAAAAGTGTACTAACTATGCCGATGGCCTCTATATGCCGACATAGTGGTGACAGCGTCAATTCTCCATCCGATCCTGGGTCGTCGGGCCCACACGTGTGCCGACGGCCTCTATATGCCGACGGTGCCTGCCGGTATAGAAGGAGAGATGCCGACGGCTGCGCTACAGCGACGGCCCCCGTCGGCATAGACCATGATTTGCCGACGGTTTCTGTACGCCTACGGTGTCCCCAGGCCGTCGGCGTATCTCCACATATGCCGACGAGGGCCGTCGGCATAGATAACACCGTCGGCAGCGTCATTTATTCTGGTAGTTATAGCCTGTCCAACCCGTACCAATCGGCGGCAACCAGCAAATGCTGCAGCAGTGTCGTGTTCTTCTTCACATCGCGATTATCCGGCAGGGCATCTGTGTATATGAAGTGAAGAAGCGCCTTGAACACAGACGGCTCCACGTCGTGGATGTTGATGCGCCGCATCTTGTTCTCTTTCATCGGACCGAAGAGCTCCGCCCTGAAGAACGGCGTCCGAGCGGCCAAGACAACCCTATGAGCATGGAACGATTGGCCGCCCACGACGAACGTCACATCCGTCCTTCAACAAGCTCCCAAAGTCTTGGTGAAAGTTCGACGGCGGGATCGGGACGACGAAGGTGCTCACTTCTTCCATGTGGCGCTCTTTCAGGACCGTCAAGACACACCTGATCGTGAAGCAGTCATCTTTGAGCGCCAGCAGCTTGGACTTGGGGACAAAGCGGTCATGGCCCCAACCCTTGCCATTAGGGGCAAACGTATGCCGTGTGCTCCGTTGCTGGCACAATTGGCCATCCTTGCTCCAAATGCTCAGAGTGTACTTGGTCATCACTGTCGGCCATGGTTTTTTTTGTCGGCGACAGAGATGGAGACGGAGGTAGGCGGAGGCGTGGTCAGCTTCTTCGCCCTCGTCCTTGGTGGCCCCGTCGGGGTAGAACATGATGTCCCACTCGCAGTTGTCGCAGCCGCCGACGGTAAACGTGCTCGACGCGACGTAGTTGCCGGTGCCCATGCCATGGAGCAGCGAGTAACCGGCGATCTCCAAGTTGTGCGTCACCGTGGTGCCCTCCGTGTAACATCGCACCACGTCTCGGTCTCGGGGGCGTACTGCTTTGCCGAAGAACCTATCATGTTTCCCATGGCGATCGATGGGCAGGAGATCTCGAGCAAAAAGGAAAAACCGGAGCCGTGTTAAATAAAAAAAGTAAACGTGTAGCATAAGCCAAAGAGCAAATAAGAGTTCATGTCCAGCACGAATGCACGGACAAGTAATAGGATCTGCCGATCTCGCCATGAAAACTCCTGCCATGGATGGGCCCGTTGATTGTGTTCGGTTAGGCCTTGGTTATTTTATGGGGCCTGCTACGCGTCGTCTGGGTGATGTTTAGAAAACATTCGCCGCCTCGGACCGCAGGCGCAACGACCAGCTGGACTATGGCAACATCGACGAGACGCCAACGTTCCGGTTCTTCATTGCGCCATCCGCCCCAGATACCCTCAGCGTCTACAACGACGACCACTACTTCTTGTACAATGCCCGCCAGAGGGATGTGGACTGTGTAGACTGCTATGATGGCGAACAGAGTTAGTATGGCCTGGAGAGCCTTGACGATGGTGCAGATGAGCAGCTGCTCTTCAGTGGCAAGTCTCATGGCTACAATACACTACTGTGCATTGCCTGTGATGGCATCTCAAATTGTTTTCGAAAGTATAATATAATACATTTATAAGACCCTCATCACTTGCATGCACATTTGCTACTAACAAAGCAAAAAAGAAAACGAGAGGGTGGGCTGCCTACACTACACACAACGTGCTCTACATTGCAATTATGATTTACTATAATAAGTTTGATAGGCTATCAACATTTGCATGCGGTTCTTCCAAATATATGGCAGGAAAGTGAAAGGGGCGCTTTTCCCTCTGGCACCGCCCGAGCTACCTCTCAGGCGGTGCGCCATGGCACGCCCCAACAGCTAGCAGGGATACAAAAGTGGCGGTCCGGAGAAAAGTAGAAAGCTTCAATGCGTAATATTATACTCCCTCCGTCCCAAAGTACTTTTCATCAAAATGGATGAAAAGGGATGTATGTAGAACTAAAATACATCTAGATACATCCCTTTTTATTCATTTTGATGACAAGTATTTCCGGACGAAGAAAATAATAGTTTATAAAGCCGTGTTCTACAAGCAAATAGAAAAGCATCTAACTAGACCATCACTGCAATCGACTCGGTCCTGCTTGGTATATCATTTATGCAACCCTGTTTTTCAGGACGGTCAGATCTCACCTGATGGTGAAATAGTTGTCGTCCTGCAGCCTGCACTTCTCAATAGTCAGTGGATTTTCCCAACCACAAAAAACTGGCCGCATATATTTCAGTAACATTTTGAACCAACTGGACGAAATTCATGTAAATGCGACGGATTTCATACAAATCGGACTAAAATATTTACATTTTGAACATATTTTAATAAAAATATAAAATTATGTACACATATGGACCATCATTCCCACGACATGGATACACTGTACTACTCTACGGTCGTCCGGGGCAGACCCCTTTGTCTTCCTCATGTTCGGCAGCCTGCTCATTGGACTGTCGGGAGCCCTGGAGGTATATTCTTTTCCCCTATCTTCCCTATGTCCAGCTGTGCTGCTCATCGGAGTGGCAAAGGGGGTGCTTCAGCCGGAGGGGAAGGGTGCCGACTCCGCTCCCATGAAGCAGAGGCGATGGCCGATGATGGTGTGCGCTGAACCGGGCAAGTCACCGGCTGTAAACACCGGTGATGTCCTTTCTGGGAACCAAGCGGGCGGGGCCTCCCATGTTCTACTTTTCCTCAATGTTGGGGGCGGACGCGGACACACTGGCCACCGGCTCGTCGATCTCCGTGTCTTTGTCTACCGGACGGGCTCTGTTCCACCTACGTTGACGGCGGATAGTCTCGTCCATGGCAGCCATGATGTCCGTTCCACCGTGCTCCTCCGCGTGCCTGCCTGGAGCAATTCGTCACACCTACGTGAGCTGGCTTGGAGCAGCAAGTTGTTGAATCACGCGCCGGTTTGGAGCGGCAACTTGCTCCGTCGGGCTAGACGAGGGAGGAGGAGCTGCGAATTGCCTGGCTCGTATTTGGCGGGCTCGGCGGGCCACCCAGCCGGCTTTTATGCTGGAGAACTGCTCTTCCTACTCGTCGGATGCCATCGACGGGGTGTAGAAAATGGTGGAAGGAGGAGATAGGTAGCGGAGGATGGTGTGATTCTTACCCGGGTTCTGGCCTCCTTTAAATAGTCGGCTGACGGGAGGAGCTTGGCCGACACTTTGTTTAATGCCAACCCGCTCGTGAATGGACGTGTGGCCGGAGTAGATTTCTCAGCACACGTTCGGATTTAATGGAGGCGTTTGAAAGCGGTGAGGAGGCTTGTTCAGCCGGGCGTGTAGCAGACGGCGCAGCGCACCGCTTCAATGGACCATGTGGTCCGGACGCTTGTGGGTGGTTTGAGGGTCGGTGTTTGGAGATGCCCTAAGCTGATGTTAACAATTTAATTCGTAATGGTTTTGAGTGGATTTTGGTCCAATAAAAAATAACATATTCACTTTCGAAAATGGCTTGACCTACTCACGCTCAAGTTAAAAGGCTATACTTTATGTAAACAGAATAGGGTGTGTGTTCTAGACATACATAAGCTTGATTCAATAAAATTACGGAAATGATAGTTGCATCAATATATTGCAATTCGCAAAATAGAAACATCAGTACATTGCAAAGCATAGGTCTTATATGTTCCTCTACGTAAATTCTGCTATGTCGGCCAAAATCAAGCGAGAGCTAACATCGGTGCAAACTCGGCTCATTTTCAACCGAACTACAAACTAAATAGAGTACTCATGCTCTACTAATTTATTTTGGAGTCAATCTCCGGTGTAGCTAGAAGACGAGTCGCTGTGAGTGGCTTCGACTCGAGCTCTTTTGGCAGCCCTACCACCAGCGACGGCGACGCTGTTTATGATGTCCCCTACAAGCGAAGGGCAGCTGGATATGAGGTGCTTGAATCCATCGGTCTCCTGGATGTCACTGAGCACACCATGAGAGGACAGGAACCCAAGGCATGCTTGCTTGAGTTGCACGCACTGGTGCTGCTCCGCTAAGGCAAGTGTGGTGGCAACTGTGTGCACGTCGATGCTCTGGCATAGGTTTTGTGCACACATTGCCGTGAGCCTATCCAGCCCATACCGATCCGCGGCAACGAACAAGTGTTGCAATGGCACATTCTTGTCCACACCACAATTGTATGGGAATCTGTCCGTGTAGATGAAGTGGAGAAGTGCCCGGAAGATGGCGGGCTCCATGTCGTCGACCTTGATGTGGCGAGTAGCGTTCACCTCCATTCCGCTGAAGAGCTCCGCCTTGAACACCGGGGATCGTGCGGCGAGCATGCATGTATGAGCGTGGAACAACTGGTCGCCCACGCTGAACGTCACGTCCGCGCCTTCCCCGCCCTCCAGCATGTCCATCAAGTGGTCGTGCATGTTCGACCGGGGCACCACGACGGCGCTTCGGTCCTCCGTGTGTTGCGTGATGACGGTCAAGACGCACCTGATTGTGAAGCAGTTATCGTCGGTATGCTTCTTGGAGAAGAACCTTGGATAGCCATAATAACAACCGGGCGACACAAAGATATGTCTTAGGGCGCTTCTTAGTATGGTTGCATTCCCGTCTTTGTCCAATAAACTCAACGTGTACTTGGCTCTCACGCCCGGCCATGGATCTCCTCGGCATAGACACAGGAAGGCCGAGGTGTAGGAAGCATCCTCCTCTGTTTGTCCGTCAGGGTAGAACTTGATGCACCAGTCGCACCCACCGGCGTTGAACCTTGTCGAGCAAATGTATTCACCGGGACTAAAGCCGTCGAGCAGCGAGTAACCGGTGATCTCGAAGTTGTGCGCCACGGTGACGGTGTCCGTCAGGGACCTCGACGACGACGTCTCGGATGGATACTCGCCGTCGTCGTAATTAGCCGACGAGGTCGAGCTGCTAGACATGTCGAACCAAGGGAACCCGCAGCGAAAACGGTGGAGAATCAAGGGGACGCCTCACGAACTCAGAGTCGTTGGCCTCGTGTCTGTGAGATTTGGACATTGTGTGCACGCCTTGCCGTCTTTATATACACACGTCTGCTGTACCCAAACTAAGGAATCCGATAGCTGCTGGGATACCGACCAAGAATCGAAACGGAACGGTGGAAGGGAAGATGATCTATCTAGCTTGGGGCCATGTATCCAGGAGATCAAGCATCTACTAACGCAGTTTATGAAGGTAAAGGTCACGTGGACCAGGCGTGAAGCTAATGGAGCCGCGGATAAGCTAGCTAAAGTAGGATTAGGCCATGAGTTTTGTAATGTGTGGTGGACTGTGCCACCTGACTGTATTCTTCAGTTCATCTCGGACGAGATTCCTAGCTACACTTGAGTAATAAAGCGACATTGATCCTCAAAAAAAAAAAAAAAAAAAGAATCGAAACGGAACGGTGGAAGATCATGGGCGCTGATTTTTCTGTTTGTTTGACGGACGGATACGGGCGCTGCGTCCGAGCGGGAGGGAGAGCGCTCGTCCCACGCGGGCGCTCACATGGGCTGGGCCCAGTGGCAAAGCTTCTGTGTTTCATTTCCTTATCTCTGTTTAAAACTTTATAATGTATCTTGATTAAAACAGGCTATTATTTTTCAGGTGTTTTTTTCTTCAAAACAATGGTGTTCACGTATTTTTGGTCACCCATGCGCCCAAAAAAAACAGTCATCCCATCTCCGCACGCACTCGAAAGGAAGGAAATTAGCGAACCATGGATGGTTAGGTGAATAGTGGTATCCCAGCCCACTAGGGTTCAAATACTGATGCTCATATTTATCGTGGATTTATTTCAATAATTACACTGATGCATGTTCAGTGGGAAGAGACGTTCTCGTCGACTACGAGGCGTTTACAGTGACTTCGTAAAATCTCAAGATGACATACCCGCTCAGTCTCTCGGGATGCTCATAGGGATAGGTTGTGCGTGTATGCATTCATAGGGGTGAGTGTATGCGTATATATATAAGCGTTTGTGTCTTTACTGTGTTAGAAAAAGTGAAACGCTTTGATACGGCGGACCGGCTGAAAATTACTCCGGTCACACATGAGCCACGCGATTGAGGGAATCATACGGTGCACGCACATGACTCTTATCTCTTATGCAACCTCTCCCAACCACACGTCATGTCGTCTTCCTCAATCCCCTGTCTCCGCTTCTCTCTTCAGCCCCATGGATGAGCCCCTCATACCCACCTCTCTCTCAACAGTTCGTGCTTCAGCAAGAGCCGACGCTGGGCAAACAAGAGACGCCATGGATGAGCTCCCGAGGAGTCGAAGTCGCTGGTCCACCAAGAGATGTGCCGCATGCAAGGGCCAGTGGCGGTGGAGCTGCGACCACGGTGACCACATGCTAGAACCACGCACACCAGCGCTGCGCGCGCGGTGACCGCGTGCTAGAACCTTGAAATACATGAGCTGCAACAGGCCGATGGCGGAGGCGTAACTATGGCGACCACGTGCTGGAACCATGCACACCGGGAGCTGCACGCGGCGATCGTTGCCGTCCGCGAATGTTACAATCATGTATTACAGAAGTGATACATTCATTTTACATCATGTTTTCTTTCTATTATTTTAAATGTTTTTGTCTATAATAACACTCTGGGGAGTACTTCTAATGCACTTTCTCTCATAATTTGCAAGGTTTACACAAAGAGGGAGAATACCGGCAGTTCGAATTCTGGACTACAAACAGCTACGTTAGAGATGCATATTCCGCACATCTCTAAATGAGCTGAAAATTTGTGGAGATTTATTTTGAAATATATAAAAAATACTGGAGAAAAGGGATTCTGAAGGAGGCCATCAGGTGACCACTAGGCACCAGGGCGTGCCACCCCCTAGTGTGTAGTGGGCCACCTGGCCCATTTCTGGCGACCATCTTCTGGTATATATTCACATTTGACCTAGAAAAAAAATAAAGGGAGGACTTTCGGGACGGAGCATCACTGTCTCGAGGCGGAACCTGGGCAGGAGCACTTTTGCTCTTCAGCGGAGCAATTCCACCAGGAATACTTCCCTTCAGGAGGTAGAAATCAAAGTCATCGTCATTACCAACAACCCTCTCGTCATGGGTGGAATCTCCATCAACATATTCACCAGCACCATCTCATCTCAAACCCTAGTTCATCTTTTGTATTCAATCTTTGAATCAAAACCTCAGATTGGTACCTGTGGGTTGCTAATCGTGTTTATTACATCTTGTAGTTGATGCTAGTTGGTTTATTTGGGGGAAGATAACATGTTCAGATTCAATATGCTATTTAACACTCCTATGATCTTTAACATGCACATGCTTTGCGAGTAGTTACTTTTGTTGTTGAGGACATGAGAGAAGTCTTGTCATAAGTAATCATGTGAATTTGATATTCGTTCGATATTTTGATGATATGCATGTTGTGATTCCCTTAATGATGTCGTGTGAACGTCGAATACATGACACTTCACCATCTTTCGACCTAAGGAATACATTGTGGAGTAGTTATTAGATGATAGGTTGCTAGATTGGCAGAAGTTTAAACCATAGTTTATGCGCTATTCCATAAGGGCCTGATTTGGATCCATACACTTAATGTCATGGTTAGATTTTATCTTAATTCTTCTTTCGTAGTTGTTGATGCTTGCAAGAGGGGTTAATCATAAGTGGGAGATTTGTTCAAATAAGAACATCACCTAAGCACTGGTCCATCCACATATCTAACTATCAAAGTAGCGTTCGCAAATCAAACCGACATGATTAAAGTGACTAGATGAAATTCCCGTGTATCCTCAAGAACGCTTTACTTACTATAAGAGACCGTTTCGGCCTGTCCTTTGTCACAAAAGAATTGGGCTACCTTGCTGCACATATTATTACTATCTTGCTACCAAACAACTTGTTACCATAATTTTAGTATCTACAGAAATTACCTTGCTGAAAACCGCTTATCATTTTTTTCTGCTCCTCATTGGGTTCGACACTCCTACTTATCGAAAGGACTACGATTGATCCCCTATACTTGTGGGTCATCAAGGAGCTACAACCAGCTCTCGGTGAAGCTGCAACCATGCACACAGGAGCTGCAATCGGCAATGTCGACGACAGCGAATGCTACAACCATATTCCATAGAAGCTAGATTTGTACACATAGGAGCTGCAACTGATGTGACCTCATGTGTTACCGCCAAAAGTATGGTCAATAATGCAAACCAGAGAAGGACTGAAAAATATGTAATTCCTGCCCGGCGCAATGAGAAGCAGAAGCAGAAAGAAGCTACCGTTGTGCATGACGGCAATCAAGAGATTGAATTGAGAGGCAATTTTCTACGTTGTGGCAAAATGGCAGCACATATTTCTACTGGACATATTCCTGTATGGCAGCACATATTTCTACTGGACATATTCCTGTTCAGCTTGTTACACCAGAGGACGTCGAGCCACGATTTAGAACTCCATGCATGCAAAATGAGCACACAAGGAAGTAGTACACGTTTGTTTGTCTTTTTGTGATCAGTGTGCCGTATTTTTAAATTATTTAATTAGTGATTAAATAAGATAGAAATAAGATAGAGGAGAGAGAGAGTTGGATTAGTACTAGTGGCAGTACGTGAGGTTAGAGTCCAATTAGTATGGGTCCATATAATAGGAGTCCAGGTCGGTTGTAACTTGTGCCTGTCGTGCACTATTAATAGGGCCAGCCGGCCGTGTATCTAGGGGAGGTAGATTTGGAGTAACTAAACCAGAAAATCGCCGAGATGTGGCGGCGGCCAGTTCCGTGTTCGCGATTCTGTTGAGAACCAATCGTGGTTTGTTCCTATTGCGCTCAGATTGAACGCGTGGTCTTTAATCTGCTGCTGATTCTATACGGATCGTCCAAGTAATTCCCTCAGGTTTGGGGTTTGCTTGTTGTTTATCTTGATTTGTATTGAGCTGTGCAAGTCAGGTAGCTCTTGTCTTGATCGGCAAGTGGTTAATTGGAGGGAGTGCTTTTGGTGACTCTGCTAGAGACGTGTGGCAAATCATCTACTAGTTCCTGCCTTTTTTTGATTGCGAAAGTTTGAATCTGAGATCTGTATATTGAGAAAGATTGAGGAAAGTATTCGCGCCATCGATTTTCTATCGACGGTCGCATCAAGTGGTATTCAGAGCAAGGTTGATCACGGTACAATTTTTTTTCCTGCTATTGATTCAGTTGTTTGAAAGATGGTGAACTCGCAGCATGAGAAATCTGATCATGAGGAGGGCGATGAACTTCCGGAGGATCTGGAGATAAGTGATGATTTGCGTATCCATCTGATGTCGATCAAGGGAGCGAACAAGAAGCTTAGGACAAGGGTTGAGGAGTTGTCAGCAAATATTGTTGGCGTCGAGGACAGGTTGAACGAGCGTTTGACTGCCAGCGACCGACAGCGCACTGATAGTCTACAGGTGGTGACCGAGAGTCTTAATCGGCTCATCGCAGTAGTTCATCGCCTAAAGGCGAGAGATGTGGCACCCCGACAGTCCCACTCACCACGATGCCGTCGTGACCGCGACAACGATGATGGTGATTTTTCTGAGGATTCCGATGCCCGTGGAGGCTTACCTCATCGACCACGGCGTGATGTTGGGGCTCACCGCCATGCTGGGCGCCGTGACCATGGCGGCAATGGTGCCCACGAGGATGATGGTTTGGGTTGAATCAAGATAACCATACCTGAATTCTCGGGACGTTGTGCCGACCCGGAGAAATATTTGGAGTGGGAGATGCGCGTAAATCAGATTTTTGATGGTCACAACTACTCCGAAGAGAAGAAGGTTCGTGTCGCTTCCATGGAATTTACAGAGTATGCTCTTGTATGGTGGGATAATAAAAACCGTACTCACGAGCGACCAGCGACATGGGCCGACATGAAGCGAATCATGAGGGAACGTTTTGTGCCCGCTTATTACACTCGCCAGCTTCATAGTAGACTGCGACATCTAGTGCATGGTACGAAATCCGTTGATGAGTACTACAAAGAGATGCAAGTTTTGATGATCCGTACAGCTGTGCGTGAGTCTGCGGAGGTGACCATGGTACGTTTCTTTGAGGGGTTAGAAGAAAAGATTCATGACCGTGTTGATTTAATGCAATATAATGATATTCATGAGTTGCTTCATCAAGCGGAGCGTGCTGAACGTTGGGTATTGGAGAAGCAAGCTTCAGAGACTCGTCCAACTTACAACAGTGGGCGACGTGGTTCTTCTCCTATTGATGGTGTGTTTAGTGCTAAATCGACTCCATCTTATAAGTCGGGAAGCATTGAACAGAGCAAAGTGGGGGCTGCGTCAAAGGAGGTTTCTCAGGTTTCATCTAGTGCGACGTCATCGCATCACCGTAATATTATTTGCCACAAGTGTGGAGGACGTGGACACATGAAGCATGAATGTTCCAATCAACGAAGGGTTCTACTTGTTGATGCGGAATATATTTCAGAATCTGAAGATGAGACACCTAAGTTAGATGATGGAATCGAAAGAGGCCATGGTGATACCATATTATGTTATCCTCAAGATGATCCTGACATGGAGAGTTTGCTAGCACATAAGGTCCAGCGAGATGACAAGACCATTGTTGAACCAGGACAGCGGCGGGGTATTTTTCAAACTGCATGTACCATTAAGGGAGAAGTGTGCAAGCTGATAATTGATGGTGGCAGTGCTAGCAACATGATTAGCAAGGATGTGGTGGAGTCTCTTTCTTTGCCAACTTGGGAGCATCCAAAGCCATACTATATGAAGTGGATCAACGATGTGGGTAAAGTGAAGGTTACTCACAGGGTGAAAGTCCCTTTTTCTGTTGATGGCTATGTTGATAAAGTGGAATGTGATGTTATGCCACTACACGTTTGTCACCTTATTTTGGGGCGTCCGTGGCAGCATGATGTTAACGCTCTTCATCATGGACGAACAAACAGATACACTTTTATGTATAAGGGTGAGTTCTATACTATTCTTCCCAAGGATGAAAACACTATAAAGTGTACTGTTGAAGTGTTCAAGAAAAAATCGGCAAGGTATAGGTCCAAACCGAGGACGGTTTTCTTTCAAGGGAGGGAGGATGATGTGACCTCATGTGTTACCGCCAAAAGTATGGTCAATAATGCAAACCAGAGAAGGACTGAAAAATATGTAATTCCTGCCCGGCGCAATGAGAAGCAGAAGCAGAAAGAAGCTACTGTTGTGCATGACGGCAATCAAGAGATTGAATTGAGAGGCAATTTTCTACGTTGTGGCAAAATGGCAGCACATATTACTACTGGACATATTCCTGTTCAGCTTGTTACACCAAAGGACGTCGAGCCACGATTTAGAACTCCATGCATGCAAAATCATCTACGTGAGCACACAAGGAAGTAGTACACGTTTGTTTGTCTTTTTGTGATCAGTGTGCCGTATTTTTAAATTATTTAATTAGTGATTAAATAAGATAGAAATAAGATAGAGGAGAGAGAGAGTTGGATTAGTACTAGTGGCAATACGTGAGGTTAGAGTCCAATTAGTATGGGTCCATATAATAGGAGTCCAGGTCGGTTGTAACTTGTGCCTGTCGTGCACTATTAATAGGGCCAGCCGGCCGTGTATCTAGGGGAGGTAGATTTGGAGTAACTAAACCAGAAAATCGCCGAGATGTGGCGGCGGCCAGTTCTGTGTTCGCGATTCTGTTGAGAACCAATCGTGGTTTGTTCCTATTGCGCTCAGATTGAACGCGTGGTCTTTAATCTGCTGCTGATTCTATACGGATCGTCCAAGTATTTCCCTCAGGTTTGGGGTTTGCTTGTTGTTTATCTTGATTTGTATTGAGCTGTGCAAGTCAGGTAGCTCTTGTCTTGATCGGCAAGTGGTTAATTGGAGGGAGTGCTTTTGGTGACTCTGCTAGAGACGTGTGGCAAATCATCTACTAGTTCCTGCCTTTTTTTTATTGCGAAAGTTTGAATCTGAGATCTGTATACTGAGAAAGATTGAGGAAAGTATTCGCGCCATCGATTTTCTATCGACGGTCGCATCAAGTGGTATTCAGAGCAAGGTTGATCACGGTACAATTTTTTTTCCTGCTATTGATTCAGTTGTTTGAAAGATGGTGAACTCGCAGCATGAGAAATCTGATCATGAGGAGGGCGATGAACTTCCGGAGGATCTGGAGATAAGTGATGATTTGCGTATCCATCTGATGTCGATCAAGGGAGCGAACAAGAAGCTTAGGACAAGGGTTGAGGAGTTGTCAGCAAATATTGTTGGCGTCGAGGACAGGTTGAACGAGCGTTTGACTGCCAGCAACCGACAGCGCACTGATAGTCTACAGGTGGTGACCGAGAGTCTTAATCGGCTCATCGCAGTAGTTCAGCGCCTTCAGGCGAGAGATGTGGCACCCCGACAGTCCCACTCACCACGATGCCGTCGTGACCGCGACAACGAAGATGGTGATTTTTCTGAGGATTCCGATGCCCGTGGAGGCTTACCTCATCGACCACGGCGTGATGTTGGGGCTCACCGCCTTGCTGGGCGCCGTGCACTAGTAGATAAAGGGTCTTTAGCCCCGGTTCATTTGGGCCTTTTAGCCCCGGTTCTGGAACCGGGACAAGAGGGTCGGTACTAATGCTCTGACCCTTTAGTCCCGGTTCAATCCAGAACCGGGGCAAAAGGGTGTCCACGTGGCCTGTGCACCGAGTCCAGGCAGGAGGGGCTTTAGTCCCGGTTGGTGGTACCAACCGGGACCAAAAGGCATCCACGCGTCAGCATTTCTGTGGCTGTGGTTTTTGTTTTTTTTTTGAAAGGGGAGGGGGGTTTTAGGTTTTGGGGGTTAATTTAGGTGTTTCATATATTGTGTTAGCTAGCTAATTAATAGAGAGAAGTGTTCTCTCTTATGTCCGTGCTTGGTCGACGCTACATACTACACATACGTATATAGAGAGGACTAGAGTCACGCTAGCTAGCTAGCTAGCTGCTAGCTACTAAGCAAACAAAGGAACAGAAGATCTCGTATAATCAACATATATATATATATGCATACAGAGAGAAGTAATATCGACCACCTCTCCTTCTCCGAGAGATTGGTCGAACAACAAGTTCTCGTATATCTATCCGACACTACCGGGCACATATATACAATAATTATCTCTTACAAAAATAATCTCCTAACACATGGATGCATGGTCCACATAGTATTCTCCGTCTTCAGCGATCACGTGTTCAAGGAAGAATGCCGCCAATTCCTCTTGAATTGCTCGCAGACGATCTGGTGTTAGGAGTTCATCCCGCATCCGAAACATCTAATTTGAAGTAGGGGGTCAATACATGAAATGATGCTATAAATTTGTGAATATTATTGATTGCTTACGCACTTCAAATTGTTCATCAGTGTAGCCCCGCTCACAGGTCGTGTGGCGGATGGACTCGCAAATGTAGTATCCACAATAATCATTCCCGGGTTCCTGCCACAACCACTTTATAAGAAATAGAGGTCAATCAAACTGATAAGCAAGAATGCCAAATTGGTATTGATGAAACTAGCGCTTGAATCAAGATATAGGAGATGCGCGCGCGGAACATGCTAATATATAGTACTTACTTTCGGGTATCTAAATTGTAGCTTCTTCGGCAGTCCCGGAGCTTTTTTGGTGAATTTTTTCCAAGCCCTGCCAGACAAAGGAAACAATTAGTTGATATCAGAAATGAAGTTGCTGATATATATGCATGGTGGATAATATTGATCGATTTAACTTACCTGGCTAGCATTTGAGTCATGTCCGCATACTCATCGGGATCTTTACGTTTAGAGTCGAAGACAGTTACTATTCCCTTCTCAAGCTTAATCTCTAAGAGAATATAGTGGAAACTGCGCACGAATGCATGAGATCATCAATTACATCACTATAAACTTGACTGATATATAAGGGAAACCAAATATGCACAAGACATTAACACTCACTTGAAGTTGTAAGGAAAGAGTATGATATCTTTGTTTTCATTTACCACCAACGATCGTAGCAAGTGGGTCTCGGTATCGTCGGGACGCAATTTAACCTCGGTTGCATCTATGAGGTATGTGTTAATAAACCCAATATCACCTACTTGTCTTTTCTTCAATTCGACGATCTTCAATCTGCATAATATAGTGAGGATAATTATAAATACATGCAATGAAGATCAGCTATATAGAGAGACTTAATGACAGAAGTAGTACTACTTACAGACAGTAGCAGGTGACCGTTGCTTTATCAAGGGCCAATTGATTGAAAAATTGATAGAACTCCTCAAATGGAACAGGCAACAGGTCAATTCCAACGAGGTCATGCTCCGGTTTAACTCTCAGATACAAGTTATTCCTCCCCCCAGACTCTCTGCAGATTTTCATGTACCAATCATGCAATCTTCGCATATTCGTTGATAGAGATCTTTCATTTTTGACGAGAGGCTTTTTGTACTCGTATCTTTCTATCTGCACGTCCATGAAATCATAGTGTACATCGTCGGACGCGTAATCTGCAAGATTGGTATAACCGGGCACCATCCTCGGATCATTAGCGACCATGTCGCTAGACACCTTGAGCGGGGGGCACGATTGGTTCGCTTGTTCGCCGAGCTGGGCAATTTGTTTCCCAGCTCGCCCTTCTGCTAACCTCTGATCACTTTTTGTACTTCCGGACCGCTTGGCATCTTGAAATGTCTTTTGAATAATGCGGTCATAGTTGCCCTTCGGCTTACTTTTCGCTGGTTGCTTCAGGGCAGCAAGAGTGCGCTTTGCTTTCACCGCATCTATCTTCTCCTCTGGAGGTGGATGTCTCTGTGCTTTCAACCCTTCAAAAAAGTCCTTCACTTCGCCTTCAGCGATCTTCGTGTTTTCCTCGTCGGACCTCTCGTACGGTAACTTCTCTAGAGGCGTGAGAGAAGGACCGAATCTGCATCGCCTCCCGCCTCTGGCTGTACTGGTAGACGTCGCCGGACCAGACGAAGCGGCTGTCTTTTTTAATTGCTTAGGCGCCGGAGCAGGAGCAGCCGGAGCGGCGGCAGGTCTCTTCCGCCCTTGCTGATTAGGCGAAGGAGGAGCTGGCTGTCTGCTCGGGCGCGCCGGCGGCGAAGGAGGCGGAGTGCCGCCACGCGCCGGCGGCGAAGGAGGCGGTGTGCCGCCACGCGCCGGAGAAGGAGCCGGAGTGCCCTGATGGTCACTCGCCGGAGGAGGAGGCGGTGGAGGAGG
The DNA here is from genome assembly GCA_902687465.1 of Secale cereale. Lineage (NCBI taxonomy): Eukaryota > Viridiplantae > Streptophyta > Magnoliopsida > Poales > Poaceae > Secale > Secale cereale. Next base: position 835,861,938 of record LR738712.1, on the reverse strand, counting down.
CGGAGTGCCCTGACTCGTCGGAGGAGGAGGAGGAGGCGGAGGCGTCCAGTTCAGAATGTTGATTAGGTCCTTCCGCCATAGGCATGGAGTCTTCAGTGAAGAACCCAGCCGAGTCTCCCCTTCACCGGTAGGGTGGTCAAGCTGGAGCTCCTCAAATCCCTCCGTTATTTCGTCGACCATCACCCTAGCATATCCTTCTGGAATCGGCCGGCAGTGAAAAGTGTCGTCTGGTCCAGAAGGATAAACAGAGCCAGCAGCCGCCTTGACCTTCAGATTCATCCACTGTGCCATAAGGTGGCAATTTTGTGCCTGCGTGATAGCATCCACAGGATTCCTGGCAGTAGCCGTCAAGGCAAGCTCTGGCTGAAGCAGCTCGGTGGAAGCCACGCTGCTTCTCCGCTGAGATGGCGGGGTAGCTTCGGGGGAAGCTTCGGCAATTCTTTTCTCCAGATCTGCTTCCCGTTCCTCTATCGCTTGTATTCTGGCCCGCAGCGCCTGGATTTCGGTCATCTCCATTTTCTTCCTCCTGTCGTGGCATTTGTAGCCTCCTGCGTCCGGAAACCCAGCACGCCACGGAAGGGAGCCTGGCGTGCCTCGTGTCCGTCCAGGGTGCTCAGGATTCCCGAGGGCCATTGTCAGCTCGTCGTTCTCTCTGTCGGGGATGAACGTCCCTTCATGCGCTGCTTTGATATACTGCCGCATCTTCCTGAGTGGTGTTTCCAATTGCTTGTCCGTCCAAATGCACCACCCTGTTACAGGGTCCAAGGTTCCGCCAGCCCCGAAGAACCAAGTCCGGCAACGTTCTGGCCAGTGCATTGTCTCTGGTTCGATCCCTTTCTGAAGCAGATCATTCTCAGCCTTGGCCCACTTAGGCCGGGCTACGAGGTAGCCGCCCGACCCCGTGCGATGGTGATGCATCTTCTTCGCAGCATTTATCCGGTTTGTCTCCGACATCTTCTGACTCTTTTCCGACTTCTTATGGGCCACAAATGCGGGCCAGTCATCTTTGATCTTCTCATATATGCCCACGAATTCTGGAGTCGTTTTATCTCTGACAAACGTATTCAGTTTTTTCTTCCCTGCCCTGAATTGGTCTGCCATCTTCGAAAGTGCAGCAGACTTGATTAACTCCTCTTTAACTGGCTTCGCCGGATCAACCTCTCGCGGTAGGACGAAGTTTGACTTCAGCTCAGTCCAAAGATCTTCTTTCTGCATATCAGTGACATAAGTCACCTGAGCGTCGTTTGCAGCCGGCTTTAACCATTGATGGATGCTGATCGGGATCTTGTCCCTAACCAGAACCCCGCACTGATTAACAAATGCGTTCTTTGTGCGGATGGGTGCAATCGGCTCGCCGGAGCGCGAGATTTCTGAGATCTCAAACTTTTCATCCGGCCTCAACTTTTTCTTTGCTCCTCGCCTCTTTACCGAAGATTTGCTCGATCCGGAGGGCCAGAAAAGGAACAAAGACGAGAGTTAATGAATGAATCAATTAACTAGTCAGCACATGCTTAACTAACATATATACCTCCTGGCCGGACTCGGTTCGGTCACCGGAGCCAGCATCACGGTCTCCTTCTTGCACCGGCATTGGGTCACCGGAGCCGTCCTCACGGTCTACTTCTTCCATGTGCATTGGGTCACCGAATTCATCAATATCATAGCCTAGATCTTCCAGCCGCAGCTCTTGTTCGACCTGCTCATCGATGTCGTTGAGATACGACCTGACGGCATTTTGTCCGTGTGCGATTATGTCCATCAACATCGCTTCTTGTGCTAGGTCTCGGGTGTTGTCGTCCATTGTTTCTACAAATATTTACAACATGCCAATTATTATTCAAACATGACAGATGGATATATTAATGGCAAACGTAGAACTAGCTTCAACCCTCGACTGCTCGGCGATCCACAAACCCTAGACCCCCTCATGTCACATTTTGTCTAGCTAGTGTCAAAGGATTCAACAAAACCAATACTTCATCATTAGGCGAAAGTAACAGTAGCATGATGGTACGAAGCTCTCCAAAGTTGTTTTGGAACGAAGTCCCAGATAAGATAATCCGTAACAAAAGACGGATTATCCTATCAGCAACTCCGTTCCAGAACATCTTTGCATAACTTCGTACCAACATGCCCCGGTTACTTCTGGCAAATGATGAAGTCATGGAATTCTTCAATACTTTGACACTAGCTAGGCAACCTCTCGACCCCCCCGACTTCTCGGCGATCCACAACCCTAGACACCCTCATGTCACATTTTGTCTAGTGTCAAAGGATTCAACAAACCAATACTTCATCATTAGGCAAAAGTAACAGTAGCATGATGGTACGAAGCTCTCCAAAGTTGTTTTGGAACGGAGTCCCAGATAAGATAATACGTAACAAAAGACGGATTATCCTATCAGGAACTCCGTTCCAAAACATCTTTGCATAACTTCGTACCAACATGCCCCGGTTACTTCTGGCAAATGATGAAGTCATGGAATTTTTCAATACTTTAACACTAGCTAGGCAACCTCTCTCGACCCCTCGACCCCCGACTGCTCGGCGATCCACAACCCTAGACCC
>LR738712.1:835827686-835855468 GCA_902687465.1 Secale cereale | reverse complement strand
ATTTTCTTTGTTGCTTTATTTATTTTATTTTGTTTATACTTACAACAAAATACTTATTGTTGCTATTTATTTTTCAAGTTTGTTTTGTTTTGTTTTGTTTTGTTAATGCAAGTAGTATTGAAATTTGAATAGTACAAACGGACAATGGTATCATACTCGTTTGTTACAAAGTTGGCATGGTATCATCATAATAGTTGCGGAAATAACTCTTCACTTTTTCTTCGCTTGTGTCATTTGCTTATTGCGCCGTAACCATGGATAATCTTCATCGTTTATCAGGATGCTTGGGTCAGCCTTGACTTTGAAGGGAGGAATTTCATGAAACTTTTCATAATCTTCAGACATGTCTGTCTTGCCCTCCACTCCCAGGATGTCCCTTTTTCCTGAAAGAACTATGTGGCGCTTTGGCTCATCGTATGATGTATTCGCTTCCTTATCTTTTCTTTTTCTCGGTCTGGTAGACATCTCCTTCACATAGATAACCTGTGCCACATCATTGGCTAGGACGAACGGTTCGTCAGTGTATCCAAGATTTTTCAGATCCACTGTTGTCATTCCGTACTGTGGGTCTACCTGTACCCCGCCTCCTGACAGATTGACCCATTTACACTTAAACAAAGGGACCTTAAAATCATGTCCGTAGTCAAGTTTCCATATGTCCACTATGTAACCATAATATGTGTCCTTTCCCCTCTCGGTTGTTGCATCAAAGCGGACACCGCTGTTTTGGTTGGTGCTCTTTTGATCTTGGACAATCGTGTAAAATGTATTCCCATTTATCTCGTATCCTTTGTAAATCAATACAGTCGAAGATGGTCCCCTGGACAACAAGTACAACTCATCACAAACAGTGTTGTCACCTCTGAGACGTGTTTCCAACCAACTGCTGAAAGTCCTGATGTGTTCACGTGTAATCCAGTCGTCGCACTGCTCCGGGTGTTTGGAGCGCAGACTGTTCTTGTGTTCATCGACATACGGGGTCACCAATGTAGAGTTCTGTAGAACTGTGTAGTGTGCTTGAGACCAAGAATAACCGTCCCTGCATATTATTGAGTCCCTTCCAAGCATGCCTTTTCCAGTCAGTCTCCCCTTGTACCGCGATTTAGGGAGACCTATCTTATTAAGGCCAGGAATGAAGTCAACACAAAACCCGATGACATCCTCTGTTTGATGGCCCATGGAGATGCTTCCTTCTGGCCTTGCGCGGTTACGGACATATTTCTTGAGGACTCCCATGAACCTCTCAAAGGGGAACATATTGTGTAGAAATACGGGCCCCAGAATGACAATCTCGTCGACTAGATGAACTAGGACGTGTGTCATGATATTGAAGAAGGATGGTGGGAACACAAGCTCGAAACTGACAAGACATTGCGCCACATCACTCCTTAGCCTTGGTACGATTTCTGGATCGATCACCTTCTGAGAGATTGCATTGAGGAATGCACATAGTTTCACAATGGCTAATCGGACGTTTTCCGGTAGAAGCCCCCTCAATGCAACCGGAAGCAGTTGCGTCATAATCACATGGCGGTCATGAGACTTTAGGTTCTGGAAATTTTTCTCTGCCATATTTATTATTCCCTTTATATTCGACGAGAAGCCAGTCGGGACCTTCATACTGAGAAGGCATTCAAAGAAGATTTCTTTCTCTTCTTTCGTAAGAGCATAGCTGGCAGGACCTTCATACTGCTTCGGAGGGATGCCGTCTTTTTCGTGCAAACGTTGCAGGTCCTCCCGTGCCTCAGCTGTATCTTTTGTCTTTCCATACACGCCCAAGAAGCCTAGCAGGTTCACGCAAAGGTTCTTCGTCACGTGCATCACGTCGATTGAAGAGCGGACCTCTAGGTCTTTCCAGTAGGGTAGGTCCCAAAATATAGATTTCTTCTTCCACATGGGTGCGTGTCCCTCATCGTCATTCGGAACAGCTAGTGCGCCGGGGCCCTTTCCGAAGATTACATGTAAATCATTGACCATAGCAAGTACGTGATCACCGGTACGCATGGCGGGCTTCTTCCGGTGATCTGCCTCGCCTTTGAAATGCTTGCCTTTCTTTCGACATTGATGGTTGGTCGGAAGAAATCGACGATGGCCCAGATACATATTCTTCCTGCACTTGTCCAGGTATATACTTTCAGTGTCATCTAAACAGTGCGTGCATGCGTGGTATCCTTTGTTTGTCTGTCCTGAAAGGTTACTGAGAGCGGGCCAATCGTTGATGGTCACGAACAGCAACGCCTTTAGGTCAAATTCCTCCTGTTTGTGCTCATCCCACGCACGTACACCGTTTCCATTCCACAGCTGTAAAAGTTCTTCAACTAATGGCCTTAGGTACACATCAATGTCGTTGCCGGGTTGCTTAGGGCCTTGGATGAGAACTGGCATCATAATGAACTTCCGCTTCATGCACATCCAAGGAGGAAGGTTATACATACATAGAGTCACGGGCCAGGTGCTGTGATTGCTGCTCTGCTCCCCGAAAGGATTAATGCCATCCGCGCTTAGAGCAAACCATACGTTCCTTGCGTCCTTTGCAAACTCCTCCCAGTACTTTCTCTCGATTTTTCTCCATTGCGACCCGTCAGCGGGTGCTCTCAACTTCCCGTCTTTCTTACGGTCCTCACTGTGCCATTGCATCAACTTGGCATGCTCTCTGTTTCTAAACAAACGTTTCAACCGTGGTATTATAGGAGCATACCACATCACCTTCGCAGGAACCCTCTTCCTGGCGGGCTCGCCATCAACATCACCAGGGTCATCTCGTCTGATCCGCATACCGGGCATGCGTTCAGATCGTTGTATGCACCGCGGTAGAGGATGCAGTCATTAGGGCATGCATGTATCTTCTGCACCTCCAATCCTAGAGGGCATACGACCTTCTTTGCTGCGTATGTACTGTCGGGCAATTCGTTATCCTTCGGAAACTTCTTCTTCAATATTTTCAGTAGCTTCTCAAATCCTTTGTCAGCCACAGCATTCTCTGCCTTCCACTGCAGCAATTCCAGTACGGTACCGAGCTTTGTGTTGCCATCTTCGCAATTGGGGTACAACCCTTTTTTGTAATCCTCTAACATGCGATCGAACTTCAGCTTCTCCTTTTGACTTTCGTATTGTGTCCTTGCATCGACAATGACCCGGCGAAGATCATCATTTGGTTCCTCTTGATCTTCAGCAGCTTCACCCGTTGCAGCATCATTGGGCACATCGTCTGGTTCCTCTTGATCTTCACCAGCTCCCCCCATTGCAGCATCACCGTATTCAGGGGGCACATAGTTGTCATCGTACTCTTCTTCTTCGCCGTCTTCCATCATAACCCCTATTTCTCCATGCCTCGTCCAAACATTATAGTGTGGTATGAAACCCTTGTAAAGCAGGTGGGAGTGAAGGATTTTTCGGTTAGAGTAAGACATCGTATTCACACATTTAGTGCATGGACAACACATAAAACCATTCTGCTTGTTTGCCTCTGCCGCATTTAGAAACTCACGCACGCCCTTAATGTACTCGGAGGTGTGTCTGACACCGTACATCCATTGGCGGTTCATCTGCGTGCATTTATATATAATTAAGTGTGTCAAAAACCATTACAGAACATCATAAATAGATAATTAAGTGACCAAATGGATAAAAGTTCATCATCACATTAAAACCAAAGTACATACATATATAGTTCTCATCTAACAACATATAGCTCTCCATACACATCGAAACTATGTAAAACATTTCAACGCGAAAACAAATGCTATCATAATCGCAACCAAGGTAACAATTGATCCAACGGCATAATGATACCAAGCCTCGGTATTAATGGCATATTTTCTAATCTTTTTAATCTTCAACCGCATTGCATCCATCTTGATCTTGTGATCATCGACGACATCCGCAACATGCAACTCCAATATCATCTTCTCGTCCACAATTTTTTTTTTCCTTCAAGAATTTGTTTTCTTCTTCAACTAAATTTAACCTCTCGACAATAGGGTCCATCTTGATCTTGTGATCATCGATAACTTCCGCAACATGCAACTCCAATTCCATCTTCTCCTCCTCCATTTTTTCCAATTTTTTCTTTAACGAAATGTTTTCCTCTTCAACTAAATTTAACCTCTCCACAAGAGGGTCGGTTGGAATTTCCGGTTCAACTACCTCCTAGACATAATAAAACATCTATGCATGTCAGGTTGGTCGGCATAACTATCATAAGCACTAAAACAAATAGTTATAAATTAAAGATAATATACCACATCCGAATCGTAGACCGGACGAGGGCCCACGTGGGCGGATATCAAAACCATCGCACTATATAATAACAAGCAATAATAAACGTAAGAAAATTAGACAAATATCTATCTAAAGCAATAATAAAAGTAAGAAAAGCATGGACATAACAAGAGGCTCACCACGGTGGTGCCGGTGACGAGATCGGCGGGGGCGATCGACGGCGGTGAAGACGGGGACGGGACGTGACGGACCTCTAAACCTAGACAAATCTCGGAGAAAATAGAGCTTCGAGAGGAGAAAAGCTTAACTAGTGTGGCTCGGGCATTCCACCGAACACGTTGTGTGCATAGGAGGTGAGCTAGAGCACCACTAACCCCTCTCCCCCTCGGCCAGAAAAAAAAACAGAGCAGTGAGCTCTGCTCTTGAGTGAGGGGGTTTATATAGGCAACTCACTGGTCCCGGTTGGTGCTACAAACCGGGGCTAAAGGGGTGCCTTTGGTCCCGGTTCATAACATCAACCGGGACCAATAGTGGTGGGCCAGGAGCAAGAGCCATTGGTCCCGGTTTTTAGCTCCAACCGGGACCAATAGGTCCAGACGAACCGGGACCAATGGCCCACGTGGCCCGGCCGGCCCCCTGGGCTAACGAACCGGGTCCAGTACCCCCATTGGTCCCGGTTCTAGATTGAACCGGGGCTAATGGGCTGGACCAATGCCCTGTTTTCTACTAGTGTTGGATTTCTCTAGGAACGCGTTGAAGTTGATGGTGACATGAGCATGGGCCACACTAGTAGATAAAGGGTATTTAGCCCCGGTTCATTTTGCCTTTTAGCCCCGGTTCTGGAACCGGGGCAAGAGGGTCGGTACTAATGCTCTGACCCTTTAGTCCCGGTTCAATCCAGAACCGGGGCAAAAGGGTGTCCACGTGGCCTGTGCACCGAGTCCAGGCAGGAGGGGCTTTAGTCCCGGTTGGTGGTACCAACCGGGACCAAAAGGCATCCACGTGTCAGCATTTCTGTGGCTGTGGTTTTTGTTTTTTTTTTGAAAGGGGAGGGGGGGTTTTAGGTTTTGGGGGTTAATTTAGGTGTTTGATATATTGTGTTAGCTAGCTAATTAATAGAGAGAAGTGTTCTCTCTTATGTCCGTGCTTTTGGTCGACGCTACATACTACACATACGTATATATATATGGACTAGAGTCACGCTAGCTAGCTAGCTAGCTGCTAGCTACTAAGCAAACGAAGGAACAGAAGATCTCGTATATATAATCAACATATATATATGCATACAGAGAGAAGTAATAATATCGACCACCTCTCCTTCTCCGAGAGATTGGTCGAACAACAAGTTCTCGTATATCTATCCGACACTACCGGGCACATATATACAATAATTATATCTCTTACAAAAATAATCTCCTAACACATGGATGCAGGGTCCACATAGTATTCTCCGTCTTCAGCGATCACGTGTTCAAGGAAGAATGCCGCCAATTCCTCTTGAATTGCTCGCAGACGATCTGGTGTTAGGAGTTCATCCCGCATCCGAAACATCTAATTTTGAAGTAGGGGGTCAATACATGAAATGATGCTATAAATTTGTGAATATTATTGATTGCTTACGCACTTTAAATTGTTCATCAGTGTAGCCCCGCTCACAGGTCGTGTGGCGGATGGACTCGCAAATGTAGTATCCACAATAATCATTCCCGGGTTCCTGCCACAACCACTTTACAAGAAATAGAGCTCAATCAAACTGATAAGCAAGAATGCCAAATTGGTATTGATGAAACTAGCTAGCGCTTGAATCAAGATATAGGAGATGCGCACGCGGAACATGCTACTATATAGTACTTACTTTCGGGTATCTAAATTGTAGCTTCTTCGGCAGTCCCGGAGCTTTTTTGATGAATGTTTTCCAAGCCCTGCCAGACAAAGGAAACAATTAGTTGATATCAGAAATGAAGTTGCTGATATATATGCATGGTGGATAATATTGATCGATTTAACTTACCTGGCTAGCATTTGAGTCATGTCCGCATACTCCTCGGGATCTTTACGTTTAGAGTCGAAGACAGTTACTATTCCCTTCTCAAGCTTAATCTCTAAGAGAATATAGTGGAAGCTGCGGACGAATGCATGAGATCATTAATTACATCACTATAAACTTGACTGATATATATAAGGGAAACCAAATATGCACAAGACATTAACACTCACTTGAAGTTGTAAGGAAAGAGTATTATATCTTTGTTTTCATTTACCACCAACGATCGTAGCAAGTTGGTCTCGGTATCGCCGGGACGCAATTTAACCTCGGTTGCATCTATGAGGTATGTGTTAATAAACCCAATATCACCTACTTGTCTTTTCTTCAATTCGACGATCTTCAATCTGCATAATATATTGAGGATAATTAATTATAAATACATGCAATGAAGATCAGCTATATAGAGAGACTTAATGACAGAAGTAGTACTACTTACAGACAGTAGCAGGTGATCGTTGTTTTATCGAGGGCCAATTGATTGAAAAATTGATAGAACTCCTCAAATGGAACAGGCAACAGGTCAATTCCAACGAGGTCATGCTCCGGTTTAACTCTCAAATACAAGTTATTCCTCCCCCAGACTCTCTGCAGATTTTCATGTACCAATCATGCAATCTTCGCATATTCGTTGATAGAGATCTTTCATTTTTGACGAGAGGCTTTTTGTACTCGTATCTTTCTATCTGCACGTCCATGAAATCATAGTGTACATCGTCGGACGCGTAATCTGCAAGATTGGTATAACCGGGCACCATCCTCGGATCATTAGCGACCATGTCGCTAGACACCTTGAGCGGGGAGCACGATTGGTTCGCTTGTTCGCCGAGCTGGGCAATTTGTTTCCCAGCTCGCCCTTCTGCTAACCTCTGATCACTTTTTGTACTTCCGGACCGCTTGGCATCTTGAAATGTCTTTTGAATAATGCGGTCATAGTTGCCCTTCGGCTTACTTTTCGCTGGTTGCTTCAGGGCAGCAAGAGTGCGCTTTGCTTTCACCGCATCTATCTTCTCCTCCGGAGGTGGATGTCTCTGTGCTTTCAACCCTTCAAAAAAGTCCTTCACTTCGCCTTCAGCGATCTTCGTGTTTTCCTCGTCGGACCTCTCGTACGGTAACTTCTCTAGAGGCGTGAGAGAAGGACCGAATCTGCATCGCCTCCCGCCTCTGGCTGTACTGGTAGACGTCGCCGGACCAGACGAAGCGGCTGTCTTTTTTACTTGCTTAGGCGCCGGAGCAGGAGCAGCCGGAGTGGCGGCAGGTCTCTTCCGCCCTTGCTGATTAGGCGGAGAAGGAGGAGCAGGCTGTCTGCTCGGGCGCGCCGGCGGCGAAGGAGGAGCAGGCTGTCTGCTCGGGCGCGCCGGCGGCATATTTTCTAATCTTTTTAATCTTCAACCGCATTGCATCCATCTTGATCTTGTGATCATCGACGACATCCGCAACATGCAACTCCAATATCATCTTCTCGTCCACAATTTTTTTTTATTTTTTCCTTCAAGAATTTGTTTTCTTCTTCAACTAAATTTAACCTCTCGACAATAGGGTCCATCTTGATCTTGTGATCATCGATAACTTCCGCAACATGCAACTCCAATTCCATCTTCTCCTCCTCCATTTTTTCCAATTTTTTCTTTAACGAAATGTTTTCCTCTTCAACTAAATTTAACCTCTCCACAAGAGGGTCGGTTGGAATTTCCGGTTCAACTACCTCCTAGACATAATAAAACATCTATGCATGTCAGGTTGGTCGGCATAACTATCATAAGCACTAAAACAAATAGTTATAAATTAAAGATAATATACCACATCCGAATTGTAGACCGGACGAGGGCCCACGTGGGCGGATATCAAAACCATCGCACTATATAATAATAAGCAATAATAAACGTAAGAAAATTAGACAAATATCTATCTAAAGCAATAATAAAAGTAAGAAAAGCATGGACATAACAAGAGGCTCACCACGGTGGTGCCGGTGACGAGATCGGCGGGGGCGATCGACGGCGGGGAAGACGGGGACGGGACGTGACGGACCGCTAAACCTAGACAAATCTCGGAGAAAATAGAGCTTCGAGAGGAGAAAAGCTTAACTAGTGTGGCTCGGGCATTCCACCGAACACGTTGTGTGCATAGGAGGTGAGCTAGAGCACCACTAACCCCTCTCCCCCTCGGCCAAAAAAAAAACAGAGCAGTGAGCTCTGCTCTTGAGTGAGGGGGTTTATATAGGCAACTCACTGGTCCCGGTTGGTGCTACAAACCGGGGCTAAAGGGGTGCCTTTGGTCCCGGTTCATAAAACAAACCGGGACCAATAGTGGTGGGCCAGGAGCAAGAGCCATTGGTCCCAGTTTTTAGCTCCAACCGGGACCAATAGGTCCAGACGAACCGGGACCAATGGCCCACGTGGCCCGGCCGGCCCCCTGGGCTAACGAACCGGGTCCAGTACCCCCATTGGTCCCGGTTCTAGATTGAACCGGGGCTAATGGGCTGGACCAATGCCCTGTTTTCTACTAGTGGTGACCATGGCGGCAATGGTGCCCACGAGGATGATGGTTTGGGTTGAATCAAGATAACCATACCTGAATTCTCGGGGCGTTGTGCCGACCCGGAGAAATATTTGGAGTGGGAGATGCGCGTAAATCAGATTTTTGATGGTCACAACTACTCCGAAGAGAAGAAGGTTCGTGTCGCTTCCATGGAATTTACAGAGTATGCTCTTGTATGGTGGGATAATAAAAACCGTACTCACGAGCGACCAGCGACATGGGCCGACATGAAGCGAATCATGAGGGAACGTTTTGTGCCCGCTTATTACACTCGCCAGCTTCATAGTAGACTGCGACGTCTAGTGCAAGGTACGAAATCCGTTGATGAGTACTACAAAGAGATGCAAGTTTTGATGATCCGTACAGCTGTGCGTGAGTCTGCGGAGGCGACCATGGTACGTTTCTTTGAGGGGTTAGAAGAAAAGATTCATGACCGTGTTGATTTAATGCAATATAATGATATTCATGAGTTGCTTCATCAAGCGGAGCGTGCTGAACGTTGGGTATTGGAGAAGCAAGCTTCAGAGACTCGTCCAACTTACAACAGTGGGCGACGTGGTTCTTCTCCTATTGATGGTGGGTTTAGTGCTAAATCGACTCCTTCTTATAAGTCGGGAAGCATTGAACAGAGCAAAGTGGGGGCTGCGTCAAAGGAGGTTTCTCAGGTTTCATCTAGTGTGACGTCATCGCATCACCGTAATATTATTTGCCACAAGTGTGGAGGACGTGGACACATGAAGCATGAATGTTCCAATCAACGAAGGGTTCTACTTGTTGATGCGGAATATATTTCAGAATCTGAAGATGAGACACCTAAGTTAGATGATGGAATCGAAAGAGGCCATGATGATACCATATTATGTTATCCTCAAGATGATCCTGACATGGAGAGTTTGCTAGCACATAAGGTCCAGCGAGATGACAAGACCATTGTTGAACCAGGACAGCGGCGGGGTATTTTTCAAACTGCATGTACCATTAAGGGAGAAGTGTGCAAGCTGATAATTGATGGTGGCAGTGCTAGCAACATGATTAGCAAGGATGTGGTGGAGTCTCTTTCTTTGCCAACTTGGGAGCATCCAAAGCCATACTATATGAAGTGGATCAACGATGTGGGTAAAGTGAAGGTTACTCACAGGGTGAAAGTCCCTTTTTCTGTTGATGGCTATGTTGATAAAGTGGAATGTGATGTTATGCCACTACACGTTTGTCACCTTATTTTGGGGCGTCCGTGGCAGCATGATGTTAACGCTCTTCATCATGGACGAACAAACAGATACACTTTTATGCATAAGGGTGAGTTCTATACTATTCTTCCCAAGGATGAAAACACTATAAAGTGTACTGTTGAAGTGTTCAAGAAAAAATCGGCAAGGTATAGGTCCAAACCGAGGACGGTTTTCTTTCAAGGGAGGGAGGATGATGTGACCTCATGTGTTACCGCCAAAAGTATGGTCAATAATGCAAACCAGAGAAGGACTGAAAAATATGTAATTCCTGCCCGGCGCAATGAGAAGCAGAAGCAGAAAGAAGCTACTGTTGTGCATGACGGCAATCAAGAGATTGAATTGAGAGGCAATTTTCTACGTTGTGGCAAAATGGCAGCACATATTACTACTGAACATATTCCTGTTCAGCTTGTTACACCAAAGGACGTCGAGCCACGATTTAGAACTCCATGCATGCAAAATCATCTACGTGAGCACACAAGGAAGTAGTACACGTTTGTTTGTCTTTTTGTGATCAGTGTGCCGTATTTTTAAATTATTTAATTAGTGATTAAATAAGATAGAAATAAGATAGAGGAGAGAGAGAGTTGGATTAGTACTAGTGGCAATACGTGAGGTTAGAGTCCAATTAGTATGGGTCCATATAATAGGAGTCCAGGTCGGTTGTAACTTGTGCCTGTCGTGCACTATTAATAGGGCCAGCCGGCCGTGTATCTAGGGGAGGTAGATTTGGAGTAACTAAAACAGAAAATCGCCGAGATGTGGCGGCGGCCAGTTCTGTGTTCGCGATTCTGTTGAGAACCAATCGTGGTTTGTTCCTATTGCGCTCAGATTAACCGCGTGGTCTTTAATCTGCTGCTGATTCTATATGGATCGTCCAAGTAATTCCCTCAGGTTTGGGATTTGCTTGTTGTTTATCTTGATTAGTATTGAGCTGTGCAAGTCAGGTAGCTCTTGTCTTGATCGGCAAGTGGTTAATTGGAGGGAGTGCTTTTGGTGACTCTGCTAGAGACGTGTGGCAAATCATCTACTAGTTCCTGCCTTTTTTTTGATTGCGAAAGTTTGAATCTGAGATCTGTATACTGAGAAAGATTGAGGAAAGTATTCGCGCCATCGATTTTCTATCGACGGTCGCATCAGCAACCGGCAATGTCGTCATCAGAGGCGGAGCCAGGATTTCTTAAAGTCTAGGACTAAAACTAAGTGGCTAGAAATAATGATAAATATCATATCAATGATGTCAGAAATAATTCAGGCATTTACCTTAAGAATAAAATATGAATTCATTATTACAGCGAGAGCAAATTTTATAAATATGTCATCAATTTAACAAATTACATAATTGCAAAAGTTAATATCAAATTAATGAAGACTTGCTTCATTCGATGCCATTGTTTCTTCACCAACAATAGTAGAACTTGTAAACATAAAATTGACTATTTAACATAAATAACTGTACAGAGACCAAGTTATGTATTCCTATGAAATTTTGTAAAACAAGAACATATTTTATGTAGGTGATTCATTGGTGTTCGTAACTTGGTATTGTTGGATGTGAGTTGGCTGGATGTTGCTTGAAAAAACAACTGTCCAGATCCATTTCATCTTAATTTTCTAGAAAAAAAATTCCTTTTAGCAAATAACTGTGAAACAAATTTGACTAAAGCAATAAAATTCAACGTCACCAACTCATTGATTTCGACTAATACAAAGGAATTAGGGAAAAATTAGATGATACAATAAACAAGATATTACCTATCCTGTTGTCCAGCCAGTAGTGGAGATGAAGCTGAATAGGAGAGCTGGAAGGTGCCGCTCTGACATGGCGAGATTATCCGATGCTCCGAGCGGCGAGCGGCAGCTGCCTGGGCGCACATCCGGACGCCGGTCTGTGGTTGAAAACGCCCGGCGGCTGGACAAAAAGATGTATACGCACGGCACGGCCAACCGAATTTGGGCCGGTCGAGCGGCGGCTAGTAGTGGCCTAAAAAAAGGAAGGAAATTAACTGAGAAACGGAAACACATGCATGGACGCCAATCCCCTTCCTCTCTCACGTTCTCTTTCCTTTCCTAGCTCCTGCTCTCCTTAGAGAGGTCGACATTGATCAGGAAGGAGGATGACTGGATGAGAGCCTCTTCGATCTAGACCTCCTCGCCGCCTTCTGCGTCGTCAACGACACATACACCCGGGCGCTCAAGAAGACCGAGCCCCAGGAAGATGATGACGACAACCCCGCCGTGCTAGATGGCGGCTCCGACATAGATCCCTTGGCCGGCTTTTAGAGCCGGTGACCCTCTTAAGAGGTGTTGTTATGAGTGTTTCTTGGTGACAAGATTATCGATCCATTCATGACCATCATGGACAATAAGGATATGTGTGATCCACTTGAGGCTAAGTTTTGGGTCTGAGATCCCAGAAGTGAGTTAACACGTGGGCTCACAGTGGAAGGGCAGACGGCTATCTCCTCTCATGAACCACATCCGACGCACCTTGGGGAAGACTCAGATGCAGGGCTTCTGCCTTCAGGCGGTCGACCTCGTTGTGGATGTGAGTTTGCACCTCCGCCATGCGAGCATTCTCGGCATTGATATCTTCTTGAACCTTAACCATCTGCTCAAGTCTCATCACTTCCGCATTGTGCTCCTCCTAGTTTTCTGCTGTTACCGGAGTCTCCAGAAGTGTTGCCAGGGCAGTCATTAATTCCGCCAGAGCCTGAGCCAGCTGCTCCTAGAGCAGCTACTGAAGTGCCGGTTCCGGTCACCATGCCTGCCGTTCTAGAACCATGAGCCGACGCAGTCCCTGCCATGTAGATGACGGCTCGGGGGCATTTGTGGCGAGCTCATTATCAGAGTAGCCCCCAAGCTTTCCATCAAAGAGCGGGAGGATCGTATCTATATCTCCAACCGAGGATTCATCATCAGAGTAGACGAGGGTCTCTCCGCCAGACGTGGAATTCTCTGCAAGATCGACTCCCTGAGTGAAACTATTGAAGACGTGATTCCGGCCGGCTTTAGCCTAGTCGGGTTGAGTGCGCCGAGCCGGCTCGATGATATTGGTGCAGATGTCCGGCTCGGGGCCTGCTACTTCTCGAGCTTGCGTTGTTTTCCCTCGAAGAGGAAAGGGTGATGCAACACAGTAGCGTAAGTATTTCCCTCGGTTTTTGAGAACCAAGGTATCAATCCAGTAGGAGACCACGCGCAAGTCCCTCGTACCTACAGAAACAAATAAGAACCTTGCAACCAACATGATAAAGGGGTTGTCAATCTCTTCATGGCCATTTGTAAAAGTGAGATCTGATAGAGATGATAAGATAATATTTTTGTTATAGACTGAAAGTAAAGAGTGCAAAATAAAATAACGACGACGGAAATTGGCAAGTTGACGGGAAACTAATATGATGGAAGATAGACCCGGGGGCCATAAGTTTCACTAGTGGCTTCTCTCATGATAGCAGATTTCTACGGTGGGTGAACAAATTACTGTCGAGCAATATATAGAAAAGCGCATAGTTATGAGAATATCTAGGCATGATCATTGTATATAGGCATCACGTCCGTGAAAAGTAGACCGAAACGATTCTGCATCTACTACTATTACTCCACACATCGACCGCTATCCAGCATGCATCTAGAGTATTAAGTTCATAAGAACCATTAAGCAAGATGACATGATGTAGAGGGATAAACTCATGCAATATGATATATATAAACCCCATCTTTTTATCCTCGATGGCAACAATACAATACATACCTTGCTTCCCCTGCTGTCACTGGGAAAGGACACCGCAAGATTGAACCCAAAACTAAGCACTTCTCCCATTGCAATAACTACCAATCTAGTAGGCCACACCAAACTGATAATTCGAAGAGACTTGCAAACATATTTAAATCATGAATAAAAGATTTCAAAGTAGAATCCAATATTGTTCATAGATAATCTTGATTATAAACCCACAATTCATCGGATCTCGACAAACACACCGCAAAAGGAATTACATCGAATAGATCTCCAAGAAGATCGAGAAGAACTTTGTATTGAGATCCAAAGAGAGAGAAGAAGCCATCTAGCTAATAACTATGGACCCGAAGGTATGTGGTAAACTACTCACAACTCATTGGAGAGGCTATGGTGTTGATGTAGAAGCCCTCCGTGATCGACCCCCCCTCCAGTGGAGCTCCGGAACAGGCCCCAAGATGGGATCTCACGGGTACAGAAGGTTGCGGCGGTGAAATTAGGGTTTTGTGGTGCTCCTCGATGTTTTCAGGGTACGTAGGTATATATAGGAGGAAGAGGCACGTCAGGGGAGCCAGGAGGGGCCCATGAGGGCGGGGGCACGCCTACCCTCCTGGGCGAGCCCCGTGCCCTCGTGGATGCCTCGTTCGCTTCTTGGCGTGTACTCCAAGTCTTCTGTGTTGATGTTGTTCCAAAAATGACTCTCCCGAAGGTTTCATTCCATTTGGACTCCGTTTGATATTCCTTTTCTGCGAAACACTGAAATAGGCAAAAAACAACAATTTGCACTAGGCCTTGGGTTAATAGGTTAGTCCCAAAAATAATATAAAAGTGTATAATAAAGCCCATTAAACATCCAAAACAGATAATATAATAGCATGGAACAATCAAAAATTATAGATACATTGGAGACGTATCAAGCATCCCCAAGCTTTGCTCGTCCTCGAGTAGGTAAATGATAAAAACATAATTTTCGATGTCGAATGCTACCCAACATAATTCTCAATGTATTTGCTTTATTGTGGCATGAATGTTCAGATCTGAAATATTCAAGACAACAGTTTAATATTGACATAAGAACAACAATACTTCAAGCATACTAACAAAGCAATTGTGTCTTCTCAAAATAACATGGTCAAAGAAAGTTATCCCTACAAAATCATATAGTATGGCTATGTTCTATCTTCATCACACAAAATATTTAAATCATGCACAACCCCAGTTTCAGCCAAGCAATTGTTTCACACCTCAATTTTTTCAAACTTTTCAACTTTTATGCAATACATGAGCGTGAGCCATGGATATAGCACTATAGGTGGAATGGAGTGGTGGTTGTGGAGAAGACAAAAGAGGAAGATAGTCTCACATCGATTAGGAGTATCAACGGGCTATGGAGATGCCCATCAATAGATATCAATGTGAGTGAGTAGGGATTGCCATGCAATGGATGCACTCGAGCTATAAGTGTATGAAAGCTCAACAAAAGAAACTAAGTGTGTGTGCATCCAACTCACTTGCTCACAAAGACCTAGGACATTTTGAGGAAGCCCATCATTGGAATATACAAGCCAAGTTCTATAATGAAAATTCCCACTAGTATATGAAAGTGACAAAACAAGAGACTCTCTATCATGAAGATCATGGTGCTACTTTGAAGCACAAGTGTGGCAAAAGGATAGTAGCATTGTCCCTTCTCTCTTTTTCTCTCATTTTTTCTTTCATTTTTCCTTTGGGCCTTTTCTCCTTTTTTTCTCTTTTTTTATGGCCTCTTTTTTTTCTTTCGTCCGGAATCTCATCCCGACTTGTGGGGGAATCATAGTCTCCATCATCCTTTCCTCACTGGGACACTGCTCTAGTAATGAAGATCATCACACTTTTATTTACTTACCACTCGAAGCTAGAACAAAATATGACTCTATGTGAATGCCTCCGGTGGTGTACCGGGATGTGCAATGAGTCAAGAGTGAAATGTATGAAAAATTATGCATGGTGGCTTTGCCACAAATACGATGTCAACTACATGATCATGCATGGCAATATGACAATGATGAAACGTGTCATAATAAACGGAACGGTGGAAGGTTGCATGGCAATATATCTCGGAATGGCTATGGAAATGCCATAATAGGTAGGTATGGTGGCTGTTTTGAGGAAGTTATATGGTGGGTGTATGGTACCGGCGAAAGTTGCGCGATACAAGAGAGGCTAGCAATGGTGGAAGGGTGAGAGTGCGTATAATCCATGGACTCAACATTAGTCATAAAGAACTCATATACTTATTGCAAAAATCTACGAGTTATCAAAAAAAGCATTTAACGCATGCTCCTAGGGGAAGGGTTCACTGGTAGAATAAGGGCCATTTGTCCTGGTTTGTAAGGCCATTTGTCCCGGTTGGGGAACCGGGACTAAATGGTCGATACAAATGCCCAAGACCTTTAGTCCTAGTTCTTATCCCAACCGGGACAGATGGGCCTCCACGTGGCCACTGCGGCTTGCCCAGGAAGGGGGGCCTTTTGTCCAGGTTGGTAGCACCAACCAGGAAAAATAAGCGTCCATGCGTCAGCAGTTTAGGGGCTAGGGTCTTTGTTCTTTTTCTGAAAGGGGGGAGGGGGTTTGGGGGGTTTTGTAGGGTTAATTTAGGGGTTTCTTATATTGTGTTAGCTAGCTAATAGAGAGAAGTGTCCTCTCTTATCTCCGTGCTTGGTCGACGCTACGTACTATACGTATAGATTGAGAGGACTCGACATGCTACCTAGTAAGAAAGTGAAGGAAACCATTAAGTACAGAAGATCGTCATGAACATATATAGAGAGAAGTGATGATCGACCTCTCTCCTTCGCCGAGAGATTGGTCGAACAACAAGTTTTCGTATATCTATCTGACGCTGCTAGCTATATATATATATATATATATATATATATATATATATATATATATATATATATATATATATATATATATATATATATATATATATATATACGCAATATATATATATATATGTAAGATCTCTTACAATACCCTAACATCTTAACTCAACTTCCACATGGTATTTTCCGGCTTTATTAATGATGTGGTCAAGAAAGAATCCTGCCAATTCCTCTTGAATTGCTCGCATGCGATCTTGTGGTAGGAGTTCATTCCGCATCTGCCACATCTAATTTGAAGAAGGGGGTCAATACATATATATGAATGAAACTCAACAGAAATGATGGTAATAAAATAAAGTTGTGAATATTTTTGCTTACGCACTTCATATTGTCTTTTAGAGTAGCCCTGCCTATTTTTGGCCATCTCGTTGTAGATAAACTCGTAGACGTAGATCCACAGTAATTATTCCCTGGTTCCTGCCACAAGCACTTTACGAGAAATAGAGGTCAATCAAACTGATAATGAAGCATTATAAATGGCGTTGATGAAAGTAGCTAGAGTCAACGGGAGATGCGCGGAACTAGCTAGCTAGTAGTACTTACTTTCGGGTAATTCCATCGCAGATCCAGCGGCAGTGCCGGAACTTTTTGGGTGAATGCTTTCCAAACCCTGCAAGACAAAGAAAACAATTACTTTATATCAGTAAATGAACAAAGTTGCCGATATGGTGCAATAATGATCGATTGAACTTACTTGTCGAACATTTTAGACATGTCGGCATAGTCCTCGGATCCTTTTGTCTTGAGTCTAAGACGGTTACTAGTCCCTGCTCAAGCTTAATCTCTAGGAGAATATAGTGGAACCTGCGCACGCATGCATATAACTCATCAATTACATTAATTACTATAACCTCGAGTAATAATTAAGGGAAACCGAATATGCACAAGACAGTAAGACTCACTTGAAGTTGTAACGAAAGAGTATTTTATCTTTGTTTTTATTTACTACCAACGATCGTAGCAAGTTGGCCTCGGCTTCTTTGGCATGGAATGTAATCTGATATTCAATTATGAGATTTGGGTTAATGAACCCAATATCATAGATATCTGCTTTTCTGCATTCGACGATCTTCAATCTGCATAATATAGTGAGGATAAATATATATACATGTAATGAAAGAGCTGAGCTATATATAGAGACTTAATGACAGAAGTAGTATACTTACAGACAGTAGCAAGTGACCAAGGGCCATTTGATTGAAAAACTGGAAGAACTCCTCAAATGGAACAGACAACACCTCAATTCCGACGAGGTCGTGCTCCTCTTTAACTTTCAGCATCAAAGTATCCTTCCCACCAGACTCTCTGCATGCATCCATGTACCACTCATGGAATCTTCGCATCATCGTTGATAGAGTAGTGACATCTTTGACGAGAGGCTTCCCGTACCGGTATTTGTGTTCCTCCACCTCTAACATATCAAACAATACATCATCGCCCAGGTAACCTCCAAGATTTGTACCGGGCGCCATCCCCGGATGATTAGCGATGATGTCGCTAGGCACCTTGAGCGGGGGGCACGATTGGTTCTCTTGTTCGCCGAGCTGGGGAATTTTTTCCCACTTCTTCGTTGTGCTAACCTTCGATCACTACAAGTACTTCCCGACCGCTTTGCTTCGACATATGACTTTTCAATGATGCGCTCATAGTTGGTTTTCGGTGGAGACAGTGGTAGTTTCTTCAGGGCATCAATAGTGCCCTTCGCTCTCACCGGATCTATCTTCTCCTCGGGAGGTGGAGATTTCTTTGCAAAAAAGTCCTTCATGTAGCGACCAGACCTCAAACAGTCTGATCTTTGTGCATCAGTGTCATCCCTGGATTAGTAATGCTGAAACACACAGTACTTGAAGGATTTATAACAGAGTGGCAATCACACACTTATTACATCGAAAGTTCCAAAGATGAACTTATTACAATAAAAATAGCGTAAGGCCATCTAGCAACGATAATAGCGGAAGGCTTGGAAGATAAGTGAGTACATCAACTCCAACGGCATCACTGAGTATAGAACCACGACCTAAAAGCACCTTACCCGTCGTCTGAAAAGTCTGCAACATGAACGTTGCAGCCCGAAAACGGGTCAACACATGGAATATGCTGGCAAAGTAACACATAGAAAGTAACAAAGATGTAAAGCTATACTACATGCATGTATGGCTGGTGGAAAGCTCTATGGTTACAGTTTTGCATAAAGCCAATTTTTCCCTACTGCAAAGGAATATATTTTATTTAACTATCATGGTAGTTGAAACATCATTGAGAAGGTTCACCCAACTCAATCCCAATTAAAGTAGTCATTAACCCAACAAATTAACTTTTAGATGATGATATACACATGATAATCCAAGTACCAGATACTCAAGACGTCCATAACCGGGGACACGGCTAACCATGATTAGTTTATACACTCTGCAGAGGTTTGTGCACTTTTCCCCACAAGACTCGATCTCCTCCGTTGGGATTCTCGCACTACATGGTGTTTGAGAAACGGATGACCGAGACATAGTCTTTCAGAAGCGCTAGCACCTTACGATCGGGTAGATGGTACCAACCTACATCCCCTACATCTGCTAGTCTAGCACTATAAGAGTTCGCACGACTTAGTCAACTATGCTAGAGCCCATAATAGCATGTGGATGCACAAGGAAGTTTCTAGTATGAAGTACCTCATGATCCCTTTGAGCCTGGGTGGCGGTCCATAAAGAAAACATGCAATCGTTGGAATACCAAGGTGCCTCAATCCACCCAGATGTGTGTTTAAGTTGCCACCTTAAGCAAAACCATTAACTTAACAAACGCACATCTGTCATGGATTTCACTCACCCGATCCACATCTACTAGCATAGCATGGCATAATAAGCAACGTAGAAGTAACTCCCAAGGGTTGAATATAAAACAGGTAATAGGTACTACCTCATCTACTTACCAGTCCCACAAGTAAAAGATCCTACCCATGCAATGTGTTTGAGGATATAACTAATGCAATGAAACTGGGTATTGGAAAGTATGATCAAAGTGTTACTTGCCTTGCTGATGATCCGCGAAACCTAGAGATTCAAAGTAGCAAGCGGCGCACTCCGGGTACTCTATCGCAAACAAATAAGCATACAATAAGTACCCATGTAATGCACGGATAAAACTCAAATAAGAGATCTAACCAGAAAGTTCAACTTAAGAACTCCGGTTTGAAAAAAATGAACTCAAACGAAACAACGAAAGTCAAACGACGAAAAGAACCAACTTCGATACCAATCTGGACCTAAGTCCAAATTTTTTAGAAGCAAAAACTAGGTTGACTAGGCTAAACGGAAAGAGGGTTTCGAGAAGAAACTCCAGGCGCTTGAATCGCCTGATTCCGATAAACGAGCGAAATGATAAACTAGATCGAAGATTGGATCAGAAATCACGATCAGATAATAACTGTGAAAACCTGAGAAAAGAAAAACTGACGAACAGCTTTACGAATGAACGTTCGTTAACTGAAGCTAAACGACGATTTCGTTCATTAAAATGAACGCACGGGCGAACGCTCGCTAAACAGCTAAACCGAAAAAAACCGATCTAAAAAACGAACTAGGAATTTTCTTAAGAAAACCGGCGGGCGGCGGGGCTACCTCGTCGGACTCCGGCGGGGCTCCGGCGGGGTTCCGGTGTGGCGGCGGGGCGGCGTGGGGTGGCGGGGCTGCGGCGGCGGCGGCTCCTGGCGGCGGCGGCTGCTGCTGGCGCGGCTAGGGCTCATTCTTGTTTGTGTTCATCCTTTGTTGAGAGAAACCAGGACTCCCTAGTTTGTATGTACCTTTTGTGCCTGGAGAAGTATCTATAATGACCTTTGAATAAACTGAATTTCGAACATGCACTTCTATCAAGAATCCCTTTATACATACATCTAGCAAAGATCTGGTAATTGTCGATAGCAACTTGCTTGTTTTCCACCTTTTTACTTCAGAACCTCTTCTTTTTAAGAGTGCAATTTTTCTTATCTCCCATTTATTTTTATTGCACAATCTCTTCAGTTTTGTGACTTGTTATAATTGTATTTTCTGATGGCTTAGTTGTGACTTGTTATAATTTGCATTCCGGTTTGCAATTTTAAGCAGTTGATGCCTCGGTGGATTATAGATATCAAAGAATCTTGAAACTAGTCATAATAAAATTAGAGTAAAATGGAATTCTGAGTATGCATCTGTGTATCTAACAAGACTCCTCTGGTAGACTCAATTTACTAGCATGTTTTGTGAATTGTCTTTATTTATTTATTGCAGAAGCTTTTGATTTTTGAGCATGTGTTTCTCCCAGGTGGTTGTTCTTGCTGCATATGGCCAGCTAATAGTATGATTTAGCTTGCGTACCGAGTGCTTAACTAAAATTTGGATTATTTTGGACCTAGCTTTTGTGGTGGGTGACTTGTTATACTTGTATGCAATTTCCATCATTAAAAGAAATGGATATTAACATGACAACTAAATTCTTCAAATTCAAGCAGACAAGAACAACAAAATCTTTCACAGGATCACCATACAAACAAAATCTTTCACAGGATCACCATACACTCAAAGGGCAAGGCTACATTTAGTAGTTTTATTTCTTGTTTTTTTACTCCTAGTTCTAACAAGAATCCCTTTATAACTAGGATAGTTGCAAGTACATGCTAGTCCGAAAATTTCAAATGAAACATTGAATTTAAATCATTTTAGCCTCACAAGATATATGCAAGTTTTACCACATAAGTTCACAACCGGCTTCCTTTTTTTTTGGCGCACTTTATTAAACTCATATCAAAGTTACATCATCCACAATGTCCGAAAGTAAAAAGCTGGGAGGATCACCATCCCAAACAAAAGTAGAATTTAAATTGAAACTATGTCTAGCAAGATTGTGCGCCAATCTATTAGCCTCCCTAGGGCAATGAGCGAAGGATACCGCACCAATACTGTATGCTTTTTGAAAGCAATCAGACAAAATAGCAGTATAGGGGCTCCAAATCTCGATCACGCCATTGCATGCATGAATAACTTCCAATGAGTTGGATTCAACAATGACTTGATGACAACCAAGTCCTTCAACCAACTCTAGTGCTCGCTGAATAGCTACTGCTTCCGCCATCGTTGCATCAAGGAGATGATGAAGCAACCAGGATGCTCCTGCAAGAGCCTCTCCTCGGTTGTTTCGAAGAATTGCCGCAGTTGCACCCGTTCCATCTTCAAAAAAAGCGGCATCAACATTTAATTTATAAGAATTGACTGGAGGTTTCACCCACATAACTTTATCCGGTTTCTTCTGATCCGCAGCTCGAGAGAAGTTACTTGTGATCGCTTGGATAGCGAACGCAGTACTTGAAGGATTTTGGACATTTTTGCCCTTAACAAATCCTTGTCGCTGCCACCATATATACCAAGCCCCAACCACCAAAGACTCCTGGAATCCCAACCTACCAATAACAGGTGAATGTCTCGCCGGCTGCGTGAGTAATTCTTCAAGGATCACACTACCTGACCGGTCAATTTGAATGACTTCACCTATTATTTCATGTAACCCCAGTTTCTTCCATACTTCTTTTGCTCTTTCACATGTAAACATCAGATGCCGCATATTTTCTGCCCCTTGCTTGCATACTGGGCATTGAGGTTGTACCTTGATGTGTCTTTTTGCCAAGATCGACATCCCCGGGACAATACCATGTAAAGCAGCCAGATGAAAATTTTCACCTTGCTTGGAATTTGTAACTTCCACAAAATATCCCATACCGGGTTTGCATTCATAGCTCCTTCGCCATCCCCCCGCCTAGTTTGAGGACCAAATTGATGTTCCCATTCCACATAATAAGCTGATCGAACCGAGAACTAGAACGACTTCGTATACTGCCATGCCACAAAATCTTCAGTCATGTTCGGGCTCAAAGGGATTTTTAAAATTCTTTCCACATCCACCCAAATAAAATTATCTCTTATCAAAGCCTCATCCCACTGTCCTGTAAAGGGATCAATTAAATCATCTACATTTTACAGAAGTCTTTGTTCTTTCTCAACCGGCTTCCTAGTTCCAAGTGGTAAGCCCACCCTCTCATTGTGCATAAGGTCAGTTTGAGCGCCGCCGCCCCCAGCACCCGGAGTTTTGTTCTGGGGCCGTAACATCAGCTCTTGTGTCAAGATTCATGCACTAGTAGAAAAAGGGTCAAACGTGAAGCACATTAGTGCCGGTTTGAATTTGAGCCGGCACTAATGTGTACATTAGTGCCGGTTCCAACGGCTAGCCGGGCCGCTCTCATTAGTACCGGTTCGTGGCGAACCTTTAGCACCGGTTCGTGCCACGAACCGGTACTAATGAGAGTGGTGGCAGGATGTTGTCAGTTTGGGGCCCCTCCAGCACCTTTAGTACCGGTTCTTGGCACGAACCGGTGCTAAAGGTGGTCGTACATAAGATCAGAGATGACTGGCCCACATTTGTGGCCTATAAGACATCGGAAAAGAGTAAGAAGATGTCGGCGACAAACCAGAAAAATGCTGCGAAGAAGATGCATCACCATCGCACGGGGTCAGGTGGCTACCTCAGAGCCCGACCTAAGTGGGCCAAGGCTGAGAATGATCTGCTTCAGAAAGGGATCAAACTAGAGACAATGAACTGGCCAGACCATTGTCGGACTAGGTTCTTCGGGGCTCGCGGAACCTTGGACCCTGTATCAGGGAGGTGCATTTGGACGGACAAGCAATTGGAAATACCACTCAAGAAGTTTCGTTACTATATCAAAGCAGCGCAGCAAGGGACATTCTTTTCCGACAGAGAGAACGACGAGCTCACAATGGCCATCGGGAATCCTGAGCACCCTGGACGGACACGAGGCACGCCAGGCTCCATTCCGGGGAGTGCTGGGTTTCCGGACGCAGGCGGTTACAAATGCCACGAGAGGAGGAAGAAAGTGCAGCAGACCGAAATGCAGGCGCTGCGCGCCACGATAGAGGAACGAGAAGCAAATCGGGACAAAAGAACTGCCGAAGCTTTCCTCGAAGCTACCCCGCCATCTCAGCGGAGAAGCAGCGTGGCTTCCACCGAGCTGCTTCAAACGGAGCATGTCTTGACGGCTCCTGCCAGCTATCCCGTGGATGCTATCACGGAGTCTCAAAATTGCCACCTTATGACGCAATGGATAAATATGAAGGTCAAGGCGGCTGTTGGCTCTGTTTATCCTACTGGACCCGGCGCAACTTTTCACTGACGACCGGTTCCAGAAGGATATGCTAGGGTGATGGTGGATGAAATAACGGAGGGATTTGAGGACCTCCAGCTTGACCACCCTACCGGTGAAGGGGAGGCTCGACTGGGTTCTTCACTAAAGACTCCATGCCTATGGCGGAAGGACCTCATCAACATTCTCAACTGGACGCCTCCGCCTCCTCCTCCTCCTCCGGCGAGTCAGGGCACTCCTCCTCCTCCACCGCCTCCTCCTCCGGCGAGTGACGATCAGGGCACTCCGGCTCCTTCTCCGGCGGGTGGCGGCACTCCGCCTACTTCTCCGCCTGCGCCGACGCGCCCGAGCAGCCAGCCTCCTCCTTCTCTGCCTAGTCAGCAAGGGCGGAAGAGACCTGCCGCCGCTCCGGCTGCTCCGGCGCGTAAGCAAGGAAAGAAGACAACCGCTTCGTCTGGTCTGCCGGCGTCTAGCAGTATAGCCAGAGGCGGGAGGCAATACAGATTCGGTCATTCTCTCATGCCTCTAGAGAAGTTACCATACGAGATGTCCGACGAGGAAAACACGACGATCGCTGAAGGCGAAGTGAAGGACTGGCTTGAAAGGTTGAAAGCACAAAGACATCCACCTCCGGAGGAGAAGATAGATCCGGTGAAAGCAAAGCGCACTCTTGCTGCCTTGAAGAAACCAGCGAGAAGTCAGCCAAAAGACAACTATGACCGCATTATTGAAAAGTCATTTCACGAAGCGAAGCGGTCGGGAAGTACTAAAAGTGATCAAAGGGCTGCAGAAGGACGAGCTGGGAAACAAATTGCCCAGCTCGGCGAACAAGCGGACCAATCGTGCCCCCCTCTCAAGGTGTCTAGCGACATCGTCGCTAATGATCCGAGGATGGTGCCCGGTTATAGCAATCTTGGAGATTACCTGCCCGATGATGTACATTATGATTTCTTGGAGGTGCAGATACAAAGATACGAGTACGGGAAGCCTCTCGTCAAAGATGAAAGATCTCTACAAACGATGATGCGAAGATTGCATGATTGGTACTTGAAAATCTTCAGAGAGTCTGGGGGGAGGGATAGTTTGTATGTGAGAGTTAAACCGGAGCATGACCTCGTTGGAATTGAACTGTTGCCTATTCCATTTGAGGAGTTCCATCAGTTTTTCAATCAATTGGCCCTCGATAAAGCAACGGTCACCTGCTACTGTCTGTAAGTATATAGTACTACTTCTGTTATTAAGTCTCTCTATATAACTCAGCTCTTTCATTGCATGTATTTATAATTATCCTCTCTATATTATGCAGATTGAAGATCGTCGAATTGAAGAAAAGACAAGTCGGTGATATAGGGTTCATTAACACATATCTCATAGATGCAACTGAGGTTGAATTTCGTGCCTTAGATACCAAGGCCAACTTGCTACGATCGTTGGTGGTAAATGACACTACTAGGAAAAGGCCTACTAATGGCGCACCTAATTTGGCCATTAATGGCGCATTAGTGGTGCTCCATTAGTGCCACGCCATTAGTATATTTTACTAATGGTGCACCTCTGGTGCGCCATTAGTATCTGGTATACTAATGGCGCACCTCAGATGCGCCATTAGTATATACAACAGTGCGCCATTAGTATGCCTCCCACGGGCCATGTATACCCAGGTGCTTTGGCATACTAATGACGCACAACAACAAGATGCGCCATTAGTAACTTCGGCATAGTAATGGCGCACTGTTTAATGATGCGCCATTAGTATCCTTTGGCATACTAATGACGCACTGTGATGTGATGCGCCATTAGTATGAATATTAGGTTTTTTTATTTTTTTTATTTTCTGTTTTTTGCACAGGTTACAAAATATATAATTGGACAGAATATAGACAGCACACATCAACAACAGATTCATCGAATACAATAGAAGATTAGTCTCTGAATACAATTCATCATATTAGTCTCCGAATACAATTCATCATATTAGTCTCTGAATTGAAAAGACCGAACAAAGATAGAACACTATATTACAAGTCTCGAGACCGCGAGTAGCGAGTTTGTCTTCACATTACAAGTCGATATCGATCATCTAAACTACCATCACATAGAAGAGAGCTGCGGTCATCACGATGAGCATCATCACGATGAAACTCGTCTTCATCCGGTTCCTCCAACGCTCCCTCCCCTCTCCCGCTAGATAGCGGGCGTATCTAGATTCGGCCTCGGCCCTAGTGGTGTACCCTTTGTAACTGTTACCGCTGAATCGGTGAACCTGTCTCCGACACTCCTCCCAGTCGTCGTAGACTCCGGGAACCTTACCCTTGTACACGACATACGACAGCATCGCTATGCACTAGCCAAACGAAATGTTAGTACCAATTCACAGACAATACATAAGCAATATATAAGTATGCAACAGAACGATCAGAAGAGAAAAGCAAGACATTAATAGCATCGATTACATCTAAGTTGAACGACTCTCGAAACCAAAGAGACATACTACAAGTTCATTAAAGTTTAATTACAACATGAGCCAATCGATGTTTCAGAACTAGACACAACATCACTGCTTTCGACTCGACTCAAGGGACCGGAGCGTGGATGAAGCCGCCGTCCATCGTGGGAGTCATGAAATCACGAGCGTTGTCAGCCTGCATTTGTAGCATTGTGTCGATGTCACTGTTGGACGGTTGATTTCTGAGGTAGAACTGCCCCGAGGTACGAAGGACATCTTGATGGATGATTTCCGCAAACTCCAACTGGATGCGAAAGAATTCTTGTCTGATGTCCGCGTCCTGGATTGCCGACACGCTCGCGGCCCAATCTTTGAGTTTACTCGGTAGCAGAAGTTGATGATGGTCCCGTACGATCGCCCGCATGTGATGGATGGCGTAGTAGGCACCCTTCTGACCGCCAGGCGGCTGCTTGACGCAGCAGAACGTCGTATTATGGGAGAACACGTGCTTGCCGTACTTACGAATAGGCCTGGTGAAGGTGCCTCCAGATTTGGCGTAGCCGGGGAGAACATCATCAAGAACCTTCTTGACATTTGTGTAGTCTACGTTCGACTGACGGTCCGGGTTGAAATACGTGGCCATTAGTAGTTTGAACTCTAATGGCGTATCAGAAGATGGTGCGCCATTAGTATATACTAATGGCGCACTGCTTGTCTGGTGCGCCATTAGTGTCAATTCCATCTATATCCCTTTTTCTAGTAGTGTGAAAACAAAGAATAATACTCTTTCCTTACAACTTCAAGTGAGTGTTACTGTCTTGTCCATATTCGGTTTCCCTTATATATTAGTCAAGGTTATAGTAATGTAATTGATGAGTTCATACATGCGTACGCAGGTTCCACTATATTCTCCTAGAGATTAAGCTTGAGCAGGGAGTAGTAACTGTCTTGGACTCTAAACGAAAAGATCCCAAGGAGTATGCGGACATGTCTCGAATGCTCGAGAAGTAAGTTAAATCGATCATTATCCACCATGCATATCAGCAACTTTGTTCATTTCTGATATCAAGTAATTGTTTTCTTTGTCTGGCAGGGTTTGGAAAAAATTCACCAAAAAAGCTCCGGGACTGCCGAAGAAGCTGGAATTTAGACACCCGAAAGTAAGTACTATATAGTAGCATGTTCCGCGCATCCCCTATTGATTCAAGCGCTAGTTTCATCAATACCATTTGGCATTCTTGCTTATTAGTTTGATTGACCTCTATTTCTTGTAAAGTGGTTGTGGCAGGAACAAGGGAATGATTTCTGTGGATACTACATTTGCGAGTCCATCCGCCACACGACCTGTGAGCGGAGCTACTCTGGCGCACAATTTGAAGTGCGTAAGCAATTAAAAATATTCATAATTTTATTTCATTACCATCATTTGTGTTGAGTTTCATATATATATATATATAT
>LR738712.1:835762679-835827598 GCA_902687465.1 Secale cereale | reverse complement strand
GGAAAATGGTTGTGTACTCCGGGTAGTACGTACTCCCGCTCCTCATATACCATATAGATGAATCTTTTATACCTGTTTATTATTTTTAATATACTTCACTAGTAATTATTAGATACCCCAAAATGATTTTCATGAAAAAATTCATGCGAGTCTACATATTTTAAATGTTTACGTATATACTGATGTGTTTGTACGTGAAAAAGGTATATTACAAAAAGTACGTCGCAGATTATATTTTTTCAACAAAACTCGTATTGGGGTATCTTAGAATATTTAATGAAGTATATTAAGAATGATAAAGAGGTATAATTAATGCGTATATGAGGTATGTTGAGGATGGGAGTACATACTCCCAGGAGTACAAAAGAGGAGTCCTATATATATATATATATATATATATATTGACCCCCTTCTTCAAATTAGATCTTTCGGATGCGGAATGAACTCCTAGCACCAGATCGTCTGCGAGCAATTCAAGAGGAATTGGCGGCATTCTTCCTTGACCACGTGATCGCGCCAGACGGAGAATACTATGTGGACCATGCGTCCATCGTATAGGAGATTATATTTGTAAGAGATAATTATTATATATATGTACCCGGTAGTGTCGGATAGATATACGAGAACTTGTTGTTCGACCAATCTCTCGGAGAAGGAGAGATGGTCGATATTACTTCTCTCTGTATGCATATATATGTTGATTACGATCTTCTGTTTCCTTCGTTTGCTTACTAGCTATCTAGCTAGCGTGTCTAGTCCTTTCTATACGTATGTGTAGTACGTAGCGTCGACCAAGCACGGACATAAGAGAGGACACTTCTCTCTATTACTTAGCTAGTTAACACAATATATGAAACACCTAAATTAACCCCCCAAAACCTCCAACCCCCCTCCTCTTTCAAAAAAAAATCAAAAACCACAGCCACAGAAATGCTGACGCCTGGATGTCTTTTGGTCCCGGTTGGTGTCACCAACCGGGACCAAAGGCCCTCCTGCCTGGGCTCTGTGCACAGGCCACGTGGAGACCCATCTCCCCCGGTTCTAGATTGAACTGGGACTAAAGGGCTAGGGCATTTGTACCGACCCTTTAGTCCCGGTTCAAGAACCGGGGCTAAAGGCCCTTACCAACCGGGGCAGATGTCCCTTTATCTACTAGTGTCACCTGGTTACTCGCATCATACGATCAGTGAACTAACAATTGCTAACCTTTGCATACCAAACCCGGGTTAAATAATAGAATGTTTGCACTCTCACCTCACCTCATATCAATGCAAATGCTGATTTTTATCATGTTTTCTAATTATACATTTACTTTGGTGATGAAAGAAACATTATTACAGTTAGGTCCAAGTTTTTCTAGAACCATGCCCCGCGCGTGTAGCTCACCCAGTCATATTAACCTGATATAAGTCATGTGTGCATTTTTTTCATTGGTATACTAAAATAAAATGTTCTTTCTACTAGGCACACATGCTCTATGTAGTGGCAAAAAGCTTAATATTATTAATACACTGTGAAGTCTGCAACAGAATGTATTAAGTAGGAAGAAATTCATTTTTGTACTCATAATGTGACAGTTTAACTAGGTTTCTCTTTGGTTGTTTGAAGATCCTGATAGGATTATTGCACTCACCAGTTGAGTGCTCAGGTATTTGTTCTCATCTTTATGATGATGATAATGAACTTTCAGGGCATGCGGTATTTTCCAGTTATTTTAGCTTCTTACAGTATGTTGGCCGACTCTTACTCCCTTAAGATATTTCTCTTCCTTGCTTTAGCTGGAAGTTCTACTCGCAAAAGCGAAACACTATCAGTTGAACTTTGATGGCCGCAGTCGCGATTACTCTTTGTGCAATTTAATTAGGTTTAACAAAAAAGAAAGCATTTCTCGCCGCTAGATAATAGTTGCTATATTTTAATCACCCAATGAAAATGGTGCAATAGAGCTTAAATAGCTGCTAGATAATACATGAACTTTGCCTCAAAAAATTAATTAGGTTTTTGAATTTGGTCAGATTCTCTACAGGTTTAGGCACTTCCTTGTTGGTGACGCAAAATTTTCACTGCTACTAATTGTACTATATTTTATTCATTACTACGTCCTTTTGTTTCCATTGAGACCTATTATGTTTACTTGATTCATTTCGAGACAATCTTCTATGATTTTTGGTGATACACAATGAACACCACATTTGAATGGGAGACATTGAGTGGACGAATTCAGCGATTGGTAAGTTACAGGCCAATCATGTCTCCCTGCACGCCACCAAATCTGATTCTCATGTTTTTTTCTTGCGTGATATTAATTCTAGGTATTCTCCCTGCCTAATTTCTTTCTTTCTTGTTCCCAGAGTTCTTACTTACTACTCCCTCTGTACGTAAATAAGTGATGGAGGGACTATATATGTTCCTTGCTGATGTAGCAGATTAGTTGGTTTTGATCAAAATCAAATGGGAATCATCTAGGTTTGAGAGCCGACGGACGTGGGGGCTGCTGTGGCTAGTGGTGCTCTGGTTGTGCATGGGGGTAGCGTGGTCCTCCTGCTGGTCAAGACACTGCGACACAGCCGCGTCCACCTCGGCGGCAGGTGCAACCACTGGCTGCACTACCGCATGCAAGAATTCTGAGTCGACAAGATACCAGCATTCCACGGCTCGATGGTGTGACACGCAGAGACCGGTGCGCCAGGTGTCAGTCAGATATTCGTTGTCAGTGCCATGTCGTCTGCTTGCGTGTTGCTTCTTGCCATGTCATCATGTGTGTTGCATCAGCATGTTTTCAAAACTTGCATCCGCCTGAGTCCCCTCTTGTTTAACGAAGTCTTTGCAACTTCGTTCAACTCCGTTGTATCCTTTCTTTCAAGTGGCTCAACCTCTCAAAGTTCTTGGGTTCGCTCTTTTGTCATCGAAGAACTTGTGTTCTTCCTTTTCCCTCCCGTCTCGTTCCTAAAATCTCGGGACGAGATCTCTTGTTAGTAGGGGAGTGTTGTGACACCCCGAGACCGGTGCTCCAGGTGTCAGTCAGTTATTCGTTGTCAGTGCCATGTCGTCTGCTTGCATGTTGCTTCTTGCCATGTCATCATGTGTGTTGCATCAGCATGTTTTCAAAACTTGCATCCGCCCCAGTCCCCTCGTCATTTCCGTTGTCCGTTCTGAGCCCAGACACACTTGCACGCGCCCGCGGTGCCTCCGAATATTTATTTTGTGAGTGGCCGAAAAATATTCTCGGAATGGGGTGAAACTTGGCGTGTGGTCTTATTTTAGTGTAGACAGGCCGCCAGCCAAATTTCATCGCATTCGGAGCTCGTTTGATAGCCCAACGGATAGATATAGCGGCACTAGTCGCCGGTTATTTCGTCGGACGTTTTCGGTCTCCGAAAACCCCCGCGGGCCTCTCTCCCTCTCCTCGCACCTCAGCCCAACTACTCTACACAGCCCAACTAGGCCTAGCCTATTCCCCCTTCGCTCCGTTGCCGTTGGATCGCGATCCGATGGCTCCGGAACGGTCCAAAACCCCCAAACCCTAGCAAATTTGGTTATAAATGGACACCTCCTCGTCCAAAAATGGATCCCTAGCCCCTCCCCCTTGTTTTCCGTGCTCCACCCACCAGCCGTCGCCACTTGGCGGATCCAGGCGAGCAGCGCCGCCACCAGCCGCCGAAACCGCTCTTCCCCTCCACTCCTATCGCGCCACGCGCCCCCCTGGCTTCCCGCACCGCCGCGGCCCGCCAGGCCCGTGGGGAAGGCCCGCCGAGCCCATCTGGCCCGGTCCGAGCTGCCGCTCCCCCGCTCCTCCCGTGCCGCCCGTCCTCCCGCTCGGATCTCGCCGCCCCCTCGCCGCCGCTCCGGCAGCAGCTCGCCGGAGCACGAGCCACCGGCCCCTCGTCGGATTTCGTTCGCCGCCCGCCTCCGCCTCGTTGTGCGCCGCCCCGGCGAGGTCGTCTCCGTCTCTGCCTCGCCGCCGGAGCCCCGCGGCCAGGGAGCCGCCGTCTTGCCGCCCAGCTCGCATCTCCGGGCAAATCCAGTGCCCAGGTTGCCGGATCTCGCCGTCCTCCGGCCATCCCCGCGCCCCCCCAGCTTGCTGTGGCCTCGGGCCCGAGCCACCGCGACCAGCGGCGACCCCCTCTGCTCGGATCTGGAGGACCCCGGCCTCTTTCCGCATCCCCTCTACCTCGCCGGCCGTCTCGTACCTTCGCCAGAATTCGTGGAGCCGCCGCCGCCGACGGACATGTCCGGGTGGCGACGGACATGTCCGCCCCCCCTCTCTCTGCCACGCGGGCCCCGTTCATCCGGACGTGTCCGCTCCCTCTGGACATGTCCGTTACCGAGGTGCTGTTTTTTTGCTAAGTCCCCTGAAAAACTGTCATAATGTTGCATCTTTGACTGCTTGTAATTAATTGTGTACTTGTCCAAATTGAGTGAATGATATGTCAAAATGATCGTGGTGATGTGTACTACACTTTATTCCATTGTGCCATGCTCATTTGAGTTCATCTAGATGCTTAAATATCTGTTGCAAGGGTGCTACTTGTTATAAACTGCTGCTACTTGTTATTTTGTTGCCATGTTCGTGATATGATAACTTGGTGCATGTTTATCCAAATGATGCAAATGATATATCAAAATGTTCATCATGAGATGCTCTACATGTTGGTTGCTATAGCATGCTTGTTTGAGTTCATATTGCCATGTTAATCTTTGTTGCAAAAGTGCAATTGGCTGTTATGTTTTGAAACTTGTTACGAGATGCCTAGTTGAGGAGCTCGTTGCTATTGTTGTGTTTGTCCCCTTGTCACATGCCTAGATGTTTTAGAATCTCCTTGATGTGTTCTTTGAGATGGTGCATTTAACTTTCCATGATATGCCTTGTGTTGTCTTAAACATGCTTGCAAACATGCCATGTTGTTATTGCTGTTTTAACACTTGGTGAAATTTCACTAAGTCTGGAATCTGTAATATCCTGATGCTATGTTTGCGTGATGTCCTAGGCAAATCCATGTTAGTTTTGGGGTGGCCATTGATCATTCCTTGTTGTATATGTTGTTTTCTATCCATTCATGCCTTCACTTGCTCATTTGACTTGCTGTAGCTTATATTTATCTTGCTCCCAAGTTGCTATAAAATGTTGCTATCAGGTTTTTATTGTCATGATCAAAATGTTGTAGCTTGTTGCTATTGATCCATGCCTCCTATGGAGATGCTCCAATGGAGTTGTTTGCTGTAGGATATGTCTACTTCATGTTCATGCTTCTTATCACCATGTTTGAGTGTTGTAGCTTATATTTATCATGCTCCAAAGTTGCTATGTGGCTGTTAATTTCAGCTTGTTGTTATATCTTGTTTCATGTGTATCTTTTAGCCCGTTGCTACGTTTGGAGTGTTCTTTATATGAAACTTGAGTGATTTTGCATGTAGAATCATAATATCATCTTTTTAACATGTTTGGAGTGAGTTGGTTGATGTTTGGGTGCATCTTGCACCGTTGCCATGTTATGCTTCCTGTATAGACTTTCTGTGCTTCCTACCTTGCCATGTAATGTTTTCTGTATATACTTGTTGTGCTTCCTGTATAGATTTTTCATGCATCATACCTTGCCATGTATTGCATCATATAAACTTGTGTTGTTTTTCTATGCTTCCTACCTTGCCATGTTATGCTTCCTGTATAGACTTGTTATGCTTCCTGTATAGACTTGCTGTGCTTCATGTTTAGACTTGCCATGCATCATACCTTGCCATGTATTGCATCATATAAACTTGTGTGTTTTCTATGCTTCCTACATTGCCATGTAATGCTTCCTGTATAGACTTGTTGTGCTTCCTGTATAGATTTGTCATGCATCATACCTTGCCATGTATTGCATCATATATATAGGCTGTGTGTTTTTCTGTGCTTCCTACCTTGCCATGTTTTGCTTCCTGTATATACTTGATGTTCATCATATGCAGACTTGTCGTGCATCCTACTTGGTAGTGCATATTGTCATGTTCTTGAGTGGTTTGTTTACCGTGTTGCTTGCTTCTTCTCGTTAGTGCTTGTTTCGTTGCGTTCGTGAGGATTCATTCGTCTACCCGTGGTTCTTCTTCGTCTTCTTCACGGAACCGTTCCTCTTCCTTGAGGGATCTCAGGCAAGATGACCATACCCTTGGATACCTTTACTATCATTGCCATGCTTAGTGTCTCGATGCTATCGTTACATGTCACGCTACCCATCATTATTGTCAGCCTCTCCTTGTTGCCATGAAACCTCTAACCTTTGAAACCTTCCTAGCAAAACCATTGTTTGGCTATGTTACCCGCTTGCTCAGCCCCTCTTATAGCGTTGTTAGTTGCAGGTGAAGATGAAGTTCGTTCCAGGTGGGAACTTGTTGTTGGAATATCACAATATGTTATATATATAATAACACACCTATATACTGGGCATGGGTGGAAGGCTTGGCCTTTTGCTCGGTGTTTTGTTCCACTCATGCCACCTTAGGCGCCGATAAACCGGCATTATGTTCCTTGATTTTGCGTTCCTTACACGATGGGTATATGGGGATCCCTTGACAGTTCGTCTTTGAATAAAACTCCTCCAGCAAGGCCCAACTTTGGTTTTAATTTGCTCATAATAACAACTTAATTAATTAATTAAATTGCATAGGGAGTTAGCGCTACCCGAGGATTCTTTCTACATAGCAGGGGGGGCCAGTGCTGATGGTGTTGGTCCCAAACGGGGGTTATGCGGGGCCACCACGGGGAAACTCGAGGATTTGTTTTACTCGTAGGATCACCCATCCGGTTGTGGCCTGAGACGAGATACGCGCGGCTACTATCAGGGTGTCGACACACCGGGAGGTCTTGCTGGACTTGTTTTACCATTGTCGAAATGTCTTGTGCACCGGGACGCCGAGCCAGATTGGATTTCCCTAAGATAAGGGGTGATGATATTATATTTATCACTTCAGCTAATCGTGAGAGCTTGTGATGGGCTAAGTTGGGACACCCGTGCAGGGTTATGATCTTTCGAAAGCCGTGCCCGCGGTTATGTGGCAGATTGGAATTTGTTAATGCCCGGTTGTAGAAAACTTGACAGAGGATCCGAAGTAAAACACACAACTGTGTGAGTATCCGTGACTGTCTCTTTTCACTTTGAGAAGAGAACACGATGGGGTTATGTTTGACTCGTAAGTAGTTCAGGATCTTTAGCGATCACTACTAGTTGCGACCGTTTTGCGTAGATGTTCATCTTATTCTTGTACTCGTAAGTTAGCCACCATACTTTTGCTTAGCCGCTGCTGCAACCTCACCACTTTACCTCTTCCTACCTATTAAGCTTTGATAGTCTTGTTACCCATGGTTATGGGATTGCTGAGTCCTCGTGACTCACAGATACTACAACAACAGTTGCAGGTGCAGGTTTCCGATGTCTTGACGTGAGAGCGTTGTTCTGTTGTTGGAGTTCTTCTTCTTCAGTCTTGGGTTAGGTTCCGGGTCGGCAGCCTGGGATAGCAGATGGATGTCTTTGTGCTTTTCATGTTTGTATCCGTAGTCGGGTACTTTGTATTGATGATGTTGTATTCATGTGACTTGTATGTATTGTTGTATCCCCCATGTATGTATGTAATGGTACGATGTAATGATATCCATCTTGCTAAGCGCCCGAAATGCGGTTGTGCCCCAATCACGTAAGTGTCACGTGATCAGGATAGAATCGCATCTTGGGCCTGACAAGTTGGTATCAGAGCCTCGACCGACCATAGGAGCCCCCTTGATTGATCGTAGCTTGGCCGTTGTTGAGTCTAGCAAAAAACTTTTTTGGAGTCTAGTTATATCGGAGAGTAGGAATTCTTTTTACTCCTTAGTCCCTTCGTCGCTCTGGTGAGGAATCTTGACGTAGGTGTTTTGAATTACTCCTCTTCCCCTTCAAATTTTTTTAGGATCTCGTGGTTAGTTTTCGTTCGTTGCGTTGTTAGTTCTTTCATCTGGTGCATCTCTCGTCGAGTGGATTCAACCCTCTTCTTCTTTGCAAGTTCAACCCAGTTCTTTTCAACCGACGGTGTTTTTCCGTCCGTTGTGGTCTTTCTTTTCCCACCCGCCCACCCTTTTGCTTCTCGATGCCGGAGTCCGTAATCGAGTATCCATCCTACTCGTGTGAATCCTTTGCACTCTTCCCTCAGTTATTCCAACTGGTGAATTCTCATCTAGTTCGTCCTTCTTCACCTCTATTCTTTTCGGTGGAGCCAATTCAATTTGTTCCGGTGTTCTTCATATTCTTCTCCCTCTGCTCAAGTGTTTTCCTCTTGCTCGTTCGTCTCTCGTCATTTAATTATTCCGGAGTTTCGAAGACATCTCAGGAGATTTGTCTGTGTTCCAATTAATTCGAGGTTGTCACCTCCTTCGAGTCATTCCATTGTTCCGATGTATCATCTCCTTTGCATTTCATTTCAACGGAGTTCTCCCTTCGGTGGGCTCATAACCCATAGGTCTTTTCCCAGGATCTTACCCGACTCTTCTAATTTCCCGGAGTGTTCCTATATTCTTTTCAAATGTGACGTAAGTATGGATTCCATCAGTCATATGCTTTCTTCAAGATCGTTTTTAATTCTTTTCATCGTTGGTTCAACCTTTCTTCTGTCATTCTTCCGGAGTATGTCATGAATTCTTTTTCATTGTGTTCCTCCGAAGGCCATCATTTCAGAAGATTTATTCGTTCTCAGTTTCCAACTTCGTCCTCCAAATATTCTTCATTGATGCCTCTTCGTTCGTCTCACTTTCGTCCGGTGCTTCGTTCACGTATTCTTGAATCAGTTCACGATCTCTTCGTTCTTGTCATTCTAATTCTCCTCAAGTGCTTTATTCTTCCCGGAGATTCATTCTCTTGTGTTCACTCAATCTCAATTCTTCACGGTGATTTGTCCTCTTGCATCGTTCAATTTCATTCCTTACGGTGGTCAATCCCGTTCTTCACTCGATTTTAACTCTTCACGATGGTTCGTTTCTTTTCTTCACTCGACTTTAATTCTTACGGTGGTTGCTCAAGAATTCTTTTCCGGTGTTATCATTTCAATCCATTCATTTTATTCCAATCCGACCGGTGTTTCATGAAGATTTTCGCAATTTCGCGATATATCCTTCTTTAATCAATTTCATCGAGAATAAGTAGTATGTGAATCCATTGTTCATCAACTTAATTGATGGAGGATAAGCATGTCATAATTCTTAATCTTTTCATCGAGTTGTTTAATCCCTTCCTTCGGAGTTTATTCTTGATGAATAAATTCTAATTTCAGGTGTTTTATTCTTTTCTTTTCGGTGTTCAAATTTTCTCGGTTATCTCGTCGGAACCCCGACTAATCATCGCAAGGCTTTATTCTTATTCTTTTTCATCCTTTTTCATCCTTTCGTTACCGGAGTTCTTCATGGTGGTTCTCCATCATTTAATTCATTCTTCAAACGTTCATCTAATTCTTCTGGAGCAGCTCAAGCATTCTTATTCTTTTGTCCCGAGATGCAAATAATTCTCCCTATTTCTTTGAAATGGAGTTTTGCATTTCTTTCTTCATTCTCAGCTAATCCATCTTTGCGTTGCGGCAGAATATCACCTCAAGTTTTGGGATGAATTCAATAAGTCCATAACAAGTTTATTCTTTTGTGTTTTTTTTCTCAACAACTCCGTTCAAGTCCTTCGCTTATAAATTCTCGTTCATGTCACCCGTTCTCAAGTTGTCATCTTCTTCTCCGTCCTTTTTCATTCCATCATTTCAATTATTTCGGAGGCATTGTCTTGTTCATTTCGTCATGTTTTTATTCCATCTCCTCAGGTTCTTGTCCTATTCCATTCATGTTCAACCGGTGTGCCATTTCTTTCAGTTTTAGTCGGAGTGCTACCCGAATTCCTTCGTCCAAACTCTTTTCTATCTCTTTTAACCAGAGTGGTTTCGTATTCATTCTTATTCCGTCAACTCTTGCTTCATGCCTTTCAACCTCCTTGATTCTCGTCATATTCTTGTTCCTCTTGTTTAACGAAGTCTTTGCAACTTCGTTCATCTCCGTTGTATCCTTTCTTTCAAGTGGCTCAACCTCTCAAAGTTCTTGGGTTCTCTCTTTTGTCATCGAAGAACTTGTGTTCTTCCTTTTCCCTCCCGTCTCGTTCCTAAAATCTCGGGACGAGATCTCTTGTTAGTAGGGGAGTGTTGTGACACCCCGAGACCGGTGCGCCAGGTGTCAGTCAGTTATTCGTTGTCAGTGCCATGTCGTCTGCTTGCATGTTGCTTCTTGCCATGTCATCATGTGTGTTGCATCAGCATGTTTTCAAAACTTGCATCCGCCCGAGTCCCCTCGTCATTTCCGTTGTCCGTTCTGAGCCCAGACACACTTGCACGCGCCCGCGGTGCCTCCGAATA
Source organism: Secale cereale (assembly GCA_902687465.1). Lineage (NCBI taxonomy): Eukaryota > Viridiplantae > Streptophyta > Magnoliopsida > Poales > Poaceae > Secale > Secale cereale. The sequence goes on along the minus strand of LR738712.1, from coordinate 835,817,212 downwards.
TTTATTTTGTGAGTGGCCGAAAAATGTTCTCGGAATGGGGTGAAACTTGGCGTGTGGTCTTATTTTAGTGTAGACAGGCCGCCTGCCAAATTTCATCGCATTCGGAGCTCATTTGATAGCCCAACGGATAGATATAGCGGCACTAGTCGCCGGTTATTTCGTCGCACGTTTTCGGTCTCCGAAAACCCCCGCGTGCCTCTCTCCCTCTCCTCGCACCTCAGCCCAACTACTCTACACAGCCCAACTAGGCCCAGCCTATTCCCCCTTCGCTCCGTTGCCGTTGGATCGCGATCCGATGGCTTCGGAACGGTCCAAAACCCCCCAAACCCTAGCAAATTTGGCTATAAATGGACAACTCCTCGTCCAAAAATGGATCCCTAGCCCCCTCCCCCTTGTTTTCCGTGCTCCACCCACCAGCCGTCGCCACTTGGTGGATCCAGGCGAGCAGCGCCGCCGCCAGCCGCCGAAACCGCTGTTCCCCTCCACCCCTAACGCGCCACGCGCCCCCCTGGCTTCCCGCACCGCCGCAGCCCGCCAGGCCCGTGGGGAAGGCCCGCCGAGCCCATCTGGCCCGGTCCGAGCCGCCGCTCCCCCGCTCCTCCCTTGCCGCCCGTCCTCCCGCTCGGATCTCGCCGCCTCCTCGCCGCCGCTCCGGCAGCAGCTCGCCGGAGCGCAAGCCACCGGCCCCTCGTCGGATTTCGTTCGCCGCCCGCCTCCGCCTCGTCGTGCGCCTCCCCGGCGAGGTTGTCTCCGTCTCTGCCTCGCCGCCGGAGCCCCGCGGCCAGGGAGCCGCCGTCTTGCCGCCCAGCTCGCATCTCCGGCCAAATCCAGTGCCCATGTGGCCGGATCTCGCCGTCCTCCGGCCATCCCCGCGCCCCCAGCTCGCTGTGGCCTCGGGCCCGAGCCACCGCGACCAGCGGCGACCCCCTCTGCTCGGATCTGGAGGACCCCGACCTCTTCTCGCATCCCCGCTACCTCGCCGGCCGTCTCGTACCTTCGCCAGAATTCGTGGAGCCGCCGCCGCCGACGGACATGTCCGGTTGGCGACGGACATGTCCGCCCCCCCCTCTCTCTACCACGCGGGCCCTGTTCATCCGAACGTGTCCGCTCCCTCTGGACATGTCCGTTACCGAGGTGCTGTATTTTTTGCTATGTCCCCTGAAAAACTTTCATAATGTTGCATCTTTGACTGCTTGTAATTAATTGTGTGCTTGTCCAAATTGAGTGAATGATATGTCAAAATGATCGTGGTGATGTGTACTACACTTTGTTCCATTGTGCCATGCTCATTTGAGTTCATCTAGATGCTTAAATATCTGTTGCAAGGGTGCTACTTGTTGTAAACTGCTGCTACTTGTTATTTTGTTGCCATGTTCGTGATATGATAACTTGGTGCATGTTTATCCAAATGATGCAAATGATATGTCAAAATGTTCATCATGAGATGCTCTACATGTTGGTTGCTATAGCATGCTTGTTTGAGTTCATATTGCCATGTTAATCTATGTTGCAAAAGTGCAATTGGCTGTTATGTTTTGAAACTTGTTACGAAATGCCTAGTTGAGGAGCTCGTTGCTATTGTTGTGTTTGTCCCCTTGTCACATGCCTAGATGTTTTAGAATCTCCTTGATGTGTTCTTTGAGATGGTGGATTTAACTTTCCATGATATGCCTTGTGTTGTCTTAAACATGCTTGCAAACATGCCATGTTGTTATTGTTGTTTTAACACTTAGTGAAATTTCACTAAGTCTGGAATCTGTAATATCCTGATGCTATGTTTGCTTGATGTCCTAGGCAAATCCATGTTAGTTTTGGGGTGGCCATTGATCATTCCTTGTTGTATATGTTGTTGTCTATCCATTCACGCCTTCACTTGCTCATTTGACTTGCTGTAGCTTATATTTATCTTGCTCCCAAGTTGCTATAAAATGTTGCTGTCAGGTTTTTATTGTCATGATCAAAATGTTGTAGCTTGTTGCTATTGATCCATGCCTCCTATGGAGATGCTCCAATGGAGTTGTTTGCTGTAGGATATGTCTACTTCATGTTCATGCTTCTTATCACCATGTTTGAGTGTTGTAGCTTATATTTATCATGCTCCAAAGTTGCTATGTGGCTGTTAATTTCAGCTTGTTGTTATATCTTGTTTCATGTGTATCTTTTAGCCCGTTGCTCCGTTCGGAGTGTTCTTTATATGAAACTTGAGTTATTTTGCATGTAGAATCATAATATCATCTTGTTAACATGTTTGGAGTGAGTTGGTTGATGTCTGGGTGCATCTTGCACCGTTGCCATGTTATGCTTCCTGTATAGACTTTCTGTGCTTCCTACCTTGCCATGTAATGCTTCCTGTATATACTTGTTGTGCTTCCTGTATAGATTTGTCATGAATCATACCTTGCCATGTATTGCATCATATAAACTTGTGTTGTTTTTCTATGCTTCCTACCTTGCCATGTTATGCTTCCTGTATAAACTTGTTATGCTTCCTGTATAGACTTGTTGTGCTTCCTGTTTAGACTTGCCATGCATCATACCTTGCCATGTATTGCATCATATAAACTTGTGTGTTTTCTATGCTTCCTACATTGCAATGTAATGCTTCCTGTATAGACTTGCTGTGCTTCCTGTATAGATTTGTCATGCATCATACCTTGCCATGTATTGCATCATATATATAGGCTGTGTGTTTTTCTGTGCTTCCTACCTTGCCATGTTTTGCTTCCTGTATATACTTGTTGTGCATCATATGTAGACTTGTCGTGCATCCTACTTGGTAGTGCATATTGTCATGTTCTTGAGTGGTTTGTTTACCGTGTTGCTTGCTTCTTCTCGTTAGTACTTGTTCCGTTGCGTTCGTGAGGATTCGTTCGTCTACCCGTGGTTCTTCTTCAAGGCTTCTTCTTCGTCTTCTTCACGGAACCGTTCCTCTTCCTTGAGGGATCTCAGGCAAGATGGCCATACCCTTGGATACCTTTACTACATTGCCATGCTTAGTGTCTCGATGCTATCGTTACATGTCGCGCTACCCATCATTATTGTCAGCCTCTCCTTGTTGCCATGAAACCTCTAACCTTTGAAACCTTCCTAGCAAAACCATTATTTGGCTATGTTACCCGCTTGCTCAGCCCCTCTTATAGCGTTGTTAGTTGCAGGTGAAGATGAAGTTCGTTCCAGGTGGCAACTTGTTGTTGGAATATCACAATATGTTATATATATAATAACACACCTATATACTGGGCATGGGTGGAAGGCTTGGCCTTTTGCTCGGTGTTTTGTTCCACTCATGCCACCTTAGGCGCCGATAAACCGGCATTATGTTCCTTGATTTTGCGTTCCTTACACGATGGGTATATGGGGACCCCTTGACAGTTCGTCTTTGAATAAAACTCCTCCAGCAAGGCCCAACTTTGGTTTTAATTTGCTCATAATAACAACTTAATTAATTAATTAAATTGCATAGGGAGTTAGCGCTACCCGAGGATTCTTTCTACATAGCAGGGGGGGCCAGTGCTGATGGTGTTGGTCCCAAACGGGGGTTATGCGGGGCCACCACGGGGAAACTCGAGGATTGGTTTTACTCGTAGGATCACCCATCCGGTTGTGGCCTGAGACGAGATACGCGCGGCTACTATTAGGGTGTCGACACACCGGGAGGTCTTGCTGGACTTGTTTTACCATTGTCGAAATGTCTTGTGCACCGGGACGCCGAGCCTGATCGGATTTCCCTAAGATAAGGGGTGATGATATTATATTTATCACTTCAGCTAATCGTGAGAGCTTGTGATGGGCTAAGTTGGGACACCCCTGCAGGATTATGATCTTTCGAAAGCCGTGCCCGCGGTTATGTGGCAGATTGGAATTTGTTAATGTCCGGTTGTAGAAAACTTGACAGAGGATCCGAAGTAAAACACACAACTGTGTGAGTATCCGTGACTGTCTCTTTTCACTTTGAGAAGAGAACACGGTGGGGTTATGTTTGACTCGTAAGTAGTTCAGGATCTTTAGCGATCACTGCTAGTTGCGACCGTTTTGCGTAGATGCTCATCTCATTCTTGCACTCGTAAGTTAGCCACCATACTTTTGCTTAGCCGCTGCTGCAACCTCACCACTTTACCTCTTCCTACCTATTAAGCTTTAATAGTCTTGTTACCCATGGTTATGGGATTGCTGAGTCCTCGTGACTCACAGATACTACAACAACAGTTGCAGGTGCAGGTTTCCGATGTCTTGACGTGAGAGCGTTGTTCTGTTGTTGGAGTTCTTCTTCTTCAGTCTTGGGTTAGGTTCCGGGTCGGCAGCCTGGGATAGCAGATGGATGTCTTTGTGCTTTTCATGTTTGTATCCGTAGTCGGGTACTTTGTATTGATGATGTTGTATTCATGTGACTTGTATGTATTGTTGTATCCCCCATGTATGTATGTAATGGTACGATGTAATGATATCCATCTTGCTAAGCGCCCGAAATGCGGTTGTGCCCCAATCACGTAAGTGTCACGTGATCGGGATAGAATCGCATCTTGGGCCTGACAGATGGGGTCGGTGGAGGGCGTTCGTTCTACGTGTACATGAACTGCAGGGACAAGTCTAGAGTCTGCAATACAACGACATGATGAACAGAAGCATCTGGTAGATATAGTGTTAAGATTGCTTGTGTATTGCTGAATTTGGACAAGCCATCGTATGTAATGCATCAGCTGTACATACAAGTGTGTTATCAATCAGAGATAAAATTCAATGAAAAGTGTGGTACCCTACCTGGCATCGCACAAACTTCTTTCAGGGGTGGCGCCCCAACCACTAATGGGTACCAATTTGCGCCCATGAAAAGTGAAGTGGGTGGGTATAGAAAAAAAATTAGGTATTGGTTTGGGTAGAAAAGTGTCGTACCAGCCCATACCCTACCCATTGCCATCCCTATCCGTCGGCACCCAATAGAATTTCCAACTCAACAATTTTCATTGCACACTCACCAAGTCACCATCTACTCTTATCCAGTCAAAATACTCTCCTTATCCCTTAAGTTATACTTATTTATTAATTTGAAAGAAACATGTAACCATTTGGAGGGAAATTTCCTACGGGTGCACACTCAGCACCAAATCAATTGCAGTTCCATCGGACTACATTGCACGACGGCTACCCCACATCAATCCCTCCGCGTGTAATCGCCTTTCGAGCTCAGCAATTGCCACGCTCACCATCCACTCTTAGCTAATTAAAAGGCCCCTCCTTCCACGCCTAAACTGTATCATTAATTGGAAGGAAACATGTAACTATAGTGCCCATATCCCACCAAGTCCACTTCAGTTCCACTGCACCACACTGTGCGACAGCTACCCGCCATCAATTCCCCAGCTCCCAAGGCATGCTGCCCGTGTTAGCAACTGATTATAATGTTTACTTCGGTCAAATAATACTTTCATGTATCTAATATACTAGTAGTTGGGGCGCGCGCCGCTTGAGGGGCATCTGGGCGGTGCCAGGTAGATGAACACCCTTTTTACTTCCCTTTTTGGATCAGTATTGCAGCACATGTACATAAAGTGAAGTACCGTGAATTTGACCCTGGGTGATAATTTTTTGCCACGGTGTATTAGAAGAAAAAATTGCCTAGGGAATTAACATCGATTTGGGCTTAGGCCTTCAGGGACAGTGTATAAACTTAGCTGATAAAGTGAAGTAGCACATAGGATCAATCAAATTGATGCAGGTGAATATCCATGCCCCGTGGGCAGCATGATGTAGAGAAGTTGAAACAGAATGTCCGATCCACTATATAGGTTTTACTTATTCGTGAATTCTGCAGAAAACAGTGAACATGCATGAGCTTAAAGATCATGCTTCGTACCTACGAAAGATCGATTCGAAGCAAAGTATAAAAAGAACATGAACGAACAACAAAAAATTTGGCAGCAATCCTTAGAATAGTAGGAACGCACAATGACAGACCAAATCACACACAACAGCAAATTAGACAGGCACGCACACACAATATCAAATTAAAATTAGACAGGCACATATATATATATATATATATATATATATATATATATATATATATATATATATATATATATATATATATATATATATATGTGTGTGTGTGTGTGTGTGCGCGCGCGCGCGCGCGTGTGCGTGTGCGTGTGCGTGTGCGTGTGCGTGTGTGTGTGTGCGCGCGCGCGTGTGCGTGCCTGTGTGTGTGTCTGTATACACACACGGTGGCGCTATTCCGTGCAAGCGCGCATTTTTGCTTAGCGTGGGCTCCGGCCGATGCTAATTAGGCGGGAGGGTAGCGCGAAGAACCTGCTCCCCACTGCTAATTTGGTTGAGGGTAATGGTCTTTGCAAAAAAAAAGTAACGCACTTAATTTTATTAGAGGTAATATCATTGGTAGTCACATAACTTACGTTGGATGTGCAGTTTGGTGTCAAAACTTTAAAATACAGTTTTTTTATCATCTAACTTGTGTTTAGGTGCAAATACGGTCACTCCTACATATATCATTTGAAGTTTGAATTGCATGTTTCCCTACACATAGAAAACCGTCATTTTGCTCTTTTACTTCACTTATATTTGTTAGAGCGTGGGCATATCTTTTGTAGAAAGAATTAAACTCTTTTGCTTTAGTTATATCTATTTAGAGAGATGACAGGAATTGGTTATTCACATGGTTAGTCATAAAATCCTACATAAAACTTGTAGATCACTGAATATGATATGTTTGATTCCTTGCAATAGTTTTGCAATATAAAGGTGGTGATATTACAGTCATGCTAGTGAGCAATTGTGGATTTGTAGAAATACTTGTGTTAAAGTTTGTGATTCCCGTAGCATGCACGTAAGGTGAACCGTTATGTGATGAAGTCGGAGCATGATTTATTTTTTGATTGTCATCCTTTGTGTGAAGGTCGGGATCGCGTGATGGTTAACTCCTATCAACCATTCCCTTAGGAGCATGCGTGTAGTACTTTGTTTTGATGGCTAATAAACTTTTGCTATAAGTATGTGAGTTCTTTATGACTAATGTTGAGTCCATGGATTATACGCACTCTCACCCTTCCATCATTGCTAGCCTCTTCGGTACCGTGCATTGTCCTTTCTCACCTCGAGAGTTGATGCAAACTTCGCCGCTGCATCCAAACCCCGTGATATGATACGCTCTATCACACATAAGCCTCCTTATATATTCCTCAAAACAACCACCATACCTACCTATCATGGAATTTCCAAAGCCATTCCGAGATATATTGCCATGCAACTTTCATCATCATCATGTACATGACTTGATCATTCGTTGTCATATTTCTTTGCATGATCCTAAGATAGCTAGCATAATATTTTCATGGCTTGTCCATTTTTTGATATCTTTGCTATGCTAGATCATTGCACATCCTGGTATACTGCCAGAGGCATTCATATAGAGTCAGATTTGTATCTAGTATCGAGTTGTAATATTGAGTTGTAAGTAAATAAAAGTGTGATGATCATCATTATTAGAGCATTGTACCATGTGAGGAAAGGATGATGGAAGCTATGATTCCCTCACAAGTTGGGATGAGTCTCCGGACTTTACAAAAAATAAGTGGCCAAAGAAGCCCATAAAGAATTTAAAAGAGGCCGAAGAGGCCTACCAAAAAAACAAAACAAAAAACAAAAAACAACAAAAAAATGAGAGAAAAAGAGAGAAGGGGCAATGCTACTACCCTTTTACCACACTTGTGCTTCAAAGTAGCACCATGTTCTTCATATAGAGAGTCTCTTGAGTTATCACTTTCATATAGTAGTGAGAATTTTCATTATAGAACTTGGCTTGTATATTCCGATGATGGGCTTCCTCAAATGCCCAAGGTCTTCATGAGCAAGCAAGTTGGATGCACACCCACTTAGTTTCCGGTTTGAGCTTTCATACACTTATAGCTCTTAGTGCATCTGTTGCATGGCAATCCCTACTCCTCACATTGACATCAATTGATGGGCATCTCCATAGCCCGTTGATTAGCCGCGTCGATGTGAGACTTTCTTCTTTTTGTCTTCTCCACACAACCTCCGCCATCATATCCTATTCCACCTATAGTGATATATCCATGGCTCACGCTCATGTACTGCGTGAAAGCTGAAAAGGTTAGAGAATACTAAAGTATGAAACAATTGCTTGGCTAAAACCGGGGTTGTGCATGATTTAAATACTTTGTGTGGTGAAGATGGAGCATAGCCAGACCATATGATTTTGTAGGGATAACTTTCTTTGGCCATGTTATTTTGTAAAGACATGATTGCTTTATTAGTATGCTTGAAGTATTATTGTCTTAATGTCAAATGATAGACTATTGCTTTGAATCACTCGTGTCTTAATATTCATGCCATGATTAGACTACGTGATCAAGATTATGCCAGGTAGCAATCCACATAAAAAATTCTCTTTTTTATCATTTACCTACTCGAGGACGAGCAGAAATTAAGCTTGAGGATGCTGATACGTCTCCGTCGTATCTATAATTTTTGATTGTTCCATGCCAATATTCTACAACTTTTACATACTTTTGGCAACTCTTTATACTATTTTTGGGGCTAACATATTGATTCAGTGCCCAGTGCCAGTTCCTGTTTGTTGCATGTTTTTTGTTTCGCAGAAAATCCAAATCAAACGGAGTCAAAACGGGATAAAAACTTACGGAGATTTTTTTGGAATATATGTGAATTATGGGGAGTGGAATCAACACGAGACGATGCCCGAGGGGCCCACGAGGGTGAGGGGTGCGCCCTGGACCCTCGTGGACACTCCGTAAGGCGGTTGGTGCCCTTCTTTCGCCACAAGAAAGCCAATATTCGGATAAAAATCCTGTCCAAATTTCAGCCCAATCGGAGTTACGGATCTCCTGAAATTTAAGAAACGGTGAAAGGGCAGAATCAGGGAGTGCAGAAACAGAAGGAAACAGAGAGAGAGATCCAATCTCGGAGGGGCTCTCGCCCCTCCGCCACCATGGAGGCCATGTGCCAGAGGGGAAACCCTTCTCCCATCTAGGGGGAAGGTCAAGGAAGAAGAAGAAGGGGCTCTCTCCCCCTCTCTCCCGGTGGCGCCGGAACGCTGCCGGGGTCATCATCGCGACAATGATCTACACCAACAACTTCACCGCCGTCATCACTAACTCTCTCCCCCTCTATGCAGCGGTGTAACCCCTCTTTTACCCACTGTAATCTCTACTTAAACATGGTGCTCAACGCTATATATTATTTCCCAATGATGTATGGCTATCCTATGATGTTTGAGTAGATCCGTTTTGTCCTATGGGTTAATGGATGATCGTGATTGGTTTGAGTTGCATGTTTTATTATTAGTGCTGTCCTATGGTGGTCTCCATGTCACGCAAGCGTGAGGGATCTCCGCTGTAGGGTTTGCAATATGTTCATGATTTGCTTATGGTGGGTGGCGTGAGTGACAGAAGCACTGCTAGGGGGCTTCTCACCCCTCGTTGATTACCCCAAGTGGAAGGTTTGAGATGCAGTGTAGCAGAAGTTTTCCCTTGGTAATACCAAGGATCGATTTCCCAGAGACTCCCAGTTTCAACAAGAAGGTGTCAACTGCTAACGGCGCCAGATATTAGCAATCAACGTGGACCTGCACACAGATACAAATAACTTTGCTCCCAACGAGTACAGAGAGGTTGTCAATCCCTCCGGCCTTATAGTTTACAAAGGATCAAACGCAAGTGATAATAGTGATAGGTATAATTGCAATAGTAAGTAAAAGCGGAAAAGTAAATAGCGGATGTGATCAATGATGGTAATATGGACCGGAGTCTCATGATGTTCACTAGTGATGTCTCTCTCCCAAAAGACGATAAAACATCTATGTGAGGTAAACGAATTACAGCTGGGCAATTGACAGGACCATGTGCGCAAACCAATGCTGACTACATTGTAAGAAAGGTTGAGGTTCAAAGCATGGGCGGTACGCCAAAGTAAGTAGACCGAAATCCATCAATATCTACTACTAATCATCCACCTTGAGATATCTATCCAGAACATCTCGCTGGTATTAAGTTGCGAGCCCCACCCATAGTGTAAACTCAAAGCAACAGACAACTGCATTAAAAGAACTTTGCGTAAAGTAAACAATCCTTGCACCCGCGGGCACAAGCACCGTTGTTTTCCCCCTTGTGGCAACAGCACATCCCCTAGACTCATGTTTCTGTCACTCAAGCTAGTCATCGAGGGGCATGAACCCACAATCAAGCATAACGTTCCCTCTTGGAGTCACTACCTATTACTTGGCCAAAGCAATAAATAACAACGGAGAACATGCAAGAATTACTTACGAACATAAACATAAAAGAGGTGAATCAAATATATTACTCAAACACAATCTGAACATAATCTCATAATCCATCGGATCCCAGCAAACTCATCATAGCAACAGCATAAGGATTACATATGTGCCTCGATCATGTAGGGCAGCTCACGAGGACTAATTAGTGAAGCACAAGAACGGGAGGAGAACATCACATAGCTACTGGTCATGGACTCATGGTCCAAGGGAGACTACTCACAACTCATCCGGGAGGCTTCCATGGTGGTGGAGAAGCTCCCGGTGGTGATCCTCCCCTCCGGCAGGGTGCCGGGAAGGGTTCTCCTGGTGCTCCCGATCTTGGAAGCGGCGGCGGCGGCGGAACAGAGATGAGATCGTGAAAAGAGTTCCTATTTTCAGGGTTTCGGGAGATGCTTTAAATATATGCCAAAGGGGGGCATCGGAGGAGCCTCGGGGGGCCGAGGCGCCCCCCCGGCGCGGCCCAGGGGGGGGGGCGCGCTGCCAGGGCGCCTGGAGCCCTGGTGGCCCCCCCCGGCTGTCCTTCGGGCGCACGGTAGGTTCTGTTACGCTGATTTTTTATATAATTTTTCTGGATTTTTCCTGACAGTTCTCGTAACGTGAAAACCTGAAATACAAAAACAGCCGAAAACAGAAACTGGCACTGGGGTGCACTGAGTTAATAGGTTAGTCCAAATATGATCAAAAGTGTATGGAAGTGTATAAATATCATAGCAATATCACCCAAAAGAGGCATGGAGCAAGCAGAAATTATAGATACGTTTTGGACGTATCAACATCCCCAAGCTTAATTCCTGCTCGTCCTCGAGTAGGTAAATGATAACAAGAATAATTTCTGTGGTGACATGCTATTAACCATATAGGACTTTTTCATAGTCATATGACAAAAGCTTACTGAGACAATGAATCTGTAGTAATTAAGTTGCCTCATGAGAAAATCACAAAGAACTGAAAGTTTTACAATATGATACTGAAACATCAAATAGATTTGCAATGAATATGATGTGCAAATATGATAAAGTGATATCTAGCTTGCCCCCTTTAGTGAAGCATAAATGCAGGGGCACCTTCAAGGTTTAAGTGATGACTAGATACAATGATTTCAAAATAAACGATATCACAATCATGCAAAAGACAATGCTACTTTGGGACAATGCACATTACACTCAGAATGACAATCATGCTCTCAGTAGTTGGTGCTTTGAAGAAAGAAGGTGGAGACTCAACATAAAAGTAAAAGAATGGCCCTTCGCAGAGGGAAGCAGGGATTACTCATGTGCTAGAGCTTTTTATTTTGAAAACATAGAAATAATTTTGTCAACGGTAGTAGTACTTCATATGTGTTATGCATAAGACATCCTATAAGTTGCAAGCCTCATGCATCGAATACCAATAGTGCTCGCACCTTGTCCTAATTAGCTCGGATTTCCATGGATTGTCATTGCATTACATATGTTTCAACCAAGTGTCACAAAGGGGTACCTCTATGTCACCTGTACAAAGGTCCAAGGAGATAGATCGCATTTGATTTCTCGTTTTTGATAGATCTCAACTTGAGGACATCCATACCGGGACAACATAGAAAATAGATAATGGACCCCTCTTTAATGCTTAAGCATATTCTCATAAGAGATTGAGGATTAATGTCCAAGCTAAAACTTCCACCATGATACATGGCTTTGGTTGGCGGCCCAATGTTCTTCTCTAACAATATGCATACTCAAACCATTCAACCCATGGCAAATCACCCTTACTTTAGACAAGACGACCATGCATAGCAACTCACATGATATTCAACAAAAGTGTAACAGTTGATGGCGTCCCCAGAAACATGGTTACCGCTCAGCAAGCAACTTATAAGAAAATAAGATACATAAGCAACATATTCTTTACCACAATAGTTTTTAAGCTACTTTCCCATGAGCTATGTATTGCAAAAACTGAAGGTTTTAAAGGTAGCACATGTAAATTTACTTGGAGTGGCGGTGAAATACCACATATAGGTAGGTATGGTGGACTCATATGGCATAACTGGTTTAAAAGGATGTGGATGCACAAGCAGTTAGTCCGCTTAGTACAGGTGGAGGTTAGCAAAAGACTGGGAGCGACCAACTAAGAGAGCAATGACGGTCATAATCATGCAGAGCGACAAAGCAACATTGAATCAGGCATGGAAGTTATATCGCTACTCAGAAACAAAAGATCATCAAGGCTTGACAGACTTTCTTTACAGTCTTAAATATGCGTGAGCATATGCCAAGTCAATTAAAATAAATTCTTGAGGGAAGATATTACTAAACCATACCACATCATTGGCAAACAAATCATGTTGGTACTCCAATAACACATTGGGAATCCTCCAGCTATTTGAGACTAACCATAAGAAAACATGAACTACTAAGCGCCATCATGCACGTAGCATCTTTATCATAGACATATTAATCAATGCAACGGGAGCAAACTCTCTTAATAAGATAAGCATGGTAATTAAAGAGAGTTCAAGCAACCAACTAAACACAAGCTCTTTAAAAAGATAAACATGAATACTAAGAGCAGAGCATGATAGTAGCTATTAAAAGACAAAGAACACACACAACAAAGATAGTCATGAAAATTCTATGTTATGTTCTAGGTAGAAGTGGAGCGTGTTTCTCTCCCACATAAAGAACGCTGAGTTCTGACTCGTTATGTAAAACTAAAAAGGAAACTAAAAGCAAGACGCTCCAAGCATAGCACCTAACACATGAAGTGATTAAAATATAGTGGAACGAAAGACGAACTGATAATGTTGATGGAGAAGGGGATGCACGGGGGCATCCCCAAGCTTAGACGCTTGAGTCTCCTTGAATATTTCTTGGGGGTGCACGGGGGCATCCCCAAGCTTGAGCGCTTGACACTCCTGAATCTTTTTATCATCTTCCCTCGCACACTTGAAAACTCCCTTCATACATAACTCATCATAATCTGATTAGCGAGGTTAGTACCCATAATAAAATAATTATACCTTGCTGGAAATAAAGATATTCTTGAAGGTCTACTGTTTCTCAAGATTACCAAAAGGTTTTTGCAAAGAAAAAGCAAGCTCTAGGTTTGCAAAATGAAGGAATGGCAAAACAGGACAGAATCTGTGAAAAACAGAACAGCAGGTAGTAAATGATTTGTTCGGGGCACTTCTGCAACTCAAATCAAAAAACTCAGAACAGACGCACGAAAGACAATTATATAGAGAACGCTGTCGAAAAATTTCAGAGCAAAAAGATGATCTGGTGATTTTATACGAATTTTTCTATCCAAGGACAGAATCTGTTTCCTGGACAGCACCTCACACTTTTGAACTTTCTAGCAATCAGAGGCTATACTTGGCACAAAATTGAAAAGCAAAGATACAATGATGATGCTACTGGAGTAAACAACATCAAGACACAACAAAAGCAAAATAAATTTATTCATTGGGCTGCCTCCCAAAAGCGCTTTCTTTTATGCCTTTAAGCTAGGCATAATGCATATAGATTAAGTTGTATCAATTGAACCATCATCAAGATCATCAAAAAGTTCTTCAATAATACAACTAGTCTTAAGAGGACTTTCAAATAAAGGCCTCATAGAGATACTTCTAGGGAGAAAACCAAAAGGATAAAAGTCAAGGGAAGATTCATTTATAAATTCATCAAAGAGAGGTGTTTCTTCCAAAGTCTTTACAGTTTCAACCCCTTTGGCAATAGATGGATTACTTTTAGAACGGGGAGCCTTTGGAACGTGAACGAACTTAGGCTCCCTCTTTGCCGGAGTTTCTACCTTTTTGGTTTTGATCGAGGAGAAGGTAGTTCCTAGGGTATCAATTATTTCCTCAATCTTGTCTATCCTAGAAGAGTCCAAGTCATGGAATTTGACGGTCTCCAAAAATTTGAAAATTTTATGCATGGAGCTATCAAGTCTATTCAAATTCCCTTGGATCTTACGATCCAACTCATTTATCTTATTAAAGCTTGGCATCTCTAGCTCTATCTTTTCAAGTTTTTTCATAATGTGAGCTAGGGTGATGTCCTCTCGAATGCTAACAACAGGGAGATTCCCAACAAGATTTTCAATAATACTAAGGGACTCCCAAACTGGGGCCTCTAGGAAATTCCCATTGATAGCAGTATCTAGAATAAACCTATTCCAAGAAGTAATTCCAACATAAAAATTTCTAAGCAGGATAGTAGTAGGTTGCTTCTTGGCGGCTCTTTTTTGTGAATCATTAATTCTATACCAAGCATCTTTCAAACTTTCCCCACCTCTTTGTTTAAAGGTGAGAACTTCTGCCTCGTCAAAGACAAAAGGACCCGACATAATGACAACTAAAGAACGAGATAACTATTTTGTGATTTTCTATAAAAAGGTACTAAAGCAAAACTGAAAGGTAAACTAACAAGACTAAAAGCAAAGGTAAAAGATAGCGTGCAACTCCCCTATCTTGAAGAGTGGAGTCCCCGGCAACGGCGCCAGAAATTGCTTTGCTAGGTGGCTTCTCACCCCTCGTTGGTTACCCCAAGTGGAAGGTTTGAGATGCAGTGTAGCAGAAGTTTTCCCTTGGTAATACCAATGATCGATTTCCCAGAGACTCCCAGTTTCAACAAGAAGGTGTCAACTGCTAACGGCGCCAGATATTAGCAATCAACGTGGACCTGCACATAGATACAAATAACTTTGCTCCCAACGAGTACAGAGAGGTTGTCAATCCCTCCGGCCTTGTAGTTTACAAAGAATCAAACGCAAGTGATAATAGTGATAGGTATAATTGCAATAGTAAGTAAAAGCGGAAAAGTAAATAACGGATGTGATCAATGATGGTAATATGGACCGGAGTCTCATGATGTTCACTAGTGATGTCTCTCTCCCAAAAGACGATAAAACAGCTATGTGAGGTAAACGAATTACAGCTGGGCAATTGACAGGACCATGTGCGCAAACCAATGCTGACTACATTGCAAGAAAGGTTGAGGTTCAAAGCATGGGCGGTACGCCAAAGTAAGTAGACCGAAATCCATCAATATCTACTACTAATCATCCACCTTTAGATATCTATCCAGAACATCTCGCTTGTATTAAGTTGCGAGCCCCACCCATAGTGTAAACTCAAAGCAACAGACAACTGCATTAAAAGAACTTTGCGTAAAGTAAACAATCCTTGCACCCGCGGGCACAAGCACCGTTGTTTTCCCCCTTGTGGCAACAGCACATCCCCTAGACTCATGTTTCTATCACTCAAGCTAGTCATCGAGGGGCATGAACCCACAATCAAGCATAACGTTCCCTCTTGGAGTCACTACCTATTACTTGGCCAAAGCAACAAATAACAACGGAGAACATGCAAGAATTACTTACGAACATAAACATAAAAGAGGCGAATCAAATATATTACTCAAACACAATCTGAACATAATCTCATAATCCATCGGATCCCAGCAAACTCATCATAGCAACAGCATAAGGATTACATATGTGCCTCGATCATGTAGGGCAGCTCACGAGGACTAATTAGTGAAGCACAAGAACGGGAGGAAAACATCACATAGCTACTAGTCATGGACTCATGGTCCAAGGGAGACTACTCACAACTCATCCGGGAGGCGTCCATGGTGGTGGAGAAGCTCCCGGTGGTGATCCTCCCCTCCGGCAGGGTGCCGGGAAGGGTTCTCCTGGTGCTCCCGATCTTGGAAGCGGCGGCGGCGGCGGAACAGAGATGAGATCGCGAAAAGAGTTCCTGTTTCCAGGGTTTCGGGAGACGCTTTAAATATATGCCAAAGGGGGGCATCGGAGGAGCCTCGGGGGGCCCAGGCGCCCCCCCGGCGCTGCCCGGGGGGGGGGGGGCGCCGCCAGGGCGCCTGGACCCCTGGTGCCCCCCCCCCGGCTGTCCTTCGGGCGCACGGTAGGTTCTGGAACGCTGATTTTTTATATATTTTTTCTGGATTTTTCCTGGCAGTTCTCGTAACGTGAAAACCTGAAATACAAAAACAGCCGAAAACAGAAACTGGCACTGGGGTGCACTGAGTTAATAGGTTAGTCCAAATATGATCAAAAGTGTATGGAAATGTATAAATATCATAGCAATATCACCCAAAAGAGGCATGGAGCAAGCAGAAATTATAGATACATTTTGGACGTATCAAGCACAGACCCGAGTAAGTAGGTTGTTTGCGTATGGGAGTAAAAAGAACTTGATGCCTTATAATGCTATGGTTGGGTTTTACCTTAATGATCTTTAATAGTTGTGTATGCTTGCTAGAGTTCCAATCATAAGTGCATATGATCTAAGAAGAGAAAGTATATTAGCTTATGCCTCTCCCTCAGATAAAATTGCAATAATGATTACCGTCTAGTTATCGATTTCCTAGGGACAAATAACTTTCTCGTGACAAAAAGCTCTCTACTAAAACTAAGTCTTTATCTAAACAGCCCCTAGCTTTTATTACATGCTCTTTATTATCTTGCAAACATATCCTATCACACCTATAAAGTAATTCTAGTTTCATACTTGTTCTAGGTAAGGCGAGCGTAAAGCGTGCGTAGAGTTGTATCGGTGGTCGATAGAATTTAGGGAATATTTGTTCTACCTTTAGCTCCTCGTTGGGTTCGACACTCTTACTTATCGAAATAAGTTACAATTGATCCCCTATACTTGTGGGTTATCACTAGGCATGAAGACATGTTGTACGTCAACATAAGTGCCGGGATCCCTCTCCTTCAATGCGTGAAGGAGACGGACATCATTATCATACGAGTCCATGAACGTCCCAAATCTTTCCTCCATAGCCCTTTGCTTAGCCCTACAAGCCTTCCCATAAGGAATGTCATACTTCCATCTGACCTTCACTGCTGTCTAGATGTGTTTTGCTTCCATGTCTTTTTTTCTCCACTATCTCAGTATACATGAGTTGCGCAATGAGAGTTGAAGTCAGGTTTGGATGATTCACCAGAAGGTTCTTTCTCACACAACTATGTGGGATGACATCAGTGACAACCCAGTGGATGTGATACTTGAGCACGTGCCCGTGCACCTTCCCAGGACAACCAGTTTCAACACATTTTATGGTATAGTTTGTTGGACTTGATATGTGTGTGCGGAAAACCCTCCGTGTAGACATACCTCACTTTGTCACCGCATATTTCAAATTTTTTCTTTGTATCATACATAGCCTCTATCTCGACTTGGTTCAAATGATACTGCCATGGAGTCTCATGGCTATCGTTGACCGTAAGGCCGGTCGAAGTGTCCTAATCCCATGAAGAAGGAATCGGCACCTCCACTTCCTCCTCAGAATTGTGAGAATCCAGATCCCCCTCCAATCCATCCTCGTCCTCTTCTTTCATCACCCTCTGCATTTTCTCCCCTTCCTCACCCCATTAGCAAAACCACTACCAGCAAATACTGTCGACTGACTACTCTGCCCAGCTTCATGACCTCCCAAATTGTGTGACACATAATCCGACTCTTCCTCGGGATGGCTAACATCCACTGGCCGTGACCCTGAAAGATCAATCTCGTTAGCCGGTTGACTGCCGTGGCCGGGTTCATACCCCCCGCCTACTTCTACGGTATTCTCCTCCTTCGCCACAGGTTGCACTAGGACATATGGGTGGATCCTTCATTCTCTGCAACGACTGAAAAAGGCCAACCACTTCTGGCTCCTATCTATCAGTGTCAGCTCCCGCAATACGTTTTTACAGGATTTGATCCACAATGCATGAATACTGACATAACACACATCAGGATCCAGCCCAAAACTAGTTGTCAACCAATACTTCAACTGCCTAATGTCGAGTCTTTCAGGGTCTGGAAGTGTCAACTGGCAACGTTTATACTCACTGAGATCAACCCCGAACTCATTATATCGAACATTACCAGTGTTGGGGAACGTTGCATGGGAAACAAAAATTTTCCTACCGTTCACCAAGATCAATCTAGGAGATGCTACTACGAGAGGAGAGTTGGATCTACGTACCCTTGTAGATCGCTAAGCGGAAGCGTTAAGAACGCGGTTGATGGAGTCGTACTCGCCGCGATTCAGATCGCTGAAGATCCAAGCACCGAAGCAACGGTGCCTCCGAGTTCTTCACACGTACGGCTCGGGGACGTCTCCTCCTTCTTGATCCAGCAAGGGGTGGAGGAGAGGTTGATGGAGAACCGGCAGCACGACGGCGTGGTGGTGATGGTGGAGAAGAACTCCAGCAGGGCTTCGCCTAAGCTCCGCGGGAGAAGAAGATGTTACGGGAGAGGGAGGGCAGCACCGAGGCACGAACTTGTGTTGGCTGCCCTCCCTCTACCTCTCTATATATAGGGGGAAGGAGGAGAGGGGGGCGCCCTAGGGTTTCCCCTAGGGGGCCGGCGGCCAGGGCAAGGGGAGGGGCGGCGGCCAAGGCAGGCCCTAGGGTTTCCCCCCCTAGGTGCCTTGCCCCCCAAGGCTTAGGGGGTGCGGCCACCCTAGGGGGTCCCACCTCCCTTGGCGCACAAGGAGAGGGCCCAGGGGGGGGCGCACAGCCCCTTGAGGGCTGTGGTGTCCCCCCTTGTGGCCCAATAGGCCCAGAACTACTTCCGGAACCCCCGAAACCCCTTTCGGTCGTCCGCTGATTTCCCGATGCTCCCCGGAACACTTCCGGACTCCGAAACCTTTCATCCTATATATCAATCTTCGTCCCCGGACCATTCCGGAGACCCTCGTCATGTCCGGGATCTCATCCGGGACTCCGAACAACCTTCGGTAACCATGCACTTTTCTCACTAACAACCCTAGCGTCACCGAACGTTAAGTGTGTAGACCCTGCGGGTTCGGAAACCATGTAGACATGACCGAGACACTCCCAGGTCAATAACCAATAGCGGGATCTGGATACCCATATTGGTTCCCACATGCTTCTCGATGATCTCATCGGATGAACCACGATGTCAAGGATTCAGGCAATCCCGTATACAGTTCCCTTTGTCTCGTCGGTATGTTACTTGCCCGAGATTCGATCGTCGGTATCTCTATACCTAGTTCAATCTCGTTACCGGCAAGTCTCTTTACTCGTTACCGTAACACATAATCCCGTGACCAACTACTTAGTCACTTTGAGCTCATTGAGATGACGTATTACCGAGTGGGCCCGGAGATACCTCTCCGTCACACGGAGTGACAAATCCCAGTCTCGATCCATGTCAACTCAACAGACACCCTCGGAGATACCTGTAGAGTACCTTTATAGTCACCCAGTTACGTTGCGACGTTTGGCACACACAAAGCACTCCTACGGTGTCAGTGAGTTACATGATCTCATGGTCATAGGAACTTATACTTGACATGCAGAAAACTATAGCGATAACTGACACGATCAAAAGCTATGTTAACGTTTGGGTCTCGTCCATCACATCATTCTCCTAATGATGTGATCCCGTTATCAAATGACAACTCATGTCTTATGACCTGGAAACCGCGGTCATCTTTGATCAACGAGCTAGTCCTGTAGAGGCACACTAGGGACACAAAGTCTGTCTATTCATCCACACGTGTATCTGAGTTTCCAATCAATACAGTTATAGCATGGATAATAAACGATTATCGTGAACAAGGAAATATAATAATAACTCTTTTATTATTGCCTCTAGGGCATATTTCCAACAGTCTCCCACTTGCACTAGAGTCAATAATCTAGCATTACAAGGTAATGAATCTAACACCCATAGAGTCTTGGTGTTGATCGTGCTTAGCCCGTGGAAGAGGCTTAGTCAACGGATCTGCAACATTCAAATCCGTGTGTACTTTGCAAATGTTTATGTCCTCCTCCTTGACCGAATCGCGGATGGAATTGAAGCGTCGCTTTATGTGTCTGGTCCTCTTGTGAAACCTTGGTTCCTTGGCTAGAGCAATGGCACCAGTGTTGTCACAGAACAGAGTCATTGGGTTCAGTGCACTAGGCACAACTCCAAGATCTGTCATGAACTCCTTCATCCAGACACCTTCCTTAGCCGCCTCCGAGGCAGCTATATACTCCGCTTCACATGTAGAATCAGCTACCACGCTCTGCTTGGAACTGCACCAGCTTACCGCTCCCCCGTTGAGAATATATACGTATCCGGTTTGTGACTTAGAGTCATCCGGATCAGTGTCAAAGCTTGCATCGACGTAACCCTTTACGACGAGCTCTTGATCACCTCCATAAACGAGAAACATATCCTTAGTCCTTTTTAGGTACTTCAGGATATTCTTGACCGCTGTCCAGTGATCCATACCAGGATTACTTTGAAACCTTCCGGCCATACTTATGGCAAGGCTGACATCTGGTCTTGTGCACAGCATTGCATACATGATAGAGCCTATGGCTGAAGCATAGGGGACGACACTCATCTTTTCTCTATCTTCCGCAGTCACTGGGCATTGAGTCTTACTCAACTTTGTACCTTGCAATACCGGCAAGAACCCCTTCTTGGATTGATCCATTTTGAACTTCTTCAAAACTTTATCAAGGTATGTGCTTTGTGAAAGTCCTATCAGGCGTCTTGATCTATCTCTATAGATCTTGATGCCCAATATGAAAGCAGCTTCACCGAGATCTTTCATCGAAAAACTCTTGTTCAAATACCCCTTCACGCTATCCAAAAATTCTATATTGTTTCCAATCAGCAATATGTCATCCACATATAATATTAGAAACGCTATAGAGCTCCCACTCACTTTCTTGTAAATACAAGCTTCATTGTAAACTTGTATAAACCCAAACGCTTTGATCACCTCATCAAAGCGAAGATTCCAACTCCGAGATGCCTGCACCAGCCCATAAATGGAACGCTGGAGCTTGCATACTTTGTCAGCATTCTCTGGATCGACAAAACCTTCCGGTTGCATCATATACAACTCTTCCTTAAGAAAACCGTTAAGGAACGCTGTTTTGACATCCATCTGCCAAATTTCATAATCGAAATATGCAGCTATTGCTAACATGATTCGGACGGATTTAAGCATCGCTACGGGTGAGAAAGTCTCATCGTAGTCAATCCCTTGAACTTGTGAAAAACCCTTTGCCACAAGTCGAGCTTTATACACGGTGACATTACCGTCAGCGTCCGTCTTCCTCTTAAAAATCCATTTATTCTGAATGGCCTTTCGCCCTTCAGGTAACACTTCCAAAGTCCATACTTTGTTTTCATACATGGATCCCATCTCGGATTTCATGGCCTCTAACCATTTGTCGGAATCTGGGCCCACCATCGCTTCTCCATAGCTCGTAGGTTCACCGTTGTCTAACAACATGACCTCCAA
This sequence comes from Secale cereale, assembly GCA_902687465.1. Taxonomy (NCBI): domain Eukaryota; kingdom Viridiplantae; phylum Streptophyta; class Magnoliopsida; order Poales; family Poaceae; genus Secale; species Secale cereale. The sequence continues at coordinate 835,795,609 of LR738712.1, read as the reverse complement.
GACAGGGTTACCATACCACTCAGGTGCAGTGCGTACCCTTGTCGACCTACGAGGTTCGGTAGTAACTTGATCAGAAGCTTCTTGATCATCATCATTGGCTTCCTCTTCAACCTCTGTAGGCTCCACAAAAACATCTTTCTGTGCTGCGCTACTCTCTGGTTGAAGCAGAGGTTCAATAACCTCATCAAGTTCTACCTTCCTCCCACTCAATTCTTTCGAGAGAAACTCCTTCTCGAGAAAGGACCCGTTCTTAGCGACAAACACTTTGCCCTCGGATCTGAGATAGAAGGTGTACCCAACAGTTTCTTTTGGGTATCCTATGAAGACACATTTGTCCGCTTTGGGTTCGAGCTTTTCTGACTGAAGCCTTTTGACATAAGCATCGCAACCCCAAACCTTGAGAAAAGACAACTTAGGTTTCTTACCAAACCACAGTTCATACGGTGTTGTCTCAACGGACTTAGATGGAGCCCTATTTAAAGTGAATGCAGCTGTCTCTAACGCATATCCCCAAAACGATAGTGGCAAATCGGCAAGAGACATCATAGAACGCACCATATCTAATAGGGTTCGATTACGACGTTCGGACACACCATTACGCTGTGGTGTTCCAGGTGGCGTCAACTGTGAAACAATTCCACATTTTCTTAAGTGATCACCAAACTCATAACTCAGATATTCTCCCCCTCGATCAGATCGTAGGAACTTGATCTTCTTGTTACGATGATTTTCAACTTCACTCTGAAATTGCTTGAACTTTTCAAAAGTTTCAGACTTATGCTTCATCAAGTAAATATACCCATATCTACTTAAGTCGTCAGTGAAGGTGAGAAAATAACGATATCCACCGCGCGCCGTTACACTCATCGGACCGCACACATCTGTATGTATGATTTCCAATAAGTCACTTGCCCGTTCCATTGTCCCTGAAAACGGGGTCCTTGTCATCTTGCCCATGAGGCACGGCTCGCATGTGTCAAGTGATTCAAAATTAAGAGACTCCAGAAGTCCATCAGCATGGAGCTTCCTCATGCGTTTCACGCCGATATGACCGAGACGGCAGTGCCACAAGAAAGTGGTATTATCATTATCTACTCTACATCTTTTGGCATCAATGTTATGAACATGTGTATCATCACTATCGAGATTCAATAAGAATAAACCCCTAACTTCGGGTGCATGACCATAAAAGATATTACTCATATAAATAGAACAACCATTATTCTCTGTCTTAAATGAGTAACCGTCTCGCAATAAACAAGATCCAGATATAATGTTCATGCTTAACGCAGGCACTAAATAACAATTATTCAGGTTCATAACTAATCCCGATGGTAATCGAAGAGCGAGCGTGCCGACGGCGATCACATCAACCTTGGAACCGTTTCCCACGCGCATCGTCACTTCGTCCTTCGCCAGCCTCCGTTTATTCCGCAGTTCCTGTTTAGAGTTGCAAATGTGAGCAACCGAACCGGTATCAAATACCCAGGCACTACAACGAGAGCTGGTAAGGTACACATCAATAACATGTATATCACATATACCTTTGTTGTTGTTGGCCCCCTTCTTGTCCGCCAGATACTTGGGGCAGTTCCGCTTCCAGTGGCCGTTCCCCTTGCAATAGAAACACTCAGTCTCTGGCTTGGGCCCAGCCTTGGGTTTCTTCACTGGATTGGCAACTGCTTTGCCACCCTTCTTAGAGTTACCCTTCTTGCCCTTGCCATTCTTCTTGAAACTGGTGGTCTTATTGACCATCAACACTTGATACTCCTTCTGGATGTCTGCCTCAGCGACTTTCAGCATCGAAAACAGCTCGGCGATGGTCTTGTTCATCCCTTGCATGTTATACTGCTGCACGAAGCTCTTGTAGCTTGGAGGGAGTGACTGGAGAATTCTGTCAATGATAGCCTCATCCGGGAACACAAGTCCCAGATCAGCTATGCGGGTATAGTACCCAGACATCTTCAGTAAGTGCTCACTGACAGACGAATTCTCCTCCATCTTGCAAGCAAAGAATTTATCGGTGGTCTCATACCTCTCGATCTTAGCATTCTTTTCAAAGATGAACTTCAACTCCGTGTACATCTCATATGCACCATGACGTTCAAAACGCCTTTGAAGTCCTCCTTCCAAGCCGTACAACATGGCACACTGCACTATCGAATAGTCATCCGAACGTGTCTGCCAGACGTTCAAAATGTCCGCAGGGGCTGTAGGAGCGGGGGGGTCACCTAGCGGTGCATTTAGGACATAAACCTTTTGGGCAGCTGTGAGGATGATCCTCAGATTGCGGAGCCAGTCCACAAAGTTGCTCCCGTCATCTTTCAGTTTAGCTTTCTCTAGGAACGCATTAAAATTCAGGGGAGCTACTGCGCGAGCCATCTACAACCAAAAATTTGCAAAGACATTTTAGACTATTGTTCATGATAAGTGAGTTATTACCTAATCAAATTAATTATAACTCCCACTCAAATTGACATCCCTCCGGTCATTCGAGCGTGACATGATCCAAATTCACCAACCCAAGTCCGATCATCACGTGAGATGAGGTGGTGTCAATGGTGAACATCAACATGTTGATCATATCTACTATATGACTCATGCTCGACCTTTCGGTCCTCCGTGTTCCGAGGCCATGTCTGTACATGCTAGGCTCGTCAAGTCTAACCCGAGTGTTCTGCATGTGCAAAACTGGCTTGCACCCGTTGTATGCGAACGTATGGCTCCTGCCGGTTGCCGTATGCATCGACATGCAAGTCGATATTAACTATTACAACATGATCATCTCATACATCAAAATATATCTCATCATGTCATTGGCCATATCATATCACATACATACCCTGCAAAAACAAGTTAGACGTCCTCTAATTTGTTGTTGCATGTTTTACGTGGCTGCTATGGGTATCTAGCAAGAACGCTTCTTACCTACGCAAAACCACAACGGTGATATTCAAGTTGCTATTTAACCTTCTACAAGGACCGCCTTGTTCTATTCCGATTCAACTAAGATAGGAGAGACAGACACCCGCCAGCCATCTTATGCAACAAAAGTCACATGTCTGTCGATGGAACCGGTCTCATGTACGTGGACATGTAAAGTTGGTCCGGGCCGCTTCATCCCATAATACCGCTGAATCAAGAAAGACTAAGGAGGGCAGCAATTTAAACATCAACGCCACAAACCCTTTTGTGTTCTACTCGAGAAAGCATCTACGCAAGATCCTAGCTCATGATGCCACTGTTGGGGAACGTTGCATGGAAAACAAAAACTTTTCTCTACGTTCACCAAGATCAATCTAGTAGATGCAACTACGAGGGGAGAGTAGGATCCACATACCCTTGTAGATCGCTAAGCGGAAGCGTTAAGAACGCGGTTGATGGAGTCGTACTCGCCGTGATTCAGATCGCTGAAGATCCAAGCACCGAAGCAACGGTGCCTCCGCGTTCTTCACACGTACGGCTCGGGGACGTCTCCTCCTTCTTGATCCAGCAAGGGGTGGAGGAGAGGTTGATGGAGAACCGGCAGCACGACGGCGTGGTGGTGATGGTGTAGAAGAATTCCAGCAGGGCTTCGCCTAAGCTCCGCGGGAGAAGAAGATGTTATGGGAGAGGGAGGGCAGCACCGAGGCACGAACTTGTGTTGGCTGCCCTCCCTCTACCTCTCTATATATAGGGGGAAGGAGGAGAGGGGGGCGCCCTAGGGTTTCCCCTAGGGGGCCGGCGGCCAGGGCAAGGGGAGGGGCGGCGGCCAAGGCAGGCCCTAGGGTTTCCCCCCTTAGGTGCCTTGCCCCCCAAGGCTAAGGGGGTGCGGCCACCCTAGAGGGGTCCACCTCCCTTGGCGCACAAGGAGAGGGCCCAGGGGGGGCGCACAGCCCCTTGTGGCCCATTAGGCCCAGAACTACTTCCGGAACCCCCGAAACCCTTTCCGGTACTCCGCCGATTTCCCGATGCTCCCCGGAACACTTCCAGACTCCGAAACCTTTCATCCTATATATCAATCTTCGTCTCCGGACCATTCCGGAGACCCTCGTCATGTCCGGGATCTCATCCGGGACTCCGAACAACCTTCGGTAACCATGCACTTTTCTCACTAACAACCCTAGCGTCACGGAACCTTAAGTGTGTAGACCCTGCGGGTTCGGAAACCATGTAGACATGACCGAGACACTCCCAGGTCAATAACCAATAGCGGGATCTGGATACCCATATTGGTTCCCACATGTTTCTCGATGATCTCATCGGATGAACCACGATGTCAAGGATTCAGGCAATCCCGTATACAATTCCCTTTGTCTCGTCGGTATGTTACTTGCCCGAGATTCGATCGTCGGTATCTCTATACCTAGTTCAATCTCGTTACCGGCAAGTCTCTTTTACTCGTTACCGTAATACATAATCCCGTGACCAACTACTTAGTCACTTTGAGCTCATTGAGATGACGTATTACCGAGTGGGCCCGGAGATACCTCTCCGTCACACGGAGTGACAAATCCCAGTCTCGATCCATGTCAACTCAACAGACACCCTCGGAGATACCTGTAGAGTACCTTTATAGTCACCCAGTTACGTTGCGACGTTTGGCACACACAAAGCACTCCTACGGTGTCAGTGAGTTACATGATCTCATGGTCATAGGAACTTATACTTGACATGCAGAAAACTATAGCGATAACTGACACGATCAAAAGCTATGTTAACGTTTGGGTCTCGTCCATCACATCATTCTCCTAATGATGTGATCCCGTTATCAAATGACAACTCATGTCTTATGACCTGGAAACCGCGGTCATCTTTGATTAACGAGCTAGTCCTGTAGAGGCACACTAGGGACACAAAGTCTGTCTATTCATCCACACGTGTATCTGAGTTTCCAATCAATACAGTTATAGCATGGATAATAAACGATTATCATGAACAAGGAAATATAATAATAACTCTTTTATTATTGCCTCTAGGGCATATTTCCAACAGTTCTGTTGGGGAACGTTGCATGGGAAACAAAAATTTTTCCTACCGTTCACCAAGATCAATCTAGTAGATGCAACTACGAGGAAGGAGTGTGATCTACGTACCCTTGTAGATCGCTAAGCGGAAGCGTTATGAACGCGGATGATGGAGTCGTACTCGTCGCGATTCAGATCGCCGAAGACCTAGCACCGAAGCAACGGTGCCTCCGCGTTCTTCACACGTACGGCTCGGGGACGTCTCCTCCTTCTTGATCCAGCAAGGGGTGGAGGAGAGGTTGATGGAGAACCGGCAGCACGACGGCGTGGTGGTGATGGTGGAGAAGAACTCCAGCAGGGCTTCGCCTAAGCACCGCGGGAGAAGAAGATATGACGGGAGAGGGAGGGCAGCACCGAGGCACGAACTGTGTTTGCTGCCCTCCCTTTGCCCCACTATATATAGGGGGGGTGGAGAGGCTAGGGCGCCCTAGGGTTTCCCCCTAGGGGCCGGCGGCCAGGGCAAGGGGAGGGGGGCGGCGGCCAGGGCAGGGGAAGGCGCCCAGGCCCTAGGGTTTCCCCCCTAGGTGCCTTGCCCCCCAAGTCCCAAGGGGTGCGGCCAGCCCTAGGGGGTCCCACCCCCTTAGCCGCATGGGGAGAGGGCCCAGGGGGGGCGCACAGCCCCCTGAGGGCTGTGGTGTCCCCCCTTGTGGCCCAATAGGCCCAGAACACCTTCCGGACCCCCCGAAAACCTTCCCGGTACTCCGCCGATTTCCCGATGCTCCCCGGAACACTTCCGGTACTCCGAAACCTTTCATCCTATATATCAATCTTCGTCTCCGGACCATTCCGGAGACCCTCGTCATGTCCGGGATCTCATCCGGGACTCCGAACAACCTTCGGTAACCATGCACTCTTCTCACTAACAACCCTAGCGTCACCGAACGTTAAGTGTGTAGACCCTGCGGGTTCGGAAACCATGTAGACATGACCGAGACACTCTCAGGTCAATAACCAATAGCGGGATCTGGATACCCATATTGGTTCCTACATGTTTCTCGATGATCTCATCGGATGAACCACGATGTCAAGGATTCAGGCAATCCCGTATACAGTTCCCTTTGTCTCGTCGGTATGTTACTTGCCCGAGATTCGATCGTCGGTATCTCTATACCTAGTTCAATCTCGTTATCGGCAAGTCTCTTTACTCGTTACCATAATACATAATCCCGTGACCAACTACTTAGTCACTTTGAGCTCATTGAGATGACGTATTACCGAGTGGGCCCGGAGATACCTCTCCGTCATACGGAGTGACAAATCCCAGTCTCGATCCATGTCAACTCAACAGACACCCTCGGAGATACCTGTAGAGTACCTTTATAGTCACCCAGTTACGTTGCGACGTTTGGCACACACAAAGCACTCCTACGGTGTCAGTGAGTTACATGATCTCATGGTCATAGGAACTTATACTTGACATGCAGAAAACTATAGCGATAACTGACACGATCAAAAGCTATGTTAACGTTTGGGTCTCGTCCATCACATCATTCTCCTAATGATGTGATCCCGTTATCAAATGACAACTCATGTCTATGACCTGGAAACCGCGGTCATCTTTGATCAACGAGCTAGTCCTGTAGAGGCTCACTAGGGACACAAAGTCTGTCTATTCATCCACACGTGTATTTGAGTTTCCAATCAATACAGTTATAGCATGGATAATAAACGATTATCATGAACAAGGAAATATAATAATAACTCTTTTATTATTGCCTCTAGGGCATATTTCCAACAACCAGGGCCATAGTAAACAGATAAATTCACCGATTCAGACATTTTTACCGGCCACACAAATCCATATTGCCATCAATCACAACGAACAAATAATCCGTCCTGACACCGGTAATTCTTTGCTCACATGAATGTAACAAAACAAAACGATAACTAAAAACTCCAAACATCTACCCACACCGGTAGTTTTTCTGTCACATGAATGAAACATAACACCGGTAATTTATCTATCACATGAATGTAAGAAATAATCCGTCCTAACACTGGTAATTTTTCTACCACACCGCACTCTTGGTGGTATGCACCTTAACAGATAAATTCATTGATTCAGACATTTCACCTGACAGAGAATTTCATATTTTCATCAATCACATTGAACCAATACCCCCCTAACACCGGTAATCCCGAGCTCCTGCACGCACCCCCACCTCACCCCATGGATGGATCGAAGTCTTAGTCGCCGGGAGAGCCTTTCCTCTAATGGATTTGCTAGTTGGTAGCCTCTATGACCGAAGAATGGGGCGGATCGGACGAATTTCGCGAAGAACAGAGAGAGAAAGAAAAATGAGCAACGGGCGAGAGTAAGGAAGAGGCGGCCGAGCTTATCCCCGCACTCTTCGGCCTCGTGTTTGCCGAAGACCCGAACTCTTTGGCCGCGTGTTAACCGAAATGGGCCACGAATCACGACAGTCTTTGGTTTACAAAAGGACGAAGTGTTCCTCTTCTGTTTATACGAGACCGAAGGCTCCCTGTTCAGCCTAAGCAAAGTCGACGGGGTAATATTTTTAAAATTATCGAAGAGCAGTTTTAGCATGGTCCCTCTTACCCCCTCTTTTCACATGAGAGGTAAGAGTATGTAGTAGATCTGAGCCGTTGATCACATTAATTAGTGGTCGGATTAACTCTTACCTTCTTACCTCATATGTAAAAATAAGGGGTAAGAGGGAGCATGTTAAAATTTGCCATTATGGAATTATAGGTCATACATTTTCCGAATTTGTTAAAAAAAAATCCGTTGCGAGCGCGTTACGGGGTCTCGCGCATGCATTAGTGGCTGATAAGGATGCATGGCACAGCAAGTTGGGTCACGGACAAGGATGCATGACATGTACGAGTATGTGTCATGCGTAAAGTTGGTCCACGATCGAGTCTATTACAAATACAGCTCGTAACGCTAGCTAGCAGCACCACCGTACCTGATAGTTGGAGGGTCATTCAGTTGGCAGCTCGCTGGCCGGCGAAATAGTAACTCTGGATGCTCCCATACGCGACGGCAGGCGAGGCGGAGGCGGCGCTGGGGCGCGCTATGACTTGGGCGGAGGCGGCGTGGTTCCGGTACTCTGTGGCGACGCCGGACTACTACCTCTACTGCCACCTCATGGTCATCTTCCTCGTCGTCTACACGCTGGCTCCGCTCCCACTCGCGGTGCTCCAGCTCCGGGCCCCGGCCATCTTGTTGCCCTACAAGCTGCAGCCCAGGGTGCGTCTCAAGCCGGCAGCCTTCCTCCGCTGCTACGTCCGCACCGTCCGTGTCTTCCTCCTCGCCATGGGCCCCGTCCAGCTGCTTTCCTACCCTGCCGTTAAGGTCCATGCATATAATTAAGCGCCTCAGTGAGCTACTTAATCTTAATTCTTGCGTTGCATGGAAGAGTAATTGCTTTTGTTTTGTTGCGTGCATGCATGTTGAATGTTTAGATGGCGGGGATAAGGACGGGGCTGCCGCTGCCGTCGGCGGGAGAGACGGCGGCGCAAATGGCGGTGTATTTGCTATTGGAGGACTACCTTGGCTACTGGGTACACCGGCTGCTGCACACCAAGTGGGGATACGACAAGATTCACCATGTCCACCATGAGTTCACGGCGCCCGTCGGCTACGTCGGCCTCTATGCACACTGGTCCGATGTGCTCATCATTGGCTTCCCCGCTTTCGTCGGCCCGGCTGTTGTGCCCTGCCACATGACCACCTTATGGCTTTGGTTCCTGATACGCCAGCTAGCGCTCATAGATGCTCACGACGGGTAAAGTTATCTAATCTCAATAAATAATGTATTTTCTTTCATGATAATACGTGTCTTATATTTTAATAAAAAGGACAAAAATACATACCCGGTCCGATCTTGGAAAATCTTCAGCAAGGCCCCTACTTGGCCCCATATATACTTCAGTTTTGATGGAAACACCCCTAGGCCACAGCCGTCTGGATCCCACTGATGAGTGAGTCCCATGCGTCATTTAGTACACATACAGAAAAAAAAATAGCTATGGCTACAGTTGGTGTATTTTTTAGTGGCTGAAAAAGTAGAGGCCGGCCCCAACTTGAATTTTAGGGCCCCGAGACTAAGGATCATTACTCGAGATGCTCTCACATTGAGCAAAACTACGACCCCACATGCAGTGGCGGAGCCAGGATTTTCGACATGGGTATACGGAGTAAAAAACAAATCATGCACAATAACGCAAGACATAAAAAAATGTACTCCCCAATCCCAAAATTACTGCCTTCGATTTAGTATAACTTTAGTATATAAATTTTGAGACGAAGGGAGTAGACAATAATACCAATTAAACTATAGATGTTTCTTTGTGCAAATGTGTCTTCAATGATTTGGTTACATTGCAGAACAAGAAGAATCATAATAACATAAAAAAAAAGCGAGAAATGATTGTGTCTTCCTCTTCTTTCATGAAAAAATTGTGCTCACAATTAACCAAGCAATCATTTATATATTATTCCCCATTTTGTCTCTTAACTTATTCTTCACATAAAGAACCAAAATAATGATCTATTCTCGACATATGGAGAAATCAAGATTAATGAAAATGGATAGAACACTAACCAACCACGATAAGATGATCGAGGCATTTAGCATGCTGATGTTGGCGAATTTGCGTGCGCTTTGCTGGATGGCCGATGCGTCGTGTGCCTGGGTTGCTGCGAACTATGGAGGAATGGTGATTGGGGACGCATTCTACCGGCGGCAGCCTAGTCCGCGACGGACGACGGCGCTCTCATCCGGGCACATCAATTAGGCGATGCCCAGTTTTGCGATTGGAACTTGGAAACGCACACGTCGGCTGGGTCCTAATCTCCTCGGCTTGGGGTTAATCGGCCAACGGCAAGCCCTTAAGGCCCAGTAGATAGTACAATGCCGGCCCAGTTAGCATGTTGGCCCAGGTAGCAGCCGAATTGTTTTCTGCTTGGTTTGTCTCCAACGTTGTAGTAACTGATGGCCATACACTATATAAATGCATACATGATCATATATACTGAAACTTTTCTGTATAACATATTGGGTATGCATTGCATACCCTTGCATTAGGCTAGCTCCGCTCGTGCCCACATGTCAGCCGTCGAGGAGAGAGACGGCGAGGTATGGGAAGGAAGTGCCGGCGAGGTTTGAGAGGAGGCAGTTGGGAGGGTAGATGTGCCGGCAGCGCCCTGGGAGCCGGTCATGAAGAGGAAGGAGATATGCCTGATACTCCCTCCTTTTCGGTTTATAGGACTCAAATCTGAAATCTCATCAACCAAGGCAGATGGTGAGTGGAGGAATATATCTCGTACTTTACAAAACTACCAAAATTAAACTGATGAATTAATTTGGATTAATTGTAGTGCATGCATGATTGACCACTAGATGAGTAGAAACATTACATGCATTGGTTGGTTCTTATTTAATTCTTGCATGCAAACATTTAATGCGCCTCGGAATCTCAATAGTAGATGGAGATGATCCCTTTAAATTGGTAAAACAAAAAAATTGAGATAAGGCTGGTTGTAATGGGGAGTATCATACTCTAGTATCATGCTATGATACTAGTGTACTCCCTCCGATCCTTTTTACTCTGCACATTGGATTTGCCGAAAGTCAAACTTTGCTAAGTTTGACCAAGTTTATGTTAGAAATTATTAGCATCTATAATATCTAATAAATATAATATGAAAATATATTTCGAGCTGAATCTAATGATATTGGTGTTGTTATGTGAATGTCAATAATTTTTTACATAAACTTGGTCAAAGTTGAATGAGATTGACTTGAGAAAAACCTAATATGCAGAGTAAAAATGACCGGAGGGAGTATGATACTACATCCGTAATGCATAGTATCATATGTTGGTATTATAGAGTAGTATATTTATTGACATGCATGACACAAAGTAGCACATCATTTAATATGATACAGTATCATGGTATGATACTCAAGCCTCTCTTTCTTCATTTAATTTCATGCCACCTCACCTAAATTGCTTAGTTAGCATGCATGATACTACCTATGATACTCCCATTAGAGCAAGTACAATATGATGACGTGGGCGGGCTATAAGTCTTTAAGTATTATATTTTGGATGAGTTGTAGGAGAGAGAGAAGGAGAAAGAAGAGAAGCGGGCTCTTCGTTAGTAGCCGGCTCTAGCACGAGACGCAAGACTTTTTGTGAGGTTGTAAGGTGGGCGAACTACTAATATAGTAATACACATATAAAACTTACTATTGTACATGCCGGCTATAAGGTTAGCTATAGATGACATGTCAACTTCTTATAGCCGATTGTTGGCTGTATTATTAACCATGCTCTTACGGGCAGCCTAAGCCCTATAAACCGGGATGGATCGAGTACCAAGTTAAGGAGTAATTTTTGTATTGATTAGCATTGATCACAGGTTTACATATATGGAGTAAAGGGCATCTTTAATGTTGACCCACAAATTTGCTTCCGCATCCGTCCCCGGACTGGGGGGGGAGGGGGATGACCAGTCCACGGACACTGATGCGTGAGCCGGTCATCCAACCGTTGACGTAAATGTTCGTCTCTGTTAAATTTTAATCGTCAAATAACTACGTGATTCCCTTTAAAAATTTGTGATTAGTAGCTTCTTGTTTGGTGGAAGGCTATTAATCCATGTGCTAGTGTAGCTTCCGCCAAACTAGTCTGCTTCCGTAACTTCCGCCAATGAACTAGCTTCCTTCTGCCAAATTAAAAACCTTAGTAAACAACTAATCACCTTGCTAATCATAGACCTGCCGTCAAATGGGCTTGGTCTTTTTCAAACCTTCCGCCAAATGACCAAATCTATTTACAAAGCTTCCATCATTCCGTCTACGTGTGATAAAGAACCTCTTAACAAAAAACTAACCCTTTGCCAAACGCCAATCATATGGCAAGAAGTAACCTTCCGTCAAATGCCCAAAAATATTTACAAAGCTTTCGTCAAATTCCCAAATGATAATCACGGTCGGACTTTTAACATGCTAGCCTTCCACCAATTAACAGCAAGAGTCAGCGGCCTTCCGCCATTCGGACGAAGAGTGAAGTACCTGGCGGTTGGCGGCTTTTGGTTTGTCATGAGGATGTCCGGACTCCCGCAAAGCCCCCACGCTTTGTTCCGGTTTGCGGAAAAAATGTGGTACGGACCGCTCGGCGGATCGATACAGGCCCGCGTTGAATAGATTTCGTGGTCCGGACCGATACAGTCCCGTGTTGGATAGATTTCATGGACCAGACTACGCGGTCTGGAAATATGCGGTCAGTTTGAGGGACGGCGTTGCAGATGTCCTACCACCTACTGTACCCACCCACGCACACATTAGCGATCCTATAAACCAGGAGAGAAGGATGGGATAAGTACAACACACGCGTGACAATACAACAGAATATGCACAACTCAAGATGAACGCTACACATCACCTTTGGATGCCTCGCATGAATGCACTCGTCCTCTAGCTTCTGCCTACCACCCACGGAGCAGGCAACCAACATCGGCGAACTACCCACTGGACTTCAATGCAGGACCTCCAAAGTGTGCCCGTCAATCATTCTGCTGACCGTAGTCATGGCGAACTGGTGCAATTCAGTGCATGCTCTAGGGTAGAGTGTTCAACTGATAGTTACAGCGGCCGTGGGGCGACTCGTTAGACGGCTCGCGGCAGGAGGGGTGTTCATTAATTTGCAGTGGACGTCGTCTCACTTATTGCCTCGTACAGTCGGTCTCTCGGACAGACGGCCCGGCCCACCCTTGAAATCAGCAGGGGAGAGGGATTGGTTCGGCGGGAGCAGTCCGTAAGTTTCCTCCGTAACTTGTCGGTAAGTGTAGCATTTTTGAAGAAAAAAATAGCTATTGCTAGAGTTGGTGTATTTTGTAGTGGCTGAAAAAGTAGAGGCCGGACCCAACTTGAATTTTAGGGCCATTATTGGAGATGCTCTCACATTGAACAAAACTACGACCCCACATGTCAGCCATCGATCCTCTGATGGTTACGTGTGCTAACAATATTCAATTCATTGGGTCAGACCCGTAAGAAGATATATTGAGCAGAAAAACATGGTAGACAATTTTATACTTGATATCCGCTCAATAAGTTTTAGCCCGAGAGGTCCACAACAGTTTGTTTGGTATTTCCTCCTTTCTCTATAGAAAAAAAAAAAAGAATTGACCAAGTGTTAATTAGATAGCTTGCCTTTTGTTAGTTTTGTGTGCAAGTATCTTACAAAATAAAGTAACCTTGATAAGACACCTCCCAATAGTTACCCGATCCGACTTAGGCTTGTGATTCAAAAACATGATTCCTAGGTGCCTGGTTCTTTTTTTTATTGGCGTCCATTTTGTTGCCAAAGAGCATGGGAAAGACCGAGAGTAAAAAAATTAAAGACTACAATTAGGTGACTAGGTTTAGAGCCTACAAAAGCTAACAAAATCGTAATTGCATAATTGAGGTACATCCGTATTTTTGCTTGAAATGAATGCAGTAGGGGTCCCTAACTTTATAATTTTTGAAATATTTAGAAACCAAATTTGCACCTATGACCATTTAAAACTAGGTGGCTGGATTGTACATCGACTCTCGTACCCAAGCTAGGCTAACTTCTTAAAGTACGTTGTTTGCACCTAAGGAAAGGGCGGAAATCCCAAGCCACCAACTGGTAGACCGGTCGGTTATTGAAAAGGTTGTTCATAATGCATTGTCTCTTAGCATGTTATCCAAGGAGAAATTAAAACTTAAGAGACTACTTCTCACAATGCATTGTCTCTTAAGGGTTGTATCCAAATAAGCTTGCATTAAATGATTTTGGGTTCATGCATGCATGAGATTGGGCTAAAAACCTTTTTTGCCTATAAACTCATACAAAAGTTGTAGCTTAGTTAAGATACATCACCAATCTCTTTACTCATTAAATATAGCGGTGTACCGCGCTAAGAAACCCCCATTGTGGAAGGCCTTAGTAAGGACATCTCTAGGGCGCGTTTGTTTGCCTGCAGCTATTTTTCATCTCCCTAGGACGAGGCCGTAGGGGCATAGCCACGCAAACACACGGTTTAGGCCATGTTCTGCTGCCTGTTTGGTTGCCTACATTCCATTTTCTTGCATGAAGACAGAGACGGGAATCTAGTGTTTTGTTGCCTGAATTCATTTTGATTGGCACATGAACAACATCATTAACAGTCACACGTAAACACCTTGTATAGTAAAGAGGTACAGATCTATTTGTCTACGTGCATCAAAGAAAATCTTACAAGACGAGAGTTTGTGCAAAACGGTGAGGTGAAGCTATTCCTAAAAGCAGTGGCGGTCCTTGGGCCAAATTCCGCGTGCGCGCCGGGGTGGGTGGGGGTTGCGCTAAAAATGAGGTACAGGCTGATTCTCAGTGGAAAATGGGCCAAATACCTGTAAGTAGTAGGCTGTTTCTTCATGGGCTGTGGGGCACGACCCATGTTGGCCCAGCCGAAGGTCTGCCAGTGACTACAAGGAAATTTCAAACTCTCAACTGTGTACGACGAATCTGACGAAATTTATCTAAAAAAGCTCCAAACTTGAGCACGAATTTGAGAAGATGCAGGTAACGAAACTCGATGCCGATTGTCAGAATGGAACGACATCGTTGACGTGCATATTTTTCATGTAGAACTGATTTTGAATTGAAGCATGGTTGTGTTAAGTAGAAGGGGTTACTTAAGAAGCGGTTTAAGAGAGGAGAGAGAAAGCAACCTCACCTACAGGTTGCATAATGGAAGTGCACGATGACAGTTGCTCGCTGGAAACGGCTGATTGGAGCGTTTCGAGAGGGCGTGGCTGCGGACTGCTTTGATCAGTGCGCGGCCAAACACACAGTAGCTTCAGGCATCCAATCGGCCCATTTTCGTCTCACCCAGGCCTGGCTGGAAGGACCGCAGGCTACCAAACGTGTACTTATAACTGTGAGATAATTGTTGGCAAGATTTTCTACATAGGACAAGTGGTGATGTCACATAAAATCAATGACAGAGAGAGCAAAGTTGTACTCACTTTATTTCAAGTATTCTGCCTTTTGTTTTGCTCAAACACAAACTTTGTAAAGTGTGATAAAGTGTATAAATAAAAATTTATAATATCTACAATACTATATCAATATTATTCAATAAGAACCTTCTATTGGACTCATATGTAAATTAAGAACAGAGCAGTCAGATGTATTCTATCAGTGTCTATATTTGACTCATAAATTAAACATGTTGAAGATGTTCCGAGGGCGCATGTTCTCGGTCCAATCTATTTTGTTTAGCTCCCTTTCTACTGTAAGGTTCGCTTTGTTTTGTCATTATGTGATGATGAAACAAAAGACCGCCTTTAATTTGGAGGTGTTTAAACTGCAGATTCGACTTCCCACTCAATCCGGCAAAGTTGATCCCGTTCTATGGAGGAGCACCACACCATGACTACCATCACCGTGTAGGACGGAAGAGCCAGAGCAATTTCGCTTCTGTTTTCACCTTCTGCGACTATATATACGGGACGGATAAAGTAAGTCTATCCTTATCTTTTGCAAGCACATTTATTTCCCGTTTAGTAATTAAACCCGCCAAAACATTGATATGTTCATCATTTCACTGACAATGAAATCATGTGTCGTTTTCAGGGCTACATGTTCCATAAGTCAAGCCTAGCAAAGGTAGCTACACTTGCCAGCAACTTTCGTTGTCCAGATGTTAACAAATGATCCATGAGTACTATTGATTAATTTGTCTTGATTAAATTATGTGAGTGCTGTTAATTTAATTACAAAAAAATGTCATTCTTTTCTCTTTGCTCGATGTAACAGCTGAAGGAGATGGCACAAAACAGTACCGAGAAAAGAGAGACGATGAATTTTATCGGCGGGAAGCAGGCATAGATATCAAACACAGTTGCCGTCCTGGCCTGGTGCATAAGCTCTTGCTCACTCCATGATGCAGTGCAACGTCTAGCAATTTTCACCAATATGCCATCTTCCTACATCATTTCAATCTTAGTAAAACTCGTTTGTGCACTTAATATTGTACTCCCTCTGTAAATTAATATAAGATCGTTTAGATCACTAAAGGGAGTGTAATTATGTACAGAGAGTTAATTTCTCATTCTAATACTAAGAACAACAAAAAATAAATGGAAAGTTTAAGTAAATATCTCCATGTGGTTGTGCTGATTTGGTCAATTTATTAAAATTATTTACAACCGGATGATCTTGGCTAGACTAATCCAAAGTGAAGTAAGTTTTTCCCAGAAGTTCAATGGTATATTCACCCCACAATTTTGCAGTTGCAATCGGCACAGGTTATTTTAACCAAGCTAACCCCTTTTCACGAATGAAGGGAAAAAAGGTGACGAGTTGGGGCACTAACTATCGGCACTAGTGGATGGGGCGCGCCCACGGTCCTTTGCGCACTTGCCTTGGCGGTGCAGTTGTGAATGTGTGTATGCGTGCTAGAGTAGCTCAGTTGTAAAAATATGAATAGAGTTAAACAAGCTTAGCAGGATAATGTTCAATCATCAGGCATAACAAGGTAATAGGTCCATATTATGAGATAGATGATAGTCTTACAAGGTGGATGATAGAGCACATCATTGCATTGAAATCAAAGTCTAACATGCTCCAAAAGACACGCGGTCTCCAAAAGAGAAGCAGAGTCTTTGCAGAAGTTTCTTCAGGTCGGACATCATATCGAACCCCAGGCTGAGACACCGCACTGCCTTCTCCGCCGCTGACACGGCGATCGCCCGTCGTCCCTGCGAAATCCAAGAGCTGAGATTGGGCTGAAGGTTGTCTTCACATTTTCCTGCATGGGCAAGAAAGGGTTAAAATGTCAAATTCACAAATCTGATATCGGTAATCAAGACGAAATAACCATATTAAATTTAGTGATAGTTTATGGAAGCGACAAGCTACTACAATGCAGATTTATGGGCAATGCTCTCTATATCTAGTATGTCACTCCAGGCTACAGAGTATACTACGATATGTTTCACATGTTACTGTTTTTATCTAGCTAAAAAGAGATATAAATATACCATTTGACACGGAGCATACTACTGTGGAGTTGCATCCTCCCATCATCCTTTTCGATCTTAAATTTCTCCTGAAAATATCATTAAAGGCATCAAGAAATATTTGAATAATTGAAGTGTAAAGAAATCGGAAGCAGCATGGGTGTTCAAGTTATGTTCTTTACCAAATGGTATCATCAACCAACAAAGGTCTAAAGAGCAAGAATGCACAAACAACCAACCATACTGCTTATGCACAACTCATGAATATGGATCGGCCATACAGAATTTTCTTCAGAGTTCCTATATCATTAACGTAAGCTAACCTAATACTGGAATTGGATCAAAACAACTATTGCACCAGGGTACAATTACTACATAAAATGATGTCTCGCGGCTTAGCTCTGCAAACCCCATATTCCATATACCACCCAGAATTGACGCAAAAAGATAAAAGTAGCCAAATAGATTCTGACTTAGTCTCTCTATGTCCTGAAACCAATATATAGGTCATTTTACTAAAGTCTACCAGGTCTTCTAGACACCCAATGAACCATAATGCCTGAAATTCAATATAGCAGCAAAGGCGAGAACAACAAGCAGCGCGGGAGCATCAAGCAAAGAGGAGTACCAGGTGGTGATAGGAAGTAGCTGAGTCGTTGGGGTCGGGTGGATCGGAGCAGTGACGATGAGTATATCATGGGCATGGGGTACAATGTTCAAATTGATCAACTGAAGAGCAAAGAGAAAGAAATTGAACAGGCAAAGAGAAGATAAGTCGCAATAGTGGTAGGTATCGTTGGTAGGTGGCTACAGGAGCAAACATGCAGGAAAATGTTATACAACCATGCATCCCATATCAAATATAACTCTTGTTTATTCATGTCATGCTGAAAATATGTATCGTTACATGGATGAAACGTTGGCTCAAAAATTGTTGGTACAAATTATGACTAACCTACATACCGAGTCTTCTAGAAGAAAGATGGATTCAATTAATCTTAAGATCCTTGTTCAGGAATAGCCATTATAGACCAATCACATAATGAATTTGCCTTAAGATCCTTGTAAACTGGAAGAAAAGAGCAAAGAGATTCCAGTGCTACTAAAAAAATAAACTAATATAGTATCACTTATAAAGTCATATGCTGATCTAGTGATCATGCCAAGTCTGCCATGCATCATCTACCTAGTTTCTAGTGCAACCAAGAGAAGATTCATCAACACGTTGAAATGGAACACTTTTAAGAACTAAAGTGGGAATCAGAGTTATGCAATGGTTCCTATGTGTGCATACTGTTAGGGATAGGGGGCAGCACCCATGTGTATGAGAAAGTGGTACACGAGTGTGTCTGGATATGTTGTGTGTGTTCTCAAGAAAAGGAAGTGATATCCTACGTTGCACGGATACTTGGATACGTATCGGATACGCGATACGGGGATACGCCCGATACGTCAGTTTTCTAAAAACATGGATACGGGGATACGTTCATATATAGATGTTACATATATTCATTATTACAAATATGAAGAAAAAATTAAGGAGCTTCTAGGTCAAAGCATGCCTCAATACGATTACTCCTTTCTTTTCTTGCACTTAGTCCACTTCTATTAATTGGCAGTGAGATTTGATCAGGTTTGCTGTTCAAATCAATGCATCGACTCTCTCTTACTCACCTTTCAATTGAATAAAAAACATTGACAGACATGTTTTCACATGAACTCACACCCATGTTGGGAATCTTCAAAGGTGCGTCTTTATTATTGAGGGGATTTCACATCGACCGAGGGGTTTCAGGTATCCAAAACGTATCGCAGAAGTATCCTAGGAGTATCAAACATTATTTTCTTTTTTTAATATCAAAATATCGAGGGATACTTACGGGATACGTATCGGGAAGTATCGGGGCAGTATCCGAGTATCGGGGCAGTATCCGGCTGGATACGGGCATTTTCTAAAGTATCCGTGCAACGTAGGTGATATCAGGAATATACTTATCAGTACATGTCACTCGGAGTAAGTTCTAAAGAAGAAAAGGTAGTGGTCTGAGCAACCAGCAAATAAAAAAGAGAGGCTACCTTGCAAGGCACAAAAACTGTGTTGTACGGATATCAGTGGCATATGTCATATGTGCGGACTGAATGCTTCCCCAGATCAAGACCAACGCCATCATTTCCTTGATTATTCTATTCAACAGGACATGCGAGATACAACACCATTAGTCTATCTCAGGTACAACTGAAATTTAACTAATACTAATACGTAGCATCCTTTTTCATAGGCAAATGTAAATAAATATCACAAAAACAAGGTTATTAGCAATTCAAAAGAATGTCATGGCACAAACCAAGTGTCAGCAAATGACCCTCCAATATTGAACAAAACATTGAGAGCAAACTAAGAGACAAAAAATCATCCACGTGATACCACCACTGCTCTTCCTTTCAATTTTCATAGGTAGAACTATAATGCAGAAGTAATCATTCTACCAAGTAATCAATCTTGCCATGACTTGTCGCTTTGCACTATGAAAAGTACAGATAATGCCCTTTCGGCAAGTATCCATCACCCTTGGCGAGAAATTAATAAAACTAAACCAAGTTAGAAAATATATTTCTGTAAGTAGTTGAAGATACAACATCATAAGAGAGTAGAGAATGCAATCAATATGCTAACTGTATATGAGTACAGAACAGTTTATAGGCATTGTATTTTGTTACCACATATGAATCTGTTAGGTGGCAAGATTCTACGTATTATTAGTTAAATTTCAGTGGTACCTGAGATAAAGTCATACTGGAGCTGCAGTGGGATTCAGTATGTTTATTAATGGCAAGACCATTAATTAAGTAGCCAAGCTATAGATGTAAGATGCACAGATAAGCACCAACAAATGATGTTGGTACAACAAGTCTTAAGATAGTCCAAATAGCAAGAAAGAAAGTTTAGGGTTCCTGCCTCTCGTCGGCGCCGGCGCAGGTCCGCCTCGTCTCCAGTGACCTTAGGGCTATGGAGGCGCGGTGGATCCTGACAAGGGCCGGCGGGAGGGCTCCGCTTTTAGTCAATTTTTTCAATCTTGCTAGGGTTTGTGTCCTGCTCAGGAAGACGAGACGGCGGCGGCTCCCTGAAGATGGAATAAAGGTCTCCCCACCTAGCCCCCGTTCCGGCGATGCGTCTAGCATCGTTGGTGGGCGTGTGGAGGTGTGTTTCCGACAGATCTATCTTTGGTGGATTTGTTCGGATCTCGTCGTTGTTCGTCTACGTTCGTGTGTCTTCGGTTTGGATCCTTCCGATCTACGTTATTTTTCATCGGCGACGGTTGTTGTTCTGGGGTGCTGGTCCTATGGGGCCTTAGCATGACGACTTCCCGACTGTCTACTACAACAAGGTATGCCCGACTCCGGCAATGGAGGGGTAATGACGGCGGCGCGCCTTCGGCTCGCTTCAGTGCTCGTAGTCGTCGCTAGCTAGTCTACGAATCTAGATGTAATTTTTATTTCTTGTGTTCGTTGTACTGCCATGATTAAAGATGAATAGATTGGAAGTTTTCTCGCAAAAAAATGATGTTGGTACAAGCATAACTGTAGTTACCCGAGGACAAAAGGACGAATCATGAAAGGAATAACATATGCACTCGTCGATGATGACCATGTGTATGAGCTTGATAGGATCACTCTCTGAACCGCTGTGAAAATGCCTAAGCCGAGACACCCGGACACATACCATTTGATTTTGTCTTCCACAACATAGATAAGTAAGGGTGATAGAAGTCATCTGATAAAAAATATTGTGAATAGCAGCTATACACTTAGGTAATAAAGCAATAAATGAAAAATGTACCGTCTTCAAAAGATTAAACCATGACTCTATGAAAATTGTACTGATCCTAAAATATATAAATCATGTCTCCTAATATGTTAGTCCCTGGCACAAACAGACCTTTGTTCTGGAAGGAAAAATAATAATTATCTTATTAAGTTCTTGAATTT
The DNA here is from genome assembly GCA_902687465.1 of Secale cereale. Taxonomy (NCBI): domain Eukaryota; kingdom Viridiplantae; phylum Streptophyta; class Magnoliopsida; order Poales; family Poaceae; genus Secale; species Secale cereale. The sequence continues at coordinate 835,774,605 of LR738712.1, read as the reverse complement.
GCATATATCTTTCCTATAAATATAGTGTTAGCCGAGGCAATCCTTTTCCTTACACGAACTTTGGTAAGGAAAGGCACGTATTCCCTTCTAATTCATAAGTTCCCATTCAAACATTTATGTAACTGAACCACATCTCCTATCTTTAATCCAAACACTTCCTGAAGTTGCAACTATAGAAGCACTCAAGGTTTTGGTTACCGGTCGAAATTTCAAGATTTCCCATGGTTACCGCATATTTCCGTGCCCCTCGATAAATCCTCGTACCGAGCAAAAAATACCATTTTTTTGAAAATTTTGAATTTAAACGCTCCATTTGAAGTAAAGTGCGTAGGATCTAATTAATGCCATGAGAGTTGATTCTAACATGTTCGTAGCAATCTAGTTCCTGTTTTGACAGGTCTCTTGTTCGAATGTTCGTTCATTCATTTATTTGAATTCAAAATTCAACTATAAAATTCGTTCGAAATATTCTCGGTATTTCTCGGTATTTTCCGGTAACCGTGGTAACCATGTTTATCCGTCCCCCTCGGTAACATTGTCTCATTCGGTAACCAAAACCTTGGAAGCACTTGCATCATAAGTGAATATTGGCAAGAATGTCAAAGCAGACATATAATTTAAATCAAACATTTCCATATCTATTAAAATAGTGCTTCTCATCACATAGCAGAAATAAATTTTCCTTGTCTTTGTTTTATATTTCTGTTACAAATATATATATATATATATATATATATATATATATATATATATAGTACGCTTCATTAATTCTTAGAACCTAAGCTAGACTTCTTATCTAGTAATTATTTTCAAATCAAGACATAAAATAAACAAGCCTTCCAATATGGGGACTGTTATTTCGTAGCTCCGAGTATTTAGCGTCATTGACAAAACTGACAGTCTCCTTAGTCACAGAAATCAGCACATATGTACTCCCTCCGTTCCAAAATAGATGACTCAACTTTGTACTAAATTTAATATAAAGTGGAGTCATCTATTTTGGAACGGAGGGAGTAAATAATAGATCTGGATTAATAAACACTGCGAAATAGGATGAAGCATAGGCAGGTAAAAAAAATTAAGCAAGGCAACAAATGCCTCACTTGGAAAGAGGACAGCAGGCCTAGCCTCTCTCACGAACAATACAAGAGAAATGATGGTTAACAAACAAAGGGATTAAAGAAAGGAGGGCTAAACATGCACAACCGTGGACGTAGCTCCGGCAGGAACGCTACAATGAGAACAAATCAGACGTGGGTACTTACGTCGGTACGTGACCTCAAGGAATTGGAGACAACGATAAAATTGGACGGAAAATCAATGGAAAACGAAAACCTAGACACATCTGGGCAAGGGAATGGATCACCTAGCCGTCGTCGGAGTGGCTGCGTTGGGGAGCATCGGCGCCGGCGGCGGTGTCGCCCTGGGCCCGCTCGCCGCCGAAGGGTGCTCCGGCAGCAGTGCCCGTTTCACCGCGTGCACAAAGCGAGGGGAGGATGCACGGGATTGGAGGCCGGCGGCGGCGCGAGGAGAGGGAGAGGAGGTGCATGCGGGGGAGGGACTTCTTGCTCCAAGAAAGAGGCCGAGGAGGGCCTTCCATTGGCCGGCGGCTATTCCTGTCCGAGCAGAGCTCAAGAAGCAGCTGCTGCGCCGCAGGAGGGGAGGAGCGCAGGTGGTGTGGCCCCGCCCCCGCCCACCTTCCCGGATTCTCCCTCTCCTGCATCCATCGTCGAGAGGATAGCCCGCCACACAACTTGTGACGGAGGGGATGGCAGGGGCGCAAGGAAGAAGAGGAGGAGCGGCGACGGCGATGGCGTGGAAGACGAGGAGCGAGAGGAGGAGACGATGTGAGAGACGGTGGCGTGCGATGGGGAGTTTCCTTCCTAACGAAGGAAAGAGTCGCTGCATTTTTAACCTCGATACATTATTTCTACGCTGCCAGCGTGGACATGCCCAAAGTGCGCTCTGCCTTCACAGTAAATCGCTCGTCCCGTGTGATGACGTGGACAGGCCGCTCCTTATGCGACAGTTAATGGGTTTAATATTGACCCGGCAGATGCTACAGGGGTAGCTTACGAAAGGATGAAGGCGAAGGAAACATCCTCCTGAAATGGGATAGGCATAGCTGATGTACCCAGGTTCGGCCTCTCTTGGTGGAAGAAAAGACCAGCGATTTGTTTTGTAGTGCTTCTCGTTTCGACCGCCGAGTCACCCACCAGTCAAACTGACGTCACAACATTTCGGGCGATGGCCTCATGATGGAGCAGGCGTACTAATGATACCTGGACTAGCACACGGCAATTACGCGGCGTATGATCTTCTCATTATATAGACGCGGCACGATCTCGGCCACAAATCCCGGCACGTTCACACGATGCACGAACCGCCACCCCACGACCGAGGAACGTGCGGTAATTTCACGACGGCTCCCGGAGGTGTGCACAGTCCGCTGCTCCTCTTCTTCTTCACGCGTGCACCATTTTCTCTGCACATCTTCTGCGGCACCAACCAACAGAAATCTCGCCACCTGAGGATTAAAGGTCGCTGGGGCAGTTCTACGGTGAAGGAGAATCACTTGGCGCCGTTTATCGAAAGCGGAGGACGCCAAGCAATGGCGAATCCCTAGCAAAGAAACCAAACCACGACCAAATGCCTGGGAAACCGGAATAGTTTAGAATATCATCCAACTATCATCACACAACTTTCAAATATTACGTCATACATCTAAAGTTGCATGTAAGATGTGAAGTATGAAAATTAAAAAAAAAAAGATGTGAAGTATTCCCTGCGTTCCATAATATAAGAGCGTTTTTTATACTACACTAGTTTTAGAAATGTTCTTATATTATGGGACGAAATGAGTAGTATAAAAACGGCTTTTCAGTGAAAATCTGAAAACTTCCTTGTGGGCCATCGGATCGACATGATTTTACAGAGAACCCCCTCTTCTTTACCCAGGATGGGAAAATCCCTTGGCGCTTCGACTCCGACGTCTTCGATCTGCTCAGCGATGGAGACGTGCCCTGTATCGGCCAGGAGGCGCCCCCCGCTGGCTGGGAGCCTAGCCTTCTGCCGCCCACGATGTGCCCTCGGCTGACCGGGATCTCTCGCCCTCCGCCGGCCAGGATGCTCCCTCGGCTGGCCGGGATCTCTCGCCCTCCGCCGGCCACGGCGCTCCCTCGGCTGGCCGGGATCCCACGCGCTCTGCCAGCCGGGAGCCCTCTCCCTCCGCATGCCACGACACGGCCTCCGCAGCTGTCCCATGCAACGTTCAGATATCTCTGAACATGAATGTTGTGACGTTTCTGAACAGGAACATGTACTGAAGCGACTATCTACAAACCTGAATGTCTGAATGTTTTGATATATGCGAATACGCAACTGAATATGTCGTTTTGATATTCTAAATTTGTATCTGAGTATATGCATTTTGTAGAAGGCAAAAATCTGTCATGTATGTGTAGAAGAAGCCAAAAATCGGTGGATGGGTAGAAGCTACCGAGTAGTTTCGATATGCAGTTTTGTATGCATTGTGAATGTGTGGAAGGCAAAAATCGGTTTATAGGTAGAAGCCAGAAAAGCTGAGTACAAAGCTTCTGTGAGTGTGTACCCTGAACTAATATCTTCGCCAAATGAGCAATGCATATTTTGCTAGTTGTTTTAGTTGAGCACATAACCATATTATCTTGTCACTCACAGTCACAGAGGAATAAAGGTCAGATGGCCAAGCCCAAGTGGACTGTTTAGTCAAGTACTAAAAGACAACCCGGTAGTAATTATGGTTGTAACTTTTATCATGCCAGTTGCCTCAGTTGATGAGTTGGATCATGGGACGATTTAACTGAATTGGTGGTATGGAATATACTGGGATTTCGGGTTCTACTCAGTCTATACTATCATGGGATTTTGGTTTGTATGAATATCTACATAATTTATACCTGATCATTGCAAAATTTAACATCATTCTGTTGCCCAAGAAAGCTGACGCTAGGGCTGTTGGGGACTACAGGTCAATTAGCCTCATCCACAGTCTTTCCAAGATTTTCTCCAAGCTCCTGGCCAATAGGCTAGCCCCGGTTCTGCCTACTCTTGTATCCAAGTGCCAGAGTGCTTTCGTCCAAAAACGTTCCATCCACGACAACTTCATGCATGTTCAGAACCTAATCAAGGACCTACATCGCCGGAACATCCCAGGTCTTTTCCTCAAGCTTGATATATCGAAGGCTTTTGACTCTGTCAATTGGGCTTTCCTTCTTGAGGTTCTTCAGCGCCTGGGGTTTGGCCAACGTTGGCGGGACTGGATTTGCATGACCCTGGCATACTCGTCATCTAGGATCCTTCTGAATGGAAACCCAGGCAAGCCGTTCAGGCACGCGCAGGGCCTGCGTCAGGGAGACCCGGTGTCGCCGATGCTTTTCATTCTGGCAATAGACCCGTTGCAGCAGATTCTTCGTCTCGCCTCTGAGCAGGGCATCCTCAAGCCCATCCGCGCTCGTTCCGCCAGATGTAGAATCTCTCTCTTTGCGGATGATGCAGCCATCTTTGCCAACCCTGATAAGGAGGAGCTGCGGGCGATCTCGGCCATACTGAAAGCCTTTGGGGAGGCTAGTGGCCTAATCACGAACCTGTCAAAGACCGAGGTTTTTCCGATACGGTGCGGGGACATTGACCTACAGGACATACTCACCGTCTTCCCCGCCAAGATTGCCAGCTTCCCAGGACGCTACCTCGGACTTCCATTGCACTATCGTCGGCTCCGGAGGGTTGACCTCCAACCTTTCATCGACAAGATTGCGGGTAGACTGCCGGGTTGGAAAGGAAAGCTACTAAATAAGCCCGGCAGGGTCGCTCTGGCTCAATCAGTTCTAACGGCTATGGCGACTTTCCACATCTCCGCTCTCAGCCTACCGAAATGGATCCTGCGAAAAGTTGAGAAGATCATTCGTGGGTTTCTATGGCAGAAAGAGGACCAAACGCAAACTTCTGGAGGGCACTCCCTCGTTAACTGGAAGACCGTCTGTCGTCCAAGGAGGTTGGGCGGCCTGGGAATCGCAGACCTTGAGCGTTTTGGCCGCGCCCTCCGCCTTCGCTGGCCCTGGTTACAATGGACGGACCCGGAGAGGCCATGGGTGGGCACTGACCTGCCATGCGACCAGGCTGATATGAACCTTTTTCGCGCAAGCACAACCATAACTTTGGGTGATGGCCGCAAGGCACTTTTCTGGCATGACAACTGGAGTGGAAGGGGCCCTCTAACGCTACTTGCGCCAGAGCTTTACAAAATAGCTTCAAGGAAAAATAGAACCGTGCATCAGGAGTTAACAAATGATAACTGGATCAGAGCAGTCGCTAGCCTTCGATCTCTGCAACAACTGGGGGAATTTGTCACTCTATGGGGATGGATTAGCCAGACAGTTCTGCTGCCAGATCAGGATGACACAATCTCCTGGAACCTGACCACTAATGGAGCTTACTCTTCCGCATCGGCCTATGCGGCGCAGTTCTTTGGCTCACACCCAAGATTTGACTCTTCAAAGGTCTGGTCTGCTTACGCTGAGCCCAAATGCAAATTCTTTGCGTGGCTAGTCCTGCATGGTAGAATCCTCACCGCAGATATGTTGGCTATTCGCGGCTGGCCACATGACCCAAGGTGTCAGCTATGTCTTCAGCAGCCAGAAACGGCAACCCATCTTTGCAAGGACTGTCCCTTCGCGGTCGCTGTTTGGAACCAGGTAAACACCTGGACAAACGAGGGTCTCGCCATCTCAGGTTTCTTGCCTGAGCCAGGCATTGTTTCTGACTGGTGGGACAAGATGCTAGTAGATGAGCCATCCCAAGTGCGGAGACGAAGGAGCGGTAGGATCATCTACACAATTTGGGCTATCTGGAAAGAGAGGAACAGACGCGTTTTCACAGGACAACGGATGACTCATCGCGAGGTTGCTCTACTAGCTTTCGAGGCCATTAAGCAACGGGATATGGCTTTTGTTGGGGCCTTGCCATCTGTCGGCATAGGCTGAGTATGTGCTAGGTTTTACATGGTTCATGCTTATGGGCCATTTTTTTGGTTTTTGCCATGTTTCCTAAAAACGTGCGCCCCCCTGTAAATTGCGCTTCTGTTTCCCTTCTATAAGAAAAGGCAGTGCTCCTGCCGGTTCCTCAAAAAAAAAAAATGCAAAATTTAACGAATTTTGACATTTCAGCAACCAATTCACCACCACTGAATCAAACAAAATAATATTTTTACATCATTTTTTAAAGAGTTGCATCTGAATTTATTCGAATAGAATAGGGGAAAAACCCTGTACATAGTTGCAATGAGCAAAACAAACAAGGTTTGGAGACCAGGAGCTACACCCAGGCCTCGAATCCAGATAGCGAACAAACTGAAAGTCTGATAATGATGCTCCAAAGCGCTAAATCACTGGTCACCATATGAGTTTACGTAACCAGATACATCACAAATTCACAATGCCAAAGCAAAGTGCCACTAGACACTAGTAGAAAACAGGGCTTTGGTTCAGGCCTGGCCAGCCCATTAGTCCCGGTTCAGTCACGAACCGGGACCCATGGGGGCATACGTCCCGGTTCGTGCGTCCAGGGGGGCGGCCGAGCCTCGTGGGGCATTGGTTCCGGTTCGTCTGGACCCTTTTGTCCCGGTTCCAGACACGAACCAGGACCAATGGGCCTCGCTCCTGGCCCACATACATTGGTCCCGGTTCGTGGCTGGAAACGGGACCAAAGGGTGGCCTTTAGTTCCGGTTCCAGCCATGAACCGAGACCAATGAGGTGGCTATATATATGCCTCGCCTGCGAGCAGAGCACTCCACTGCTCTGTTTTTTTTCTGGCCGGCGTGGGGAGGACTTTGTGATGCTCTAGCTCACCTCCTATACACATGAGGTGTTCGATGAAATGCCCGAGCCACACTACTTAAGCTTTCTCCTCTCCAAGCTCGACCTCCAAGCTCCATTTTCTTCAAGATTTGTCTAGGTTTAGCGGTTCTTCACGTCCCGTCCCTGTCCTAAACCGCCGTCGATCGCCCGCGCCGATCTCGTCGCCAGCACCACCGTAGTGAACCTCTTGTTCTTATCTTCTTTCTAAAAGAAAAAAAAATTCTTACTTGTATGATTAGATAGATACTTGTATAATTTTCTTACTTTTATTATTGTTTGTTATTATATAGTGCGATGGTTTTGATATCGGCCCACGTCGGCCCTCGTCCTGTCTATGATTCGGATGTGGAGTATATTATCTTTTATAACTATTTGGTTCATTTATTGTTTATGACAATTATGCCGACCAACGTGACGTAGATTTTATTTATCTAGGAGGTATGTGAACCGGAAATTCCAACCGATCCTATTGTCAAGAGGTTAAATTTAGTTGAAGAAGAAAACAATTATTTGAAGGAAAAAAATTGAGGAGGAGAAGATGATATTGGAGTTGCATGTTGTGGATGTCGTCGATAATCACAAGATCAAGATGGATGCAATGCGCTTGAAGATTAGAAAGATTAGAAAATATGACATTCATACCCAGGCTTGATATCATTATGCCGTTGGATCAATTGTTACCTTGGTTGCGATTATGATCGCATTTGTTGTTGCATATTGCTTGAGTTTATCCCTCTACATCATGTCATCTTGCTTAAGGCGTTACTCTGTTCTTATGAACTCAATACACTAGATGCATGCTGGATAGCGGTCGATGTGTGGAGTAATAGTAGTAGGTGCAGGCAGGAGTCGGTCTACTTGTCTCGGATGTGATGCCTATATATAATGATCATGCCTAGATAGTCTCATAATTATTCGCTTTTCTATCAATTGCTCGACGATAATTTGTTTATCCGCCGTAGAATATCGCTATCACGAGAGAAGCCACTAGAGAACACTATGGCCCCCGGGTCTATTCTCAATATATCAATCTACATCTACTTTACTTTTTTCGCTTTTACTTTTTGTTCTTATAAATAAAAATACCAAAAATATAAACTATCATCTCTATCAGATTTCACTTTCGTAAGTGACCGTAAAGGGATTGATAACCCCTTATCGCGTTGGCTGCGAAGTTCTTATTTATTTGTGCAGGTGTGAGAGACTCGCGCGTGGTCTCCTACTGGAAGCTCGAGAAGTAGCACCAACCACTTCTGGCTCCTATCTATCAGCGTCGGCTCCCGCAATACGTTTTTACAGGATTTGGTCCACAATGCATGAATACTGACAGAACACACATCAGGATCCAGCCCAAAACTAGTTGTCAACCAATACTTCAACTGCCTAATGTCCAGTCTTTCAGGGTCTGGAAGTGTCAACTGGCAATGTTTATACTCACTGGGATCAACCCCCAACTCATTATATCGGACATTACCAGGGCCATAGTAAACAGATAAATTCACCGATTCAGACATTTTCACCTGCCACACAAATCCATATTGCCATCAATCACAATGAACAAATAATCCGTCCTGACACTGGTAATTCTTTGCTCACATGAATGTAACAAAACAAAACGATAACTAAAAACTCCAAACATCTACCCACACCGGTAGTTTTTCTGTCACATGAATGAAACATAACACCGGTAATTTATCTATCACATGAATGTAAGAAATAATCCATCCTAACACCGGTAATTTTTCTACCACCACCGCACTCTTGGTGGTGTGCACCTTAACAGATTCAGACATTTCACCTGACAGAGAATTTCATATTTTCATCAATCACATTGAACCAATACTCCCCCCCCCTAACACTGGTAATCCCGAGCTCCTGCACGCACCCCCACCTCACCCCATGGATGGATCGAAGTCTTAGCCGCCGGGAGAGCCTTTCCTCTAATGGATTTGCTAGTTGGTAGCCTCTATATAGCTGAAGAATGGGGCGGATCGGGCGATTTTCGCAAAGAGCAGAGAAAGAAAAAGAAATGAGCCACGGGCGAGAGGAAGGAGAAGGCGGCCGAGCTTATCCCCGCACTCTTCGGCCTCGTGTTGGCTGAAGACCCGCAGTCTTCGACCGCGTGTTAACCGAAATGGGCCACGACAGTCCTTGGTTTACAAAAGGACGAAGAGTTCTTCTTCTGTTTATATGAGACCGAAGGCTCCCTGTTCAGCCTAAGCAAAGCCGACGGGGTAATATTTTTGAAATTATCGAATTAGGTCATACATTTTCCGAATTTGTTATAGGAAAATCCGTTGCGAGCGCGTTACAGGGTCTCGCGCATACATTAGTGGCTGATAAGGATGCATGGCACATCAAGTTGGGTCACGGACAGGGATGCATGGCACGTATGTGTCATGCGTAAAGTTGGTCCACGATCGAGTCTACTACAAATACAGCTCGTAACGCTAGCTAGCTAGTTACGAGCATTCCGATACGCAGAAGTATTATTGTCTTAATGTCAAATGATAGACTACTGCTTTGAATCAGTCGTGTCTTAATATTCATGCCATGATTAGATTACATGATCAAGATTATGCTAAGTGGCATTTCACATCAAAATTTATCTTTTTTATCATTTACCTACTCGAGGACAAGCATAAATTAAGCTTGGGGATGCTGATACGTCTCCGTCGTATCTATAATTTTTTATTGTTCCATGCCAATATTCTACAACTTTTACATACTTTTGGCAACTCTTTATACTATTTTTGGGACTAACATATTGATTCAGTACCCAGTACCTATTCATGTTTGTTGCATGTTTTTTGTTTCGCAGAAAATCCATATCAAACGGAGTCCAAACGAGATAAAAACTTACGGATAAATTTTTGGAATATATGTTAATTTTGGGAAGTGGAATCAATGCGAGACGATGCCCGAGGGGCCCACAAGGGTGAGGGCGCGCCCTGGGCCCTCGTGGACACTCCGTAAGGTGGTTGGTGCCCTTTTTCGCCGCAAGAAAGCCAATATCAGGAAAAAATCGTGTCCAAATTTCAGCCCAATCGACGTTACGGATCTCCTGAAATTTAAGAAACGGTGAAAGCACAGAATCAGGGAGCACATAAACAGAAGGAAACAGAGAGAGACATCCAATCTCGGAGGGGCTCTCGCCCTCCACCGCCATGGAGGCCATGGACCAGAGGGGAAACCCTTCTCCCATCTAGGGGGAAGGTCAAGGAAGAAGAAGAAGAATGGGGGCTCCCTGCCCCTCTCTCCCTGTGGCGCCGGAACGCCGCCGGGGTCATCATCGTGACAACGATCTACACCAACAACTTCACCGCCGTCATCACCAACTCTCTCCCCCTCTTTGCAGCGGTGTAACCCCTCTTTTAGCCACTGTAATCTCTACTTAAACATGGTGCTCAACGCTATATATTATTTCCCAATGACGTATGGCTATCCTATGATGTTTGAGTAGATCCATTTTGTCCTATGGGTTAATTGATGATCGTGATTGGTTTGAGTTGCATGTTTTATTATTGGTGCTGTCCTATGGTGCTCTCTGTGTCACGCAAGCGTGAGGGATCCCCGCTGTAGGGTTTGCAATATGTTCATGATTTGCTTATGGTGGGTGGCGTGAGTGACAGAAGCACATACCCGAGTAAATAGAGTGTTTGCGTATGGGAGTAAAGAGGACTTGATGCCTTATAATACTATGGTTGGGTTTTACCTTAATGATCTTTAGTAGTTGCGTATGCTTGCTAGAGTTCCAATCATAAGTGCATATGATCCAAGAAGAGAAAGTATGTTAGCTTATGCCTCTCCCTCAAATAAAATTGCAATAATGATTACCGGTCTAGTTATCGATTGCCTAGGGACAAATAACTTTCTCGTGACAAAAAGCTCTCTACTAAAACTAACTTAGTCGTGTCTTTATCTAAACAACCCCTAGCTTCTATTACATGCTCTTTATTATCTTGCAAACCTATCCTATCACACCTACAAAGTACTTCTAGTTTCATACTTGTTCTAGGTAAGGCGAACGTAAAGCGTGCGTAGAGTTGTATCGGTGGTCGATAGAATTTAAGGGAATATTTGTTCTACCTTTAGCTCCTCGTTGGGTTCAACACTTTTACTTATCGAAAAAAGCTACAATTGATCCCCTATACTTATGGGTTATCACTAGGCAGGAAGATGTGTTGTACGTCAACATAAGTGTCGGGATCCCTCTCCTTAAATGTGTGAAGGAGACGGACATCATTATCATACGAGTCCATGAACGTCCCAAATATTTCCTCCATAGCCCTCTGCTTAGCCCTACAAGCCTTCCCATAAGGAATGTCATACTTCCATCCGACCTTCACTGCTGTCTAGATGTGTTTTGCTTCCATTTTTTTTTCTCCACTATCTCAGTGTACACGAGTTGCAGAATGAGAGTTGAAGTCGGGTTTGGATGGTTCACCAAAAGGTTCTTCCTCACACAATTATGTGGGATGACATCAGTGACAACCCAGTGGATGTGATACTTGAGCACGTCCCGTGCACCTTCCCAGGGCAACCAGTTTCAACACATTTTATGGTATAGTTTGTTGGACTTGATATGTGTGTGCGGAAAACCCTCCATGTAGACATACCTCAATTTGTCACTGCATATTTCGATTTTTTTCTTTGTATCATACATAGCCCCTATCTGGACTTGGTTCAAATGATACTACCATGGAGTCTCATGGCTATCATTGACCATAAGGCCGGTCGAAGTGTCCTAATCCCATGAAGAAGGAATCGGCACCTCCACTTCCTCCTCAGAATTGTGAGAATCTAGATCCTCCTCCAATCCATCCTCGTCATGTTCTTCCATCACCCTCTGCATTTTCTCCCCTTCCTCACCCCCATTAGCAAAACCACTACCAGCAAATACTGTCGACTGACTACTCTACCCAGCTTCATTACCTCCCATATTGTGTGACATGTAATATGACTCTTCCTCGAAGTGGCTAACATCCACTGGCTGTGACCCTGATAGATCAATCTCGTTAGCCGGGTTCAT
>LR738712.1:835684316-835762669 GCA_902687465.1 Secale cereale | reverse complement strand
TGAAGGAAATATGCCCTAGAGGCAATAATAAAGTTGTTATTTATATTTCCTTATAACATGATAAATGTTTATTATTCATGCTAGAATTGTATTAACCGGAAACTTAGTACATGTGTGAATACATAGACAAAACAGAGTGTCCCTAGTATGCCTCTACTAGACTAGCTCATTGATCAAAGATGGTTATGTTTCCTAACCATAGACATGAGTTGTCATTTGATCAACGGGATCTCATCATTAGGAGAATGATGTGATGGACAAGACCCATCCGTTAGCTTAGCACTATGATCGTTTAGTTTTACTGCTAGTGCTTTCTTCATGACTTATACATGTTCCTATGACTATGAGATTATGCAACTCCCGAATACCGTAGGAACACCTTGTGTGCTATCAAACGTCACAACGTAACTGGGTGATCATAAAGATGCTCTACAGGTGTCTCCGAAAGTGTTCGTGGTGTTGGCATAGATCAAGACTAGGATTTGTCACTCCGAGTGTCGGAGAGGTATCTCTGGGCCCTCTCGGTAATGCACATCATAATAAGCCTTGCAAGAAAAAGACTAATGAGTTAGTCACGAGATGATGTATTACGGAACGAGTAAAGAGACTTGATGGTAACGAGATTGAACTAGGTATAGAGATACCGACGATCGAATCTCGGGCAAGTAACATACCAATGACAAAAGGAACAACGTATGTTGTTATGCGGTTTGACCGATAAAGATCTTCGTAGAATATGTAGGAGCCAATATGAGCATCCAGGTTCCGCTATTGGTTATTGACCGGAGATGAGTCTCGGTCATGTCTACATAGTTCTCGAACCCGTAGGGTCCGCACGCTTAACGTTTGATGACGATCGATATTATGAGTTTATGAGTTTTGATGTACCGAAGGAGTTCAGAGTCCCGGATGAGACCGGGGACATGACGAGGAGTCTCGAAATGGTCGAGACGTAAAGATCGATATATTGGACGACTATATTCGGACATCGGAAAGGTTCCGAGTGATTCGGGTATTCTCGGAGTATATGGGCCTTATTGGGCCATACGGGAATAGAGGAGAAAGGCCAAAAGGAAGGAGGCGCACCCCCCTCTGGTCCGAATTGGACAAGGGGTGCAGCCCCCTTTTCCTTCTCCCTCTCCACCTCTTTCCTTCTCTCCTACTCCGGAAAGGAAAGTCGAATCCTACTAGGACTTGGGAGTCCTAGTAGGACTCCCCACACTTGGCGCGCCCCCTCTAGGGCTGGCCTCTCCCTTGCTCCTTTATATACGGGTGCAGGGGGCACCCTAGGACACACAAGTTGAATTGTTTTAGCCGTGTGCGGTGCCCCTCTCCACAGAAACACACCTCGGTCATACCGTTGCAGTGCTTAGGCGAAGCCTGCGCCGGTAGATACATCATATCTGTTACCACGCCGTCGTGCTGGCGAAACTCTCCCGTGAAGCTCAACTGGATCAAGAGCTCGTGGGACGTCATCAAGCTGAACGTGTGCTGAACGCGGAGGTGCCGTACATTCGGTGCTTGATCGGTTGGATCACGAAGAAGTTCGACTACATCAACCGCGTCACTTGACGCTTCCGCTCCCGATCTACGAGGGTACGTAGACACACTCTCCCCCTCATTGCTATGCATATCGTAGATAGATCTTGCGTGATCGTAGGATTTTTTTTGAAAATACTACGTTTCCCAACACTTCTACGGTATTCTCCTCCTCCGCCACAGGTTGCACTAGGACATATGGGTGGATCCTTCATTCTCTGTAACGCCTGAACAAGGCCAACCACTTCTGGCTCCTATCTATCAGCGTCAGCTCCCACAATTCTTTTGCTGGAACCTGGTAGTTTTTTTGCTACAACTGACCACTGGAAATCTTTTTGCTACTGAATTTGTTTTTGCTACAACTGGAGCTTTTGTTTGCTGGAACCTAGTAGGTTTTTGCTTCAAACGACCATGGGAGGATTTTGTTTTGTCTTCAGATTTTTTTTGTTTGGACACCACGATACAAGCTGATGGCCGCGGCGAGCCGGAGGCGGCGACGTCGACCAGGGGATGTTGCAACCATGGCGAACCACGAGGTGGAAGAAGGGGAGGGGGTGGTTTAGAGCTGCATCCGTCGGTGACTGCACGCTGGGGAACCTACTGGTGGTCGTGATGTATTCCTGGTGGAAACGGACGGGGCCCCGCTGGAGCTCGTCGGCCACGGCCCCGACGGCGGCAAATCGGGAGGGGGGAGGGGGGGAGGGGGGAGGGGTGGAGGAGGGGGGCGATGCTCTGCTTCTGGTGTGAACGTGGGGAACGGTCTGAGGAGGAAGAATATGACTCTACGGGGACGTCAGATCTGACGATTGTATATGGAGGAATCGGACGCTGGTGGTGCGACCGGCCCAAATTTGGGCCGGCGCACCGGCGCCCATCAGTCGCCTAACCAAAATGGGCCTCGCGCATTACAGGGTCTCGCGCATGCATTAGTGGCTGATAAGGATGCATGGCACAGCAAGTTGGGTCATGGACAAGGATGCATGGCACGTACGAGTATGTGTCATGCGTAAAGTTGGTCCACGGTCGAGTCAGAGAGACCAACGTCTACTACAAATACAGATGGCACTAGCTAGCTAGTTACGCAGAGCTAGTTGCGGAATGAGAGTTGAAGTCAGGTTTGGATGATTCATCAGAAGGTTCTTCCTCACATAATTATGTGGGATGACATCAATGACAACCCATAGGATGTGATACTTGAGCACATGCCCGTGCACCTTCCCAGGGCAACCAGTTTCAACACATTCTATGGTATAGTTTGTTGGACTTGATATGTGTGTGCGGAAAACCCTCTGTGTAGACATACCTCACTTTGTCACCGCATATTTTAATTCTTTTTCTTTGTATCATACATAGCCCTTATCTGGACTTGGTTCAAATGATACTGCCATGGAGTCTCATGGCTATCGTTGACCGTAAGGCCGGTCGAAGTGTCCTAATCCCATGAAGAAGGAATCGGCATCTCCACTTCCTCCTCGGAATTGTGAGAATCCAGATCCCCCTCCAATCCATCCTTGTCCTCTTCTTTCATCACCCTCTGCATTTTCTCCCCTTCCTCACCCCATTAGCAAAACCACTACCAGCAAATACTGTCGACTGACTACTCTGCCCAGCTTCATGACCTCCCAAATTATGTGACACATAATCTGACTCTTCCTCGGGATGGCTAACATCCACTGGTTGTGACCCTGATAGATCAATCTCGTTAGCCGGTTGACTGCCCTGGCCGGGTTCATACCCCCCGCCTACTTCTACAGTATTCTCCTCCTTCGCCACATGTTGCACTAGGACATATGGGTGGATCCTTCATTCTCTGCAACGACTGAACAAGGCCAACCACTTCTGGCTCCTATCTATCAGCGTCAGCTCCCGCAATACGTTTTTACAGGATTTGGTCCACAATGCATGAATACTGACAGAACACACATCAGGATCCAGCCCAAAACTAGTTGTCAACCAATACTTCAACTGCCTAATGTCCAGTCTTTCAGGGTTTGGAAGTGTCAACTGGCAACGTTTATACTCACTGAGATCAACCCCCAACTCATTATATCGGACATTACCAGGGCCATAGTAAACAGATAAATTCACCTATTCAGACATTTTCACCGGCCACACAAATCCATATTGCCACCAATCACAACGAACAAATAATCCGTCCTGACACCGGTAATTCTTTGCACACATGAATGTAACAAAACAAAACGATAACTAAAAACTCCAAACATCTACCCACACCGGTAGTTTTTCTGTCACATGAATGAAACATAACACCGGTAATTTATCTATCACATGAATGTAAGAAATAATCCGTCCTAACACCGGTAATTTTTCTACCACCACCGCACTCTTGGTGGTGTGCACCTTAACAGATAAATTCACTGATTCAGACATTTCACCTGACAGAGAATTTCATATTTTCATCAATCACATTGAACCAATACTCCCCCCTAACAATGGTAATCCCGAGCTCCTGCACGCACCCCCACCTCACCCCATGGATGGATGAAAGTCTTAGCCGCCGGGAGAGCCTTTCCTCTAATGGATTTGCTAGTTGGTAGCCTCTATGACCGAAGAATGGGGCGGATCGGACGAATTTCGCGAAGAACAGAGAGAGAAAGAAAAATGAGCAACGGGCGAGAGTAAGGAGAAGGCGGCCGAGCTTATCCCAGCACTCTTCGGCCTCGTGTTTGCCGAAGACCCGAACTCTTCGGCCGCGTGTTAACCGAAATGGGCCACGAATCACGACAGTCTTTGGTTTACAAAAGGACGAAGAGTTCCTCTTCTGTTTATACGAGACCGAAGGCTCCCTGTTCAGCCTAAGCGAAGCCGACGGGTAAATATTTTTGAAATTATCGAATCAGGTCATACATTTTCCGAATTTGTTAAAAAAAAGTCCGTTGCGAGCGCGTTACAGGGTCCCGCGCATGCATTAGTGGCTGATAAGGATGCATGGCACAGCAAGTTGGGTCACGGACAAGGACCCTTTTTTGTTCATTTTGATGGCAAGTATTTTCGGACGGAGGGAGTATGTGTCATGCGTAAAGTTGGTCCACGATCGAGTCAGAGAGACCAACGTCTACTACAAATACAGATGGCGCTAGCTAGCAGCACCACCGTACCTGATAGTTGGAGGGTCATTCAGTTGGCAGCTCGCTGGCCGGTGAAATAGTAACTCTCGATGCTCCCATACGCGACGGCGGGCGAGGCGGAGGCGGCGCTGGGGCGCGCTATGACTTGGGCGGAGGCGGCGTGGTTCCGGTACTCTGTGGCGACGCCGGACTACTACCTCTACTGCCACCTCATGGTCATCTTCCACTCGCGGTGCTCCAGCTCCCACTCGCGGTGCTCCAGCTCCGGGCCCCGGCCATCTTGTTGCCCTACAAGCTGCAGCCCAGGGTGCGTCTCAAGCCGGCAGCCTTCCTCCGCTGCTACGTCCGTACCGTCCGCGTCTTCCTCCTCGCCATGGGCCCGTCCAGCTGCTTTCCTACCCTGTCGTTAAGGTCCACACATATAATTAAGCGCCTGAGTGAGCTAGTTAATCTTAATTCTTGCGTTGCATGGAAGAGTATTTGCAGCTAATGATGAAATCGAGCTTGTTAACTCCCTCCCTTCGGAAATACTTGTCCTAGAAATGGATGACAAGTAGCTAGTGAGTATTAATTGCTTTTGTTTTGTTGCGTGCATGCATGTTGAATGTTTAGATGGTGGGGATAAGGACGGGGCTGCCGCTGCCGTCGGCGGGAGAGACGGCGGCGCAAATGGCGGTGTATTTGCTATTGGAGGACTACCTTGGCTACTGGGTACACCGGCTGCTGCACACCAAGTGGGGATACGACAAGATTCACCATGTCCACCATGAGTTCACGGCGCCCTTCGGCTACGTCGGGCTGTATGCACACTGGTCTGACGTGCTCATCATTGGCTTCCCCGCTTTCGTCGGCCCGGCTGTTGTGCCCTGCCACATGACCACCTTATGGCTTTGGTTCCTGATACGCCAGCTAGCGCTCATAGATGCTCACGACGGGTAAAGTTATCTAATCTCAATAAATAATGTCTTTTTTTTCATGATAATACGTGTTTCATTAATAAAAGAACAAAAATACATACCGCGTGCGATCTTGGAAAATCTCCAACAAGGCCCCTACTTGGCCCCATACTTCAGTTTTGATGGAAACACATCTAGGCCATAGCCGTCTGTATCCCACTAATGAGTGGGTCCCATGCGTCATTTAGTACACATACAGGAAAAAATAGCTATGGCTACAGTTGGTGTATTTTTTAGTGGCTGAAAAAGTAGAGGCCGGCCCCAACTTGAATTTTAGGGCCCCGAGACTAAGGACCATTACTCGAGATGCTCTCACAGAACAAAACTACGACCCACATGTCAGCCGTCGAGGAGAGAGACGACGAGGTCTGGGAAGGAAGTGCCGACGAGGTTTGAGAGGAGGTAGCTGGGAGGGTAGATGCGTCGGCAGCGCCCTGGGAGCCGGTCATGAAGAGGAAGGAGATATGCCTGATACCAAGTTAAGGAGTAATTTTCGTATTGATTAGCATTGATCACAGGTTTACATATATGGAGTAAAGGGCATCTTTAAGGTTGATCCGCAAATTTGCTTCCGCATCCGTCCGCGGATTTGAGGGGTGGGGAAGGATGACCAGTCCACGGACACTGATGCGTGAGCCAGTCATCCAACCGTTGCCGTAAATGTTAAATTTTAATCGTCAAATAACTACTCCCTCCGTCCGAAAATACTTGTCGGGGAAATGGATGTATCTAGACATATTTACATGATTCCCTTTAAAAATTTGTGATTAATAGCTTCTTGTTTGGCGAAAGGCTGTTAATCCATGTGCTAGTGTAGCTTCCGCCAAACTAGGCTGCTTCCTTAACTTCCGCCATTGAACTAGCTTCCTTCTGCCAAATTAAAAACCTTAGTAAACAACTAATCACCTTGCTAATCATAGACCTGCAGTCAAATGGGCTTGGTCTTTTTCAAACCTTCCGCCAAATGGCTAAATCTATTTACAAAGCTTCCACCATTCCGTCAACGTGTGATAAAGAACCTCTTAACAAAAGACTAACCCTTTCCCAAACGCTAATTATATGGCAAGAAGTAACCTTCCGTCAGATGCCCAAAAATATTTACAAAGCTTTCGCCAAATGCCCAAATGCTAGTCACGGTCCGACTTTTAACATGCTAGCCTTCCACCAATTAACAGCAAGAGTCAGTGGCCTTCCGCAATTCGGACGAAGAGTGGAGTACCTGGCGGCTTTTGGTTTGTCATGAGGATGTCCGGACTCCCGCAAAGCCTCCCATGTTTCGTTCCGATTTACAGAAAAAACGTGATCCGGACCGCTCGGCGGACCGATACAGGCCCGTGTTGAATAGATTATGTGGTCCGGATCGATACAGTCCCGTATTGGATAGCTTTTATGATCCGCACTGCGCGGTCCGGAAATATGCGGTCGGTTTGAGGGTCGGCGTTGCAGATGCCGTAACACCCTCCTGTACCCACCCACGCACACACTAGCGATCCTGTAAAGCAGGAGAGAAGGATGGGATCGATAAGTACAACACACGCGTGATTATTATACAACAAAATATGTAGGAGTAGCACAACTCAAGATGGACGCTACGCATCACCTTTGGATGCCTCGCATGAATGCACTCGTCCTCTAGCTTCTGCCTGCCACCCTCGGAGCAGGCAACCAACATCGGCGAACTACCCACTGGACTTGAATGCAGGACCTCCAAAGTGTGCCCGTCAATCATTCTGCTGACCGTAGTCATGGCGAACTGGTGCAATTCAGTGCATGCTCTAGGGTAGAGTGTTCAACTGATAGTTACAGCAGCCGTGGGGTGTTCATTAATTTGCAGTGGACGTCGTCTCACTTATTGCCTCGTACAGTCGGTCTCTCCGACCGACGGCCCGGCCTGCCCTTGAAATCAGCAGGGGACAGTATACCTGGTCAAACCTCGGGCCGGGCCTAGCCTTGCCCGAGGGGAAAAACCTAGGCCCGGGGCCGGTCCGGGCCGGCCATCCGGCCTGTTTTTTGGGCCCGAGCCCGACCCGAACAAGCAAAAGCCCGACGGGCCTCGTGCGACGGGCCCGGCCCGGTCAACGGGCTCAAATTCTAGGCCCGAGCCCGGCCCGGGAGTAGCATCGGGCCGGGCTTTTTCGGGCCGCGCTGCCCATGGTCAGGACTAGGGGAGAGGGATTGGTTCGGCGCACGGTGGGAGCAGTCCGTAAGTTTCCTCTGTAACTTGTTTGTAAGTGTAGTATTTTTGAAGAAAAAAATAGCTATTGCTACAGTTAGTGTATTTTTTGGTGGCTAAAAAAGTAGAGGCCGGCCCCAAGTTGAATTTTAGGGCCATTATTGGCGATGCTCTCACATTGAACAAAACTACGACTCCACATGTCAGCCATCGATCCCTCTCATGGTTACGTGTGCTAACAATATTCAATTCATTGGGTCAGACCCGTAAGAAGAGATATTGAGCAGAAAAACCTGGTAGACAATTTTATACCTGATATCCGCTCAATAAGTTTTACCCCGAGAGGTCCACAACAGTTTGTTTGGTATTTCCTCGTTTCTCTATAGAAAAAAAAAAGAATTGACCAAGTATTAGTAAGATAGCTTGCCCTTTCTTAGTTTTGTGTGTAAGTATCTTACAAAATAAAGTAACCTTGATAAGACACCTCCCAATAGTTACCCGATCCGACTTAGGCTTGTGATTCAAAAACATGATTCCTAGGTGCCTGGTTCTTTTTTTTATTGGCGTCCATTTTGTTGCCAAAGAGCATGGGAAAGACCGAGAGTAAAAAAATTAAAGACTACAATTAGGTGACTAGGTTTAGAGCCTACAAAAGCTAACAAAATCGTAATTGCATAATTGAGGTACATCCGTATTTTTGCTTGAAATGAATGCAGTAGGGGTCCCTAATTTTTTAATTTTTGAAATATTTAGAAACCAAATTTGCACCTATGACCATTTAAAACTAGGTGGCTGGATTGTACATCGACTCTCGTACCCAAGCTAGGCTAACTTCTTAAAGTACGTTGTTTGGACCTAAGAAAAGGGCGGAAATCCCAAGCTACCAACTGGTAGACCGGTCGGTTATTGAAAAGGTTGTTCATAATGCATTGTCTTTTAGCATGTTATCCTAGGAGAAATTAAAACTTAAGAGACTACTTCTCACAATGCATTGTCTCTTAAGGGTTGTATCCAAATAAGCTTGCATTAAATGATTTTGGGTTCATGCATGCATGAGATTGGGCTAAAAACTTTTTTTGCCTATAAACTCATACAAAAGTTGTAGCTTAGTTAAGATACATCACCAATCTCTTTACTCATAGCGGTGTACCGCGCTAAGAAACCCCCATTGTGGAAGGCCTTATTAAGGACATCTCTAGGGCGCGTTTGGTTGCCTGCAGCTATTTTTCATCTCCCTAGGACGAGGCCCTAGGGGCATAGCCACGCAAACACACGGTTTAGGCCATGTTCTGCTGCCTGTTTGGTTGCCTACATTCGATTTTCTTGCATGAAGACAGAGACGGGAATCTAGTGTTTTGTTGCCTGAATTCATTTTGATTGGCACATGAACAACATCATTAACAGTCACACGTAAACACCTCGTATAGTAAAGAGGTACAGATCTATTTGTCTACGTGCATCAAAGAAAATCTTACAAGACGAGAGTTTGTGCGAAACGGTGAGGTGAAGCTATTCCTAAAAGCAGTGGCGGGCCTTGGGCCAAATTCCGCGTGCGTGCCGGGGTGGGTGGGGGTTGCGCTAAAAATGAGGTACAGGCTGATTCTCAGTGGAAAATGGGCCAAATACCAGTAAGTAGTAGGCTGTTTCTTCATGGGCTGTGGGGCACGACCCATGTTGGCCCAGCCGAAGGTCTGCCAGTGACTACAAGGAAATTTCAAACTCTCAACTGTGTACGACGAATCTGACGAAATTTATCTAAAAAAGCTCCAAACTTGAGCACGAATTTGAGAAGATGCAGGTAACGAAACTCGATGCCGATTGTCAGAATGGAACGACATCGTTGACGTGCATATTTTTCATGTAGAACTGATTTTGAATTGAAGCATGGTTGTGTTAAGTAGAAGGGGTTACTTAAGAAGCGGTTTAAGAGAGGAGAGAGAAAGCAACCTCACCTACAGGTTGCATAATGGAAGTGCACGATGACAGTTGCTCGCTGGAAACGGCTGATTCGAGCGTTTCGAGAGGGCGTGGCTGCGGACTGCTTTGATCAGTGCGCGGCCAAATGCACAGTAGCTTCAGGCATCCAATCGGCCCATTTTCGTCTCACCCAGGCCTGGCTGGAAGGACCGCAGGCTACCAAACGTGTCCTTATAACTGTGAGATAATTGTTGGCAAGATTTTCTACATAGGACAAGTGGTGATGTCACATAAAATCAATGACAGAGAGAGCAAAGTTGTACTCACTTTATTTCAAATATTCTGCCTTTTGTTTTGCTCAAACACAAACTTTGTAAAGTGTGATAAAGTGTATAAAAAAAATTATAATATCTACAATACTATATCAATATTATTCAATACGAACCTTCTATTGGACTCATATGTAAATTAAGAACAGAGCAGTCAGATGTATTCTATCAGTGTCTATATTTGACTCATAAATTAAACATGTTGAAGATGTTCCAAGGGCGCATGTTCTCGGTTCAATCTATTTTGTTTAGCTCCCTTTCTACTGTAAGGTTCGCTTTGTTTTGTCATTATGTGATGATGAAACAAAAGACCGCCTTTAATTTGGAGGTGTTTAAACTGCAGATTCGACTTCCCACTCAATCCGGCAAACTTCATCCCGTTCTATGGAGGAGCACCACACCATGACTACCATCACCGTGTAGGACGGAAGAGCCAGAGCAATTTCGCTTCTGTTTTCACCTTCTGCGATTATATATACGGGACGGATAAAGTAAGTCTATCCTTATCTTTTGCAAGCACATTTATTCCCCATTTAGTAATTAAACCCGCCAAAACATTGATATGTTCAGCATTTCACTGACATTAAAATCATGTGCCGTTTTCAGGGCTACATGTTCCATAAGGCAAGCCTAGCAAAGGTAACTACACTTGCCAGCAACTTTCGTTGTCCAGATGTTAACAAATGATCCATGAGTACTATTGATTACTTTGTCTTGATTAAATTATGCGTGTGTTGTTAATTTAATTACAAAAAATGTCATTCTTTTCTCTTTGCTCGATGTAACAGCTGAAGGAGATGGCAGAAAACAGTACCGAGAAAAGAGAGACGATGAATTTTATCGGCGGGAAGCAGGCATAGATATCAAACACAGTTGCCGTCCTGGCCTGGCGCATAAGCTCTTGCTCACTCCATGATGCAGTGCAACGTCTAGCAATTTTCACCAATATGCCATCTTCCTACATCATTTCAATCTTAGTAAAACTCGCGTGTGCACTTAATATTGTACTCCCTCTATATATTAATATAAGATCATTTAGATCACTAAAGCGAGTATAATTATGTACGGAGAGTTAATTTCTCATTCTAATACTAAGAACAACAAAAAATAATGGAAAGTTTAAGTAAATATCTCCATGTGGTTGTGCTGATTTGGTTAATTTATTAGAATTATTTACAACCGGATGATCTTGGCTAGACTAATCCAAAGTGGAGAAAGTTTTTCCCAGAAGTTCAATGGTATATTCACCCCACAATTTTGCAGTTGCACTCGGCACATGTTATTTTAACCAAGCTAACCCCTTTTAACGAATGAAGGGAAAAAGGTGACGAGTTGGGGCACTAACTATCCGCATATTGACCGGGCAGATGCTATAGGGGTAGATTACGAGAGGATGAAGGCGAATGAAACATCCTCCTGAAATGGGATAGGCATAGCTGATGTACCCAGGTTCGGCCTCTCTCGGTGGAAGAAAAGACCAGCGATTTGTTTTGTAGTGCTTCTCGTTTCGACCGCCGAGTCACCCACCGGTCAGACTGACGTCACAACATTTCGGCCGATGGCCTCAGGATGGAGCAGGCGTATTAATGATACCTTGACTAGCGCACGGCAGTTACGCGCGTTTCTGCTCCGGTGCTCCCCCCGGGCTGAACGCGAGGGGGAGAAACACAAGGACGGCCAGGATTAACCCAAAACGGTTCGAAACCAGGGGCACGATCGTCTCTTTTGCCCATGTGTTTTTTTTTTGCAGTCCCGTCGAGGAGCCCTGCGGGGCCCGTACACGCCCCGATTCGTTCGTATGCGTATTCGTATACGGCTGGGCGATTCGTTTTCTACGGCCGGGCGATTCATTTTCGCGTGCAATCGCCCGCGCGTGGGGCAGCACGTGTCATGTCAAGTTGCCAAAACTGTCCCATCATATAAATGTGGAGGGGAACCACCTCCGGCCGCATCGCCCACCATTTCCCCCAGCCGCATCGTCTCCCTCTCCTCTCCCACCTCGTCGTCTCCCTTTCCCCCTCCCCATCCCCAACCGCATCCACTCCATCACCTCCATCGCCATGGCGGACTTAGGAGGCGAGCGCCCCGATTGGGGCGCAGATCTGGTGGAGATTGCGCGACAGGTCGCGGCGGGCACATTTGTGAGGGGATGTGCCGACGTCCAGCGCGGTGCAGCAGTTGCTGCGGATCTGGAGAAGGTGGAGGCGGGCTGGAGCGGCGTAGTCCAGCCAGATGCGCCCGCTCTGGCGAGCTCCGGCGAGGCGTAGAAGGTGGAGAAGGTGGAGGCGGGCTCTGGCGAGGCGCACAAGGTGGAGAAGGTGGAGGCCGGCTCTGGCGAGGAGCAGGTGGAGCAGAAGGTATCTGCTTATCCCTTTTAGTTGATAGTTTTTAGATTCTAGGGTTTGTGGCCAGAAGTTTCTTGGGTTAGATTAGTTGGATTGGGGGTTTTCTCTGCATTAGGGTTTTTCTGTATTTGATTCGTGCAAGAAAGGTGGACCACATATGATTATTAGATTAGGTTAGAAGTAGCCGGATTGAGGGATGGTTTTTCAGATGCTTATTAGATTAGTAGTGGATTATTTGGTTGTTAGATTTTAATTAGTATGAGGTTGAACACCTTATTTAAGGGGGAATTTAAGGACAGATAGACCGTATATGGTTATTGGATCTGTAGTTCAATGCTGCAGACATATCTGATTATTTGATTTGATCTGTGGTTCAATGCTACTGGATGGAAACATATTGGAATTGGAATGCATTAATTTTGACGTGCCAATGAATTGATTTAGATGATACAAGATTCATCTATAGCATAATTTGTTGTTGTTTAGGTAAGTAATGAAATTTTAGTTGTTTGTTGGAGATGTATGCATTTATAGTTGAAGTTGTACCTAAGTAACTACTGCATTATGTTAATATGTGTAGCAGCTTTGCTGCATTATTCCAAGGCATGATCCTAGCAACAAAATATCCTATATTTTTCCATTAAGTAGTGTGGGGGAAATTCCCTCAAAAGAAAAGTGTTGGGTTAATCCAGGGAATGTCAAGAATCCAGCTTGGATTTTCATTAGCATTTATGAAGGAAAGCATTTGCCTGTTGATTGATTGCTTAGATTATGTATTTATAAGGAAATCATTTATTTGTATGTACATATCAATGAACTTGTATGTTGATAACCATATTGTTTAATATCTAGATAGCTTAATATATAGTCTATCAATTAGTTGTTGAAATGTACATACCATGTGTAACCAGTGCACTTTTTCAATATTGTTTTGAGCTTTCCATCATTATGCAAAAACAAATTGTTTAGGTAGCTTTATTTGTTTATCTGTAGGTTTCATATTAATTTGTTTTTGCATTGGAAAATATATTGAAAATATTGGTCACTTGCAACATATCGTTGTGGTTCACATTCATAATTTTGTTCGTAATGACATTCTTTGAACTGCAATTCAATTGCTTGTAATTGATGTGCTTGCTTGACTATATAGCAGGAGGAGGATCTTGTGGGCAACAAGAGGAAGTGGGATAGGACTGGGTTCTACCCATATGATAGTGATGAAGATGAGCCGTACGAGGTAAGGCCTAGTTGAAATGTTATTTGTGCATTAGTCTTACGTGTTTCCAGTATTTGAATGCATAATGTATTAATGCTAGTTATTAATGTGTGCAGTATGAATCTGGAGATGATGTGGTCGAGGGGAACGTCAGGTCCTTTGAAGAGAAGGTGTTGGAGAAGATCAGGGCCCAGGGATCTGGTATGTACCACAACGCGAGGACGGACAGGTTCCGCTGCCCCTACTACAGCAGGCCCAAGCCTAGGTCTGGGTTAATGGAGCATCTTATGGAACACTGTCGGGCTACATCGATCAGCGGTGATGACTTCAAGATCAGGGCTGAGCATGTTGCCCTCCTGAATGTCCTGAGAAGGCCTCAAATGTAGTCCTACATCATGCTGATCATCAAAAGCTGGAAGCCCTACTCATCATCAGTAGATTTGATGATGTTTTACTTTTGAAAAGCTGCATCTGGGTCTGAACTGCTGGGAACTATCTCTACTAATGTAATGTAATGTATTATGTGTCTGAACTGGATCTGTTGTGAACTGGCTGGTACCTATGGTGGTAATCTAGAATTCTATCTATATTTGTGTGGTCTTAACTTTATTTGTGGTGAATGCTACCTTATGTTTAGTTGTTGTTTCAGTGTGTAGTTTACGAGTTTCAATGATGCACTGATCAGAAATGGTGCTTCAATGTTGCTTCAGACATGCTGCAACACTTATCCATGCTGTGGGCAAGTGCAACATGATGTGCCCATGTGCAAATCGTACCATATTTAGAATATGGCAATGTTCCAAATTAGTTGTGTCACGAATTATAGTACATGGGGTTTAGTAAAGTTACTGATAATTGTTCATCCTCACACGCTCCATCAATCCATAATTTGAATTAGCAAAAAGATCAGATGTTCCATCATTTGAACAAATGATGCAATAACAGAGCAAATATTCCATCATCAAAGTGTGAAGGAATTAAAATGCTAATTTAGAAGAGTAATGTAATACTAGTTAAAAATAGTGTGTGCAAAAAATAGAATTTGAAATAAGATGTACTGTATATTTTTAATAAAGTTATATTATCCTACTTATTAGAATTTTGAAAATGTCACTTATTTATAACAAAGGTGATTTTTTTTCCACCACCTCCAAATCACCTAAATTTTATTGTACATGGGTGCCCACATGTACCAAGCATGGCTATCAAAGAAAATTTAAAACAACAACATATTTTGCAATGCCCCCTAGAGGTATAGACCGATGTTTTGACCAGCCAGTCTAGAGGGCAGTATAAATTAAAAAATAAATAAAACCTTGGAAACCTAGCTTTTTTGTGCAAGAGATCATGTGTGCCAAGATTGAGGTGATTTGGAGGTGGTCGAAAAAATCACCGCATTCCGGAGGGACCATTTGGTCACTTAAGCCAGTTTTTGAACAAAGGTGATTTTTTCCACCACCTCCAAATCACCCAAATTTTCTTTTACATGGTTACCCACATGTGCCAAACATGGCTATCAAAGAAAATAAAAAAAAACATATTTTGCAATGCCCCCTAGAGGTATAGACCGATGTTTTGACCAGCCAGTCTAGAGGGCAGTATAAATTCAAAAAAAAAACAAAAGTATATAAAACCTTGGAAACCTAGCTTTGTTTGTGCAAGAGATCATGTGTGCCAAGATTGAGGTGATTTGGAGGTGGTCCAAAAAAACACCGCATTCCGGAGGGATGATACGTCTCCAACGTATCTATAATTTCTGAAGTATTCATGCTATTATATTATCCATCTTAGATGTTTTATATACATTTATATGCTATTTTATATAATTTTTGGGACTAACCTATTAACCTAGAGCCAAGTGCCAGTTTATGTTTTTCCTTGTTTTTGAGTTTTACAGAAAAGGAATACCAAACGGAGTCCAATTGACATGCCAATTTTTGATTATTTTTTATGGACCAAGTGAAGCCCTTGGAGTAAAAGAGTTGGGCCAGAAGAGTCCCGGGCTGTCCACGAGGGTGGGGGGCACGCCCACCCCCCTGGGCGTGGGCCCCTGTCTCGTGGATGGCTCGGAGACCTTCTGGACGTGAGACCGACGCCAAAAATTCCTATAAATACAAAAACCTCCAGAAAATAACCTAGATCGGAAGTTCCGCCACCGCAAGCCTCTGTAACCACGAGAAATCAATCTAGGCCCTCTCTGGCACCCTGCCGGAGGGGGCCATCATCACCGGAGGCCATGGAGGATGATCCCGGAGGGGCCATCATCGCCATGAAGGCCAAGGACCAGAGGGAGAACCTCTCCACATCTAGGGGGAGGCCATGGAGGAGGAAGCACAAGGGGGAGAACCTCTCCTCCTCTCTCTCGGTGGCGCCGGAGTGCCATCGGGAGGGGAGTCATCGCCGCGGTGATCGTCTCCATCAACATCACCATCCTCATCTCTTTTACGCGGTCCACTCTCCCGCACCCTGCTGTAATCCCTACTTGAGCATGGTGCTTTATGCCACATATTATGATCCAGTGATGTGTTGCCATCCTATGATGCTTTGAGTAAATATCCTTTGTCTTTGGGTTAATTGATGATCTAGATTGGTACGAGTTGTATGTTTTATTTTGGTGCTGTTCTATGGTGCCCTCTGTGTCGCGCAAGCGTGAGGGATTCCCGCTGTAGGTGATACGTCTCCAACGTATCTATAATTTTTGATTGTTCCATGCTATTATTTATGAAGTCTTGGATGTTTAATGGGCTTTATCATTCACTTTTATATCATTTTTGGGACTAACCTACTAACCCAAAGGCCTAGTCCAGATTGCTGTTTTTTGCCTATTTCAGGGTTTTGTAGAAAAAGAATATCAAACAGAGTCCAAACGGAATGAAACCTTCGCGAGAGATATTTTTGGAGAAAATCACGCACGGGAAACTTCAGGACCATGTCAGGGGACAGAGGGGTTGCACTCGAGGGTGGGGGGCGCGCCCCCCTTCCCAGGGCGCGCCCCCCTGCCTCGAGGCTGCCCCGTGTGGCCCCTGGTGCCCTCCTTCCCCTATATATATCCACGGACCCCAGAAACTCCATACGCAGAGAGAAAACCCTAATTCCACCGCCGTAGCTTCTGTTCCCATGGAGATCCCATCTCGGAGCCTGTTCCGGGAGGGGGGTCCATCACGGAGGCCATCATCATCATCATCATCGCCCTCACCATAAGTTGTGAGTAGTTTACCACAGACTTTCGGGTCCATAGCTAGTATCTAGATGGCATCTTCTCTCTCTCTCGATCTCAATACAAAGTTCTCATCGGTCTTCGAGGGGATCTATTCGATGTAATCTCTTTTTGCGGTGTGTTTGTCGAGATCTGATGAATTGTGAGATTATGATCAAGGTTATCTATGAAAGATATTTGGTTCTTCTCTGGACTTTTTATGTGTGCTCATAATATCCTTGCAAGTCTCTTTGAATTATTGGTTTGGTTTGGCCTACTAGATCTATAGTTCTTGCAATGGGAGAAGTGTTTGGCTTTGGGTTCAATCTTGCGGTGTCCTTTCCCAGTGACAGTAGGGGCAGCAAGGCACGTATTGTATTGTTGTCATTGAGGATAAAAAGATGGGGTTTACATCATACTGCTTGAGTTTATCCCTCTACATCATGTCATCTTTCTTAAGGCGTTACTCTGTTCGTATGAACTCAATACACTAGATGGATGCTGGATAGCGGTCGATGTGTGGAGTAATAGTAGTAGATGCAGGCAGGAGTCGGTCTACTTCTCTCAGACGTGATGCCTATATACAATGATCATGCCTAGATAGTCTCATAATTATTTGCTTTTCTATCAATTGCTCGATAGTAATTTGTTTACCCGCCGTAGAATATCGCTATCATGAGAGAAGCCACTTGAGAAAACTATGGCCCCCGGGTCTATTCTGAACATATCAATCTACATCTACTTTACTTTTACCACTTTTATTTGCTGTTTTATTAAACCAAAAATACCAAAAATATAATTATCATCTCTATCAGATCTCACTCTCGTAAGTGACCGTAAAGGGATTGACAACCCCTTATCGCGTTGGCTGCGAAGTTCTTATTTCTTTGTGCAGGTGTGAGGGACTCGCGCGTGGTCTCCTACTGGATTGATACCTTGGTTCTCAAAAACTGAGGGAAATACTTACGCTACTGTGCTGCATCTCCCTTTCCTTTTCGAAGGAATACAACGCAAGCTCAAGAGGTAGCAAGAAGAATTTCTGGCGCCGTTGCCGGGGAGGCTTACGCAAAAGTCATATACCAAGTACCTATCACAAACCCTTATCCTTCGCATTACATTTTTGCCTCTCGTTTTCCTCTCCCCCACTTCACCCTTGCCGTTTTATTTGCCCTTCTTCCGCCGTGTGTTTATCGTTCGCTTGCCTCTTGTTTGCTTGTGTTGCTATGTGCCCTCTATTAGCTTGCATCTTCTCTTGCTAAATTATGGATCCTCATCCACTTTGCTAATCTCTTTAAGAGATCCAATTATGTTGAACCAATTGCTAGTGAGTTGTGTGCACTAGATTATCTTTATGGGGTTTTGCTTGAAATTTATGAATCTGAAAATAGTGAGGAATTGTTAAAAGAAAAAGTGATTCATGTTAGCTCCTTAAATAAAAAGCATGATTGCAATGATGTTACTATAAATTCTATTGATGTCAATTGTGCTAATAATATGCAAAACCCTAAGCTTGGGGATGTTAGTATTGCTATGTCCACTACTTGTTGCAATGATCGTGATTGGGGTGATTCTTCTTATGACCTTGAAAATATATTTAATCCCCATGATGAATTTAAGATTGATAATAATGTTTGCATTAAAAGTGGGTATGGAGTGGTCATGACTTTAGTTAATGTTAATCCCACTATTTTGGAAGAGTGTCAACTTTGCATGCATGTGGATCGTGTTGAGAATATGTTATGTGATAGCTATTTCGTTAAATTTGATTATGATCCTACATGCAATTATTATGAGAGAGGAAAATATGGGTTGTAGAAATTTACTGTCGAGCAATTGATAGAAAAGCAAATAATTATGAGACTGTCTAGGCATGATCATTGTATATAGGCATCACGTCCGAGACAAGTAGACCGACTCCTGCCTCCATCTACTACTATTACTCCACACATCGACCGCTATCCAGCATGCATCTAGTGTATTGAGTTCATACGAACAGAGTAACGCCTTAAGAAAGATGACATGATGTAGAGGGATAAACTCAAGCAATATGATGAAAACCCCATCTTTTTATCCTCGATGGCAACAATACAATACGTGCCTTGCTGCCCCTACTGTCACTGGGAAAGGACACCGCAAGATTGAACCCAAAGCCAAGCACTTTTTCCATTGCAAGAACTATAGATCTAGTAGGCCAAACCAAACCAATAATTCGAAGAGACCTGCAAGGATATTATGAGCACACATAAAAAGTTCAGAGAAGAACCAAATATCTTTCATAGATAACCTTGATCATAAACTCACAATTCATCGGATCTCGACAAACACACCGCAAAAAGAGATTACATCGAATAGATCTCCTCGAAGACCGAGGAGAACTCTGTATTGAAATCCAGAGAGAGAGAAGAAGCCATCTAGATACTAGCTATGGACCCGAAGGTCTGTGGTAAACTACTCACAACTCATGGTGAGGGCGATGATGATGATGAAGAAGGCCTCCATGATGGATCCCCCTCCCGGAACAGGCTCCAAGATGGGATCTCCACGGGAACAGAAGCTACGGTGGTGGAATTAGGGTTTTCTCTTTGCGTATGAAGTTTCTGGGGTACGTAGGTATATATAGGAAGAAGGAGGGCACCGGGGGCCACACGGGCCAGCCTCGAGGCAAGGGGGGCCGCCCTGGAAGGGGGGCGCGCCCCCCACCCTCGAGGGCAGGCCCTCTATCCCCTGACTTGGTCCTGAAGTTTCCCGAGCGTGATTTTCTCCAAAAATAACTCTCGCAAAGGTTTCATTCCGTTTGGACTCCGTTTGATATTCTTTTTCTGCAAAACCCTGAAATAGGCAAAAAACAGGAATCTGGACTGGGCCTTTGGGTTAGTAGGTTAGTCCCAAAAATGATATAAAAGTGAATGATAAAGCGCATTAAACATCCAAGACTTCATAAATAGTAGCATGGAACAATAAAAAATTATAGATACGTTGGAGACGTATCAAGCATCCCCAAGCTTAATTCCTGCTCGTCCTCGAGTAGGTAAATGATAAAGAAAGAATTTTTGATGTGGAATGCTAACCAATATAGTTTTCCAATGTAATTCTCTTAATTGTGGCATGAAGGTCAGATCTGAAAGATTGAAGATAAAAGTCTATATTGACATAAGAAATAATAATACTTCAAGCAACACTAACAAAGGAATCATGTCTTCTCAAAATACTATGGCTAAAGAAAGTTATCCCGACAAAATCATATAGTCTAGCTATGCTCCCTCTTCATCACACAAAATATTCATATCATGCACAACCCCGATTTCAGGCAAGCATTTGTTTTCATACTCTATCTTTTCAAACCTTTCAACTTTCACGCAATACATGAGCGTGAGCCATGGATATATCACTATGGGTGGAATAGAGGTGGTTGTGGAGAAGAAAAAAAGGAGGGAGATAGTCTCACACCGACTTGGCGTATCAACGGGCTATGGAGATGCCCATCAATAGATATCAATGTGAGTGAGTAGGGATTGCCATGCAACAGATGCACTAGAGCTAAATATGAATGAAAGCTCAACAAAAGAAACTAGTGGGTGTGCATCCAACTTGCTTGCTCACGAAGACCTAGGGCATTTGAGGAAGCCCATTGTTGGAATATGCAAGCCAAGTTCTATAATGAAAAATTCCCACTAGCATATGAAAGTGACTAAACATGAGACTCTCTACAATGAAGATCATGGTGCTACTTGGGAGCACAAGTGTGGAAAAAAGATAGTAGCAATTGTCCCTTCTCTCTTTTATCTCATTTTTTTGGAGGGGCTTCTTCTCTTTTTTTATTAGCCCCTCTCTATATATTTTTTGGGCCATCTTTTTTTATTGGCCTTTCCTCACATGGGACAATGCTCTAATAATGATGATCATCACACTTTTTGTTACAACTTGAAATTACAACTCGATACTACAACAAGTATGACTCTACATGAATGCCTCTGGCGGTGTACCGGTATAAGCAATGAATCAAGAGCGACACATATGAAAAATTGTGCATGGTGGCTTTGCCACAACTACGATGTCAACTACATGATCATGCATGGCACCATGACAATATGATGCGTGTCATATGAACGGAACGGTGGAAAGTTGCATGAAAATATATCTCGGAATGGCTATGGAAATGCCATGAGAGGTAGGTATGGTCGCTGTTTTGAGGAACAATATGGTGGCTGTTTTGAGGAAGGATATATAGTGGGTTTATGGTACCGGCGAAAGTTGCACGGTACAAGAGAGGCTAGCAATGGTGGAAGGGTGAGAGTGCGTAATATCCATGGACTCAACATTAGTCATAAGAACTCATATACTTATTGCCAAAATTTACGAGTCATCAAAACAAAGCAATCAATGCATGCTCCTAGGGGTTGTAAACGGTGGAGGGGGGCGCCGCACACGACTAGGCAATTGTCTATTGTGTGCTAGGCGCCCCCCCTCCCACATATATATAGGTGAGAGGGAGGGAGGAGCAGCCAAAGGAGGCACCCAAGTAGGCGGAATGATACTTGGAGTCCCTCCCAAGCCGCGCCCCCCCTTTCCTTATTTGGAGTGCGGGGAAAGGCAGGGGAGGGTGGCGCCCCCCCTCCTTTCCTTTCTCCCATGAGAGGGAAAGGCGGGAGGGGCTAGCCCTCCCCCTTTTCCTTCCCTAGGGCTGGCCAAACACTCCTTTGGCCCATAAGGCCCATATCTTATTCGGACTCCTCGTCATGTCTGTGATCTTATTCGGGACTCCGAACAACATTCGGTCACCAAAACATATAAATCATATAACACTATATCGTCAACGAACGCTAAGCGTGCGGACCCTACGGGTTCAAGAACTATGTAGACATAACCGAGACACCTCTCTGGTCAATAGCCAATACTCCAATAGCAGAACCTGGATGCTCATATTGGCTCCTACATATTCTACGAAGATCTTTATCGGTCGAACCGTTA
The DNA here is from genome assembly GCA_902687465.1 of Secale cereale. Taxonomy (NCBI): domain Eukaryota; kingdom Viridiplantae; phylum Streptophyta; class Magnoliopsida; order Poales; family Poaceae; genus Secale; species Secale cereale. Next base: position 835,740,941 of record LR738712.1, on the reverse strand, counting down.
TGACAACATATGTAATTCCCTTTGTCCATCGGTATGTTACTTGCCCGAGATTTGATAGTCGGTATCTTCATAACTAGTTCAATAGTGGAACCTGGTTGCTCATATTGCTCCTACATATTCTACGAAGATCTTTATCGGTCGAACCGTTATGACAACATACGTAATTCCCTTTGCCCATCGGTATGCTACTTGCCCGAGATTCAATCGTCGACATCTTCATACCTAGTTCAATCTCGTTACCGGCAAGTCTCTTTACTCGTTTCGTAATACATCACCTCGTGAATAAATTCCTTAGTCATTTGCTTACAAGCTTATGATGTGTATTACCGAGAGGGTCCAAAGATACCTCTCCGATACTCGGAGTGACAAAGCCTAATCTCGATCTATGCCAACTCAACAAACACTTTCGTAGATACCTGTAGAGTATCTTTATGATCATCTAGTCACATCATGACGTTTGATAGAACACAAGGTATTTCTCCGGTATCCGGGAGTTGCATATTCTCATAGTCGAATGAATATGTATTTGACATGAAGAAAGCAATAGCAATAAAACTGAACGATCATTATGCTATGCTAACAGATGGATCTTGTCCATCACATCATTCTCCTAATGATGTGATCCCGTTATCAAATGACAACACATGTCCATGTCCTGTATGAGACTCTGTTTTTTCTGTTATCTACTAGATGTGAGTAAGAGGAAACCTGATGTAATAACACCAGCCAGCGAGCCAGAAGGTTCAGCTCACCCCCAGTCTGCGAGTCATTGGCGGCCATCCTCTGCTCATGTTCGAGAAATCCATGGCAATTTTAGACAGCAGCAATACCATGGCCTGTACCGCCTGGAGCCCTTTTCCTCTATGTGATCTGGACCAATAGGACAACCAGTGAGCGATCTGATAAGTAATAACACTGGAATCATGCGGGTAAACATCATCAAACCTAGCCGCATTTCGGACTTTGCACAAAGGCCGGAATACCGCGGCCACATAAAAACATTATAACCACACCCCGGAAATATCTTGATGTTGTACATATAGAGAACAAGTGCTCGGGGATTCTTTGGTATCTACTCCATCAAGGCATGAACTTCTTAATATTACTAACTGAAATGCAAATGATAACAAGTCGCAACGAAACCGCCAGAAAAATAGAAGCATACCAGGTCACAAAACTGAAGAAATAGTGTAATAAAAGAAATGGGACATAAGAAAATTTGCATTCGAAAACAGAAGGGATTTCGCAGTATAAAAGGAGGGAACAAACAACTTGCTATCGCCAATTAATTAGGAGATCTTGCTAGTAAAACGGTAATATGTATATAGGGATTCTTGTTCGAAGCACAGATGCATGTTCAAAAATTCAGTTTATTCAATGGTAATTATAGTTATTTTCCAGGTACAGAAGTAAGAACTATGAGTCATGGTTTCTCTCCACAAATAACGAGCAAAAATTGGTTAATGAGCCCTAGCAAGCAACAGAACATAGCGGCATTCTACAGAAAGTATGCAGCATATGAAAATACAAACTTGAAGGTCCAGCATCGTACCAATAATTAATTTCAATCCATTGGAATATCTCTACGTGAATAACCATTACACTGAAGATAGAAGAACTATGTATGCAACTCCAAAGTAATAAATTTGATAATGGCTCATTCATTCATCATACCCACGAATTGTCAACCAGCACATAAACTTCACTAAGAACCTTCAGGCTCAAGCGCATCATCACCAAGTAAAGAAGGAGGCCAGGCCATAATGTATGGATAGCCACGACCATCATACCTCCCCTGAATCAGAAAGTCAAGCTTCATAGTCTCCAAGGAAAGGGAGTAAAACCAGCAGTGTAATAGGCCAGAAAGGGTCATCATAACTGTTGTTGATAAGTAAGCGTATCCATCCTTAACTTGCACGACCTTGATATCTAGCGGAGGGATTGACCAGTGCCTTGTGCTGGCCTTAGTAATGCGGTTGATTTCGGCACCCAGAGAGATCGCCTTGTGCGGAATCCAACAGCTCTGAATCCCATCACGATCGACACTATGGCTATGCGTCCAAACCTGGAGGAGGAAATCGGCAGATGCATGAACAATACAGAGTCCACCATCCTTGGTCTCCCCAGCCTTGCAGTTGTGCCACTCCACCATAGCTTGAGCAGGTAGATCCACAGTGGTGACATCCATGGCCGCTGCAGTGTCGATCTTTACCATGCGTGCTTCGCCGTCGTAAGGCCAGTAAACGGAGCCACCCACCATTGTGCTGGTCTTGTACTTTAGGCTGTTGTTTCCACCGATTTCCACCCACGGGTTGACGGCCCAATCCCATGTCTCAGACGAGAAGACGGCGGCACCAACCCTAGAAGCATCAGCACAGACGCAGACCACGCGGAATGACGATGGTTTCTCGCCAGAGGAGAGGAGGTGGAAACCGGGGGGGGGGGGCGGAAGGTCTCTGCCAAGAAGTCGATGGGGAGGCATCGGGAGGGAGTCGACGGCCCAGGTGATTGGGTTGAGAGCAGCGAGCGAGCCATCGAGCTCATTCCAGAGCAGGACCCACCCGTCGCGGCAGTAGGTGAGGAGCTAGCCGCGGGACGAACCGTCCTCCGCGAGGAGGAAGGTGAGGAAGAAGTCGCCGTGGAGGGAGGTGAGGAAGGTGATGTTCGTCTCGACGAAGATCCCAAGGAGTGGCGTCGGGTGGAGCGCGCAGAAAGCACGGCGGAAGGACAGGGAGGAGCGGACGGCGCGGAGCTGATACGTCCAAAATGCATCACTATTTTATATCGTAATTTATCCTTATTCATTGATATATTTCACATTACGATGATGTTCTTATGTTGTTTTGGCCTATTTTACACAGTTTGCAACTTTCCGGTGCCGAAGCAGCAGACGCAGGATTCAGCGGTAAAAAGTGGACGCTGAGTTGCTGAAGAAGAATACCTCCAAATTACCTGAAAATCGACGGAGGGTATTTTCCAGACGGATCACGAAGGCACGCAAAAGGGCAACCAGAGGGGGGCCACAGGGCGTCCAGGCGCCCTGGGGGGGCGGCCCCACCCCTGGCCGCGCCGGGGGGGCGCCTGGAGCCCCTGGCCCACCTCCGGCTGCCCCCTTTTGCCTATATACTCCTCGTTATCCGAAAACCCTAAAAAAGGGAGTTTTGACGGAGTTCCGCCGCCGCTCCGTGGCGGAAATCTACAGAGAAGAAAAAGCCATCTCCGACGGGCAGATTTCGCCGGGGAGATCACCTCCCGGAAGGGGAGATCATCGCCATCGTCATCACCATCGTCACGGGCATCATCGAGATCATCATCAACATCATCCCCAACATCAGCACCATCTCCATCTTCATCCAAATCTTATCTCACAATTGCAACTTGTGTTGTAACCCGTACTATCTATCCTCTCTACTCCATCGGTGTTGATTACTACTTTATGTTGAATGCTATTGAGTTTTGTTGGAGAAATATCATTATGTCCAGATTGTTTATCATCCATTTATCTCCACTGATCATGATCTCTTTTATGTCTTGTGAGTAGTTACCTTAGTTCTTGAGGACATGGGAAAAGTCTTGTTGTTAGTAGTCATATGCTGTTGAAGTAATATGTGTTGTTTGATACTTAAGTTGTGTTGTTATTCTACTAGTGGTGTTGTGTGAGTCGAACAGTCAACACTTCGCCTTATTAAGGACCTAGGGGAATACATTGTGTACAAAGAATGCTTACGGTGGGTTGCCGGAGTGACAGAAACCTGAACCCCAGTTCGCACGCTTTTGCACAAGGAAACAATGGATCATCGATCGTATTGCTATGGTTAGGCTTTTGCCTTAAATACTATCTTGTATTTGCGGATGCTTGCAAGGTGTTTAATCATAAGAGTGCACTCATCTTAGTCTAGAGAGTGTACTAGCATAGATCCACCCACTCAACACTTATCAACACATCACATAGTACCGATACGGATTATGGCGAAAGCACATGACTACCTCTCCCGTGTGTCCTCAAGAACACTTTAGCCTTTATAAGTTCAGTTGCTAGGCCTCTCCTTTGCTCAGAAAGGATTGGGCCACTTGTTACTCCTCAGTGCCTTTTACTTTGTTCGCTTTTACTTTCATGTTGCTTATATCGAGAAAACCCCTAAAAAGTTATCTTTCAGTGCTTGCAGTAATTCCTTGCTCAGAATCGCTTATCAGTACCTTCTGCTCCTCGTTGGGTTCGACACTCTTACTTATCGAAAACGCTGCAATAGATCCCTTACGGTTGTGGGTCATCAAGTACCGTTTTCTGGCGCCGTTGCCGGGGAGTGTAGCGCTATTGGTAAAGTGAAACTGGTAAGGAAGTTTTTATATTTCTGTTTTTATTTTTGCTATTGCTGCTGTTTGTCCTTATGGACAACCTTGCTATTGGATCGTTGCTTGTGGGAAGACGCCCCACACCTGTGGTGGTTGCTCCTCCTCTACTGAAATTGTGCCCTATAAAATACAAGCTGGTATTATCGATTATGTTTTGGCTAATCGTTATGCAGGAGACAGACACCCCGGTGAACACTTGCTATATCTGTCACAACTATGTTCATTATTTAAGCTTGCAGGTGTATCAATGGAGTTTGTCATGAGGAAATTGTTCGCCGTATCGCTTATAGATAAAGCTTCAGATTGGTATAAGCTTCTCGATAACTCGCACTTGCTTGATTGGCAAGAGCTTATGTCTCTCTTTTATACTAAGTTTTATCCTCTTCATGAAATTCATCGAGACAGGAACTATATCTATAACTTTAGGTCTCGTGACGGAGAAAGCATTGCTCAAGCTTGGGGGAGATTGAAATCCCTAATGCTCAAATGTCCTATTCATGAGCTCCCCAAGGAAATTATACTTACAAATTTTTATGCCAGGCTTTCTCGTCAGGATAAGGAGATGCTGGATGCCTCCTCTAGTGGGGTATTTCAGACGAAGAGTGTTGAAGAAAGGTGGGATCTCATTGAAAGGATCGAGAGGAATACCGAAGATTGGGAAATCGATAAAGGTATTGAACCCGCTATAAATTATGAGCATGATTATATTGAGAGCTATGTGAAAACTGATTACTTCAATACTTTTTGCTCTAAGATTGGTCTTGATTCCCATCTAATGATTGATTTCTGTAAGGATTTTGCCTCTCACGTTGATTCTTTTAAAAAGAAGAGAGACCAGCATCATGAACCTTTCAAAGAGCTACCTGTTGATATTCATGTTGCTGACCCTATTTTGCCTGCAGTTATATATGAAAAGCCTCCTTTTCCCGCAAGGATAAGGGAGCACTCTCTTGTGACAGGCGTAATAAATAAAAGTGAGAGAAGAATTGATGAGCCTGAGGACCAGATCAAGGTCGATCCTCAAGTTGCATTGGTTAAAGACCTTGTTACTAATGATGTTTTGGATTCCAATGTAAATTTTTGTGCTGTTTCCACTAACCTTGTCACAGCCAAGAATAAAGGCCCAATTTCAGGTACTCCGGTAGTATCTGTTAAAATAGGAGATCATAATTATTATGGGCTATGCGATTTGGGATCGAGTGCTAGTGCTATCCCCTATTCACTTTATGAAGAGATCATCGGTGAGATTTCCCCTTGTGAACTTGAAGGAGTTGATGTTACCATTCATCTTGCAAACAGAACAACTATCTCTCCTATCGGAATTGTGAGGGACGTTGAAGTCCTATGTGGAAAGGTAAAATACCCTACCGACTTTCTAGTACTTGGTTCAGAGAGGGACAATTTTTGTCCTATTATTTTTGGTAGACCTTTTCTTAGAACTTGTGGAGCTATAATAGATTGCAAGAAAGGTAAAGTTTCTGTTGAATTCAATGGTGAGCCATATGAATTTAATTTTTCTAAGTTCTCTAAGCAGCCTCGTGGTACTGATTTACCTAGTGATGATAAAATTATTGAAAGTATTGCTTCTATTGCTATTCCCCCTAATGATCCTTTGCAGCAATATATGGAGGACCACGAGAATGATTTGCATATGCAGGAAAGAAATGAACTTGATGAAATATTCTTGAGGCAACCTGCTATCCTGAAGCACAACCTTCCAGTTGAACCTTTGGGAATTTTATCAAAACCAAAAGAAGACCCGGTGTACGATCTTAAACCTCTTCTCGATACGCTCAAGTATGCTTATTTAGATGAAAAAAAAGTATATCATGTTATTATCAACTCTAACCTTTCAGGATATGAAGAAGAGCGACTATTGGAAGTACTTCGTAAACACCGAGGTGCAATTGGCTATACCCTTGATGACCTTAAGGGGGTTAGTCCATCTATCTGTCAACATACTATCAACCTTGAGCCTGATGCTAAACCAGTTGTTGATCATCAACGACGGTTGAACCCGAAGATGATGGATGTTGTAAGAACTAAGATTCTCAAGCTTCTAGCCGCAGGTATTATCTACCCTATAGCTGATAGTAAGTGGGTAAGCCCGGTACATTGTGTTCCTAAGAAAGGAGGTACAACTGTGGTTCCTAATGATAAGAATGAACTAATACCTCAGAGAACTATTATTGGATATAGAATGTGTATTGATTACAGGAAGCTGAACAAGGCAACCAGGAAGGATCACTACCCGCTGCCGTTCATCGACCAAATGCTTGAAAGGTTATCCAAAAATACCCACTTTTGTTACCTCGATGGCTATTCTGGCTTCTCTCAAATTCATGTTAACACTGCTGATCAAGAGAAGACCACTTTTACTTGTCCCTTTGGTACTTATGCTTACAGGCGTATGCCTTTTGGTTTATGTAATGCCCCTGCTACTTTTCAAAGGTGTATGTCTGCTATCTTTCATGGTTTCTGTGAGGAGATTATGGAAGTCTTCATGGACGATTTCTCCGTCTATGGAACTTCCTTTGACCATTGTCTCCACAACCTTAATAAAGTTTTGCAGAGATGTGAGGAAACAAATCTGGTACTCAACTGGGAGAAGTGCCACTTCATGGTTAACGAAGGAATTGTTCTTGGTCACAAGATTTCCGAAAGGGGAATTGAAGTGGACAAGGCCAAGATCGAAGCAATTGAGAGGATGCCCTATCCAAGGGACATCAAAGGTATTCGCAGTTTTCTTGGTCATGTTGGTTTCTATAGAAGATTTATTAAAAACTTTTCTAAGACTTCGAAGCCCCTCACTAATCTTCTCCAGAAGGACGTTCCTTTTGTATTTGATGAGGATTGTAAGGAAGCTTTTGAAGTTCTTAAGAAAGCTTTAATAACCGCTCCTATAGTACAACCACCTGACTGGAATTTACCTTTTGAGATTATGTGTGATGCTAGTGATTTTGCTGTTGGAGCTGTTTTAGGACAAAGAGTTGATAAGAAATTGAATGTTATACATTATGCTAGTAAAACCCTTGATAGTGCTCAAAGGAATTATGCTACTACTGAGAAGGAATTCTTAGCTGTAGTATTTGCTTGTGATAAGTTTAGGCAATATATTGTTGATTCCAAAGTTATTATTCATACTGATCATGCTGCCATTAAGTACCTTATGACAAAGAAGGATGCCAAGCCAAGGCTTATCAGATGGGTACTCCTTCTTCAAGAATTTGATTTGCAGATTGTTGATAGGAAAGGAGAAGACAATCCGGTGGCGGACAATCTTTCAAGGATGGAAGATATACCGCATGATCCCATCCCAGTCAACGACAGTTTTCCAGACGAGCAACTTGCCGTTGTAAAAGTACAATCTCTCTCCGATCCTTGGTTTGCAGATTATGCTAATTTTATCGTTGCAAAGTATTTGCCTCCAGGTTTAACATTTCAGCAAAGGAAGAAGTTCTTCCATGATTTGAGGCACTACTTTTGGGATGACCCACATCTTTTCAAAGAAGGCCCCGACGGGATCGTGAGAAGATGCATACCGGAACATGAGCAGAAGGACATTCTCAGACAGTGTCATGATAGTCCCTATGGAGGACATCATGCCGGTGAGAGGACCGCACATAAGGTTCTCCAATCAGGTTTTTATTGGCCTACTCTCTTTAAGGATGCTAGAAATTATGTTTTAGCCTGTGATAAATGTCAGAGAGTTGGTAACATTAGTAGAAGGAATGAGATGCCTATGAATTACTCACTAGTGATTGAACCTTTTGATTGCTGGGGTTTTGATTTTATGGGTCCTTTTCCTTCTTCGCACAAGTACACTCACATTTTAGTAGCTGTTGATTATGTGACCAAGTGGGTTGAAGCAATCCCCACTGAAAGTGCTGATCACAAGACATCTTTGAAAATGCTCAAAGATGTGATTTTTCCTAGGTTTGGTGTACCTAGGTATCTTATGACTGATGGAGGATCACACTTCACGCATGGAGCTTTTAGAAAACCTTTAGCCAAGTACGATGTCAATCATAGAATTGCTTCACCGTACCATCCTCAAACTAGTGGGCAAGTTGAGCTCACCAATAGAGAGATTAAGTTGATCTTGCAGAAGACAGTAAACAGAAATAGAAAGGACTGGTCAAATAAGTTAGGAGATGCTTTGTGGGCGTATAGAACTGCTTACAAAAACCCCATGGGCATGTCCCCCTATAAGATGGTGTATGGCAAGGCTTGCCATTTGCCATTAGAGTTAGAGCACAAAGCTTTCTGGGCTGTTAGAGAGCTTAATACTGACCCAAAGTTAGCTGGTGAGAAGCGTCTCATGAACTTGACTTCTCTAGATGAGTGGAGAAGTGAAGCTTACGAGAGCGCTAAAATGTTCAAGGAAAAGGTAAAGAAGTGGCATGATAGGAGGATTCTGAAACGTGAATTTAATGTTGGTGATAAAGTTTTGTTGTTTAGATCCCGTTTCAGGTTTTCTCCAGGCAAACTACTTTCCAGGTGGGAAGGGCCATTTCATATTGAAGAAGTCTATCGGTCTGGTGCAATTAAGATTAACAATTTTGAGGGCACCAAACCTCAAGTTGTGAATGGGCAAAGACTTAAGCATTACATAGCAGGAGACCCTGTCAATGTTGATGTGAATATGATATACACAACAACTCACGAAGAACATGTTGCAGCCCTGTTTCAGACACCAGCAGAAGCAGAATAAGAAAAGGTATGTATTACGGTAAGGAAACATCGCGAACCGCCATAAAAGTTCAATATTATGAGTTTTTGCAAAATTAGTAAAATTCTAAGCCTAAGTGGAGCCGGAGACGAGCTCCAGGGGGCCCAGGCGCCCCCCTGGCGCGCCCTACCTCCTGGCCGCGCCGGGAGGCCGCCTGGACACCCGGGAGTCCGTCTCCGACCGCGCTTTAGCCTGTTACCTTCCTTTCTGTGCATAAATTTTTGCTATATATTTGCCCGGATTGTTCCGGCAACGTATCTTGCGATTTCGTGTGTTTTCTTTTCGATCTGTTTCTGCCAGGGAATCTTTCAGCTAAATCTAGGTGCCATGGCTTCTCCAAGTTCCCCCAAGGACAAGTTCGTCGTCAACATCATCAACCCTTACCTCGCTGAGGTGAAGAAGCACCCTCAGGTTGTTCGGATGGAGGACGGTGTCCTCCATCAAGAAGATCTGAAGGGACCTATCAAGGAGGGGAGCATCCAGGCCAGGCTAGAAGAAGTGGAGCAAGAAGTCTTCAAGTACAAGAAGATGATCGAGCGTGGTGTTGAAGCTAACTTTGACATCATCAACGAGCTGAAGACCTACTTCCTGAAGGAGATGAAGGAGATGTGGAAAAGCATCACCGCATCTGAAGAAAGAATTAAAGAGCTCCAAGGGAAAATTTATGATTTACATTACCAGAACTGTGAGTATGAACTAAGGTTTATGCGCATGGGTATGGGTGCTGCATGCAGGATTCAGGAGACAAACTTCTCATATGAGACTGGAGAACCCCTTCCATGGAAGCGCTTCGCCGAGGACTACGTGATCAACGTCAACAAGAATGAGGAGTGAAATCTCCTTGGGTAATGGCATTCCCTTGGCTTGTTCCATGCTTGGGGGAGTGCCCGGTATCTTTATCTTTATCTTTTGTCTTTTAGAGTCAAGTAGAGTCGTATCATGTCTAGGGAGGTTATTATATGAAATAGGTGTGTGCATTAAGGTCTATCACTCCTTCTGTGGAGAGATTGTATCCGTGAGTGTGGAGTCGTCTATGATGGAATATTAATGAGAAGTCTATTGGTTCCTTTGCTGCACTCGGTATTCTCTTCACGCAATCGACCTTACATGCTTGAAGCGTTATGCTGACAAGGAAGACAACTTGATGTGTTATGCTTATTTTAATGTTTATGCTTTATATTGCTTTGCATCTTAGTCATCATCAATTGTCTGTTCTCTCAAAGCCTTTGCTAGCCTAACTCTGTACTAAGCGGAATTCTGCTTGTGCATCCATACCCTTAAACCAATACCTTCCATATGAGTCCACCATACCTTCCTATTCATGGTAATCCACTACCACCTCCTAAATTATAGAATTTATGTGCTATCCATAAATGTTCAAAATCTTTTATTTTGTGCCCCTGTTTTAGCTCATGAGGAAGTAATAGTTAATTCATGATCTTTTTGAGTTGGACAAGCTTCACCCCGGGATTGCATGTCTAATCTGCAAACCCCTAATACGAGAAGGAACTGGCAAAGAGTGCGCCCGGCTCATTAAAAAAATATACAACAAACAAGCCCTCCTTCACGCTTGGTTCATGAGAAATCAGAAAACTTTTGGCAGTGATAAACAAAGGAGATTTAGGGGATGTGATCGTCCCCGTACGGGAGCCGTTCCTCGAAACTTGCCCAGCTCGAGAAGTAATTGAGTTATGTATTAGCATTCGTTGACAAATCATGCACCTCTCAAAACTTGTTTTCATTCTGTTTGATTTAAGGATAGCACATAAGTTTTCCCTACTTCCCTAGAGCAGGGCATATCTCTTAGTTTTTAGGTGGAGTCAGTTATTCCTACTTCCTTCTATTCTTAAAGAGAGCAGACATTTGATGTTGACGAGGATTCATTCATATAAAGTTGCATTAAGATTTGTCATATCATATCCTTGTTGACATCATCGTTTGATAAGTAAGTTGTTTGTCAAAGCCCAGCTAAGGCAAACATCTTCCTTTGTGTTAACACTTTCACTTCTTGCCTAATAACATGTTCTTTCAAAAGCTTCAATTAATCTCATCAAACCATAAAGAGAAAGAGCAAAAGTAAAAGCTATTAGTTGTTCTTTGACCAAAGGACATGTTTGCCATGATTTGATGAGTTTCCTTAGCCCTACTTCCGAATATAAGTGTTACCACTCCTTTATAAGGGACTTATGAGTTGAAGATTTCTGTTGAGGATATTTGAGTTGGTGAAGAGACTGTGATGCTTCTTGTCCGTATTCTATTTATCGACACTTCACTCTCTAAACTTGTGGACAGGTTTACCGAGCTCAGTATTCGCTTGGGGACAAGCGAGGTCTAAGCTTGGGGGTGTTGATACGTCCAAAATGCATCACTATTTTATATCGTAATTTATCCTTATTCATTGATATATTTCACATTACGATGATGTTCTTATATTGTTTTGGCCTATTTTACACAGTTTGCAACTTTCCGGTGCCGAAGCAGCAGACGCAGGATTCAGCGGTAAAAAGTGGACGCTGAGTTGTGATACGTCTCAAACGTATCTACTTTTCCAAACACTTTTGATATTGTTTTGACCTCATTCTTGCATGCTTTGAACTCAAACTAACCCGGACTGACGCTGTTTTCAGCAGAGCTGCCTGTATGGTTTTATTGTGTGCAGGAAAACGGATTTTTAGGTATCTCAGAAAAATCCATGAAAAATCACAGAAAATCCACGCACCCGAAGGAACCAGGGGCCAGAAGAGGGGCCAGAGGGGGGCCAGGGGGTGCCCAGGCACCCTGTGGGCGCCCCCCCTGGGCCGCGCCGGGGGGTCGCCTGGGTGGGGCCCACACCCCCTGGTGCCCTACTTTGCCTCGTATTTTTACTCGCGACACGAAAACCCCAGATCAGAAGTTCTTTTCGCAGTTTTCTGTCGCGGAGCCGCCGCCACCCTCTGTTCTTCCTCGGGAGGGCTAATTTGGAGGCTGAATTGGCCTCCGGAGAGGGGAGATCGTCGCCATCGTCATCATCATCACCACTCCATCATCCCTCCATGACTTCTCCCTCCATGTGTGAGTAATTCCCCTGCTGTAGGCGAAGGGGATGGTAGGGATTGGATGAGTTAGATCATGTAATAGTTTGTCAGATCGTTGAGGGCATGTTGCCTATCATCTACTATGGTGTTTATCATCTTTGCTTCAACTTGTTATTCTTAATGCTTGACACTTAGGGCCCGAGTGCCATGATCTCAGATCTGAACCATATGTGTTTGCATGAATATATTTGTGTTCGTGATCCTATCTATGAGTTGTTTGCACCTATTACGGTTCGGAACCGGCGATCCCAAAAGTGACAGTTTGGGACACCAAAGGGGATGGTCCGTAGTTTGAGGATTACATGTATCCATTGAGTTCATTGCTTTGTTCCGGTGCTCTTTGACAGGAGCACCTTAATATCCATAAGTTCCTTTTGGCCCCGTTCGTAGCGGGATGGTAGGACAAAAGATGTTGTGCAAGTTCTTATTGCAAGCACGTACAACTACCTACGGGATACATGCCTAATGTTTGATATTTGCCTAGATGATCATTACTTTTCCGTGTGCCGTGCCCCAAGTTAGAATCTATCTCATCCATGCAGCGCCCAACCATCCATCTCCCTAGCCTACAGTGTTTTAAACCCTGCTTGTCACTAGTTGCTACTTTTGCCATTTACCTTCACTATTTACTTTTTTGCTGTTTATTTTTACTATCACTATTATCACTATCATATCACTGTTACCACTTATCTTTTGTTGCAAGTAAGTATATTTCAGGTGCGGTTGAATTGACAACTCAACTGTCAAAGCTTATAAATACTCTTTGGCTCCCCGTGTGTCGAATCAATAAATTGGGTTATTCTTACCCGCGAAGACTATCTCGATCCCTTACGGTTGAGGGTTATCAAGTACCGTTTTCTGGCGCCATTGCCGGGGACCATAGCAATATTTACAAGTCTACTTGAGGTATCCTACCTGCTGCACTTTATCCACTATGGGTAAGAAAGGAGACCCCAAGGTTCCGATCTTACTATCCACTACAAGAAGAGGTACTGCTCTGAGCACTAGTGCTACACTTGATTCACCTTCCGTTATGAGTAATTTGCCTCACCACCACCACATGATGCTCCTACTGAATCTGTTACTATGTCTGATACTCTTGATGATGCTTCTACTACTTTTGATGATATTAGTTCGCTTAGTTATGCTCTTGAGAAACAAATTGTTGCTGCTGCTAAAAAGTCTGGAATTGAACTTCCTGTTACTCGCTACCCTATTAGTGAAACTTATGATTATCCTGATTTGAGTAAACTCAAAGAGAGGCTCCTTGATGATGATTACTATATGCTTGATGAAGATTTATGCAGGGAACTGACAGAGTTTTCTGGCTCTGACCCTGAAGTTATTAAGAAACTATTTGAAAAACACTCTTTGAAGAACAAAACCGTTCCTGATCCTGAATTTGCTACATCTCCTATATGCATTGATGATCCTGATTATGATTTCTCTGTTGATCTTTCACTTATACCTATGGTTGAAGCTGACCCCTTTTATGGCAGAGAAAATGATGATGCTATTGCACACCTGACTAAACTCGGCGAGTTAGGTGGCCTGTTTACCACAGATGAGAAGATACGATACTTTTATATCACCAAGCTTATTCCTTTCTCCTTGAAGGAAGGTGCTAAAGCATGGTATGATTCGCTTCCATGCGGTTCCATTAAGAGTCCTCAAGACTTAGCTCACTCTTTTGTTGATAAGTACTTTCCTGCTCACATGCAACATGCTGCTTTACAAAGAATTTATAACTTTAAACAGTTGCAGGATGAGTCCCTCCCTAAAGCTTGGGGGAGGTACTGCGGTCTGATTCGGGCTAGACCAGGACATGAAATCCCTAAGAATGAATTAATCGATATATTCTATGCTGGTCTAACTGATGAATCCAGGTCCTATTTGGACAGTTGTGCTGGTTGTGTTTTCAGGAAAAGAACACCGGACGATGCGGAAGATTTAATGGGCAGGATAGCCAAAAACCATGAAGATTGGTCCGTCCCTGAACCACCTCCACCACCAAAGAAGAGGGGCATGTTTGTTCTAAGCCCCGAAGATATGCGAGAAGCAAAGAAGTCTATTAAAGAGAAAGGTATTAAAGCTGAAGACGTGAAGAATCTACCCCCTATTGAGAAGCTGTGTGAGCCTACCACTCACCCTCCTATGGTAGAGGTACACTCTCTTTTAGATTTCAACGCAAGTGACATCCCTCATGGTAAGCCTCCTGATCAATGTTTAGATGAGTTTGATAATTTTATTATGAAACAAAATCATTTTAATGAGAGGATAGAAAGTCAATTGCATGATAATTCCCTTGCTATCAAAAGACTGATTTTTGTTTTAGATAGAACAGTTAATGATGTTCAATGTCTTGTGAAGCATTTTCAAATGGTTCAAACTTAGCTTGACCAAATTTCTAAAGTGCAAAGAGATTTGCTTGCTAACAATGCCAAACAAGATAATTTGCAGGCTTTCGGGATTAAGACCCGAGGAGGAACTAGTACTCAAGATCCTCTCTATCCAGAGGGGCATCCGAAGAGAATCGAGCAGGATTCTCAAATGCAGGAAGAAGAAATTGTTGGCTCTCCAAAGAAAAAGAAGAAACATAAGGAGACTGACAATTCTAATGATCCTATTGCAGATGAAGAGCCAACTATTGATCCTAACAGCGTATCTATCTCCGATGCTGAGACTGAAGACGGTGCTGAACCTGAAGGTAATAATAATGAGAAGAATGATCCGCCTGAAGTTCGAGAAGAAGAAGCACCTGACAAACGTAAGAGGTACACTAAAGAAGACTTCATCGCAAGAAAACATGGGAAGGAAAGAGAACCATGGGTACAGAAACCCATGCCCTTTCCAGGTAAGTCCATCAAATCTAAAGAAGAAGAGCATTATAATAAGTTTTATGAGTTGATTAAACCTCTTTTTCTTCAAATCCCTTTGACTGATGCTATTAAGTTACTTCATTATTCAAAATATATGAAGGATATTGTCACTAATAAAAGAAAAGTTCCTAATGATGCAATATCTACTATGCTTGCTAACTACTCTTTCAGTGGCAAGATTCCTAAGAAGCTCGGTGATCCAGGTATACCCACCATTCCTTGCTCCATAAAGAATAATTATGTCAAAACTGCTTTATGTGATCTTGGAGCAGGAGTGAGTATTATGCCTCTCTCTCTTTACGAGAGGCTTTGTTTAGAGAAACTAATCCCTACAGATATCTCCCTTCAGATGGCTGACAAGTCAACCGCTGTTCCGATAGGTATTTGTGAGGATGTTCCCGCAGAAGTTGCTAATTGTTTAATTCTTACTAATTTTGTTGTGCTTGACATGCCTGAGGATGGGAGCATGTCCATTATTCTTGGTAGACCTTTTCTTAACACCGCAGGTGCTATTATTGATTGCAATAAAGGGAAGGTTACCTTCCATGTGAATGATAAAGAACACACGGTATATTTTCCAAAGAAGATCGACAGGAGGCATGGCCTCAACTCTATAGAAAACATCGAGACCGTGAAGATTGGAGAATGGGATTGTCCACTACATGTGCCTCACAAATATAAAACTATCATGGTGGGGACAATGTCCATCAAATTAAAGGTTTAGTAACTACTTCGTAGGAGGTGAGACTTTTTGCTCTATATATCTGTCGGTGTACTAAAGTAGGGGTACCTTAGTATCCCGACTTGTGCACGGGCAGTAGCAGCGTCCTGTGGTCTGGCTCACCATGCGCCCCGCCGAAGCCCACTCTGGATCCTTTTGAAGCCATTCAAGAACAAAGTATACAAGCCAGAAGAACAAGGCCCCGGCAAGAGGAGCTTGCCGGGAGGGCCGCGCCAGGCTCAAGGTTATCATTCCAGCACAAGACCCTGGCAAGAGGAGCTTGCTAGGAAGGCCAAAGAACGGCACCTCAGAAGATATCGCGGCGCATCATGCGCCCCGGCAAGACCCGGAGAGCGACAAGCTTCCGGGCCCGGCAAGATAGAGACCCCGGCAAGGTGCTTGCCGGGGGAGGCTCACACTGTATGCCCGCGCTCCAGCTCATCTGGCCACGCGTTGCCCTGGGGCCCTTCCAGGGGCACGTGGCGGATGGCTGTGCAGCCTGGGGTACACGGTGGCGAGCCACGGTGACGAGGCCATCCTCGTGGCGAACGGAGACGCCCGGTCGGACGCTTTTGGGGTGACGGCGACGGGCATTCAATGCCTTTGTCCCCCACCGTCTGGGTTAGGTATAGATCACTGTACGTGCACTGTACGTACACTGTTCATGCACTGTTACAACCACCACCAATTTTACGCTTTTGCCCTCCTCTACGTTGACACCTGTCGGTGACCCCTTTGAGCTATAAAAGGAGGCCCATGCACAACGTAGAGGGGGTTCGATCCCAGAAACTTGACCACTCCCACGCTCGGTGCAGCTAGTACTGTAGATCTTCAAGCTCCCGAGCTCAAGAACTCAATACAACCAAGGCAGGAGTAGGGTTTTACGCGTCCGCGCGG
Organism: Secale cereale; assembly: GCA_902687465.1. Classification (NCBI taxonomy): domain Eukaryota; kingdom Viridiplantae; phylum Streptophyta; class Magnoliopsida; order Poales; family Poaceae; genus Secale; species Secale cereale. Next base: position 835,724,285 of record LR738712.1, on the reverse strand, counting down.
CCCGAACCTGGGTAAACTGCCCATGTGTGCCCCTCGATCTGCTCTTCGTGCTCCCTCCGCACCCTTGCCGTACCGTAGAAGGGGCTCCGGTCCCATAGGTGTTCGTGGGCGACCAGTTTCCCCGACATCTTTGGCGCGCCAGGTAGGGGGCGTCGAGGTTGTGCGAACCTGATCCGGCGCTCGCGCGGGCGCAACCTTCAGCAACTTCACTAGCTTCAACAACCTCATCGACTACGTCAGCATGCCGCCGAAGAAGAAGGCTTCGGAGGTCGGAGGCCCGTCCGTGTCGATCCCACCACCACCGGAACCAACGGTTGGTGGGGTAGACACTGGCGGAAGGGTGGACGCCGGTGAGGACACTCACGGCGCCGCCAAGTCCAAGGACAAGACGGGCGACCGGGCGAACTCCAAAGCCTTGGCGTCCGTGCACGCTCCACGTCCATCTCAGGAGGTGCCAGACCAGCAGCGACGTGGTACCGGAGGTACCATACGCTTGCTGGGACGTGGCCAAACTGGCGGGTCGCGGGACGCTCAAGGCCAGCATCCTGGCACGAGCAAGGCGCGGTCGCCGGGGCGAGAGCCTGCTCCTTCTAACGCTGTTAGGAGTCCGAGCATATCTCGCTCCTCGCACCGCTCGCCACCGCTCCCCTCCACTCCGGCTGAAGCTCTCGCTAGAGCTCAGCTGCTCCTCGACTTCCCTCCAGCGGTGGACAAGGCCGAAGACTGGAGGGCTACAATCCAGAGCCTCATCGCCTTCGCCAACAACGACACGCCGCAGCAGCCGGCAACATCACGGCCGCGGCAAGTCGACCAAGTGAAGGCCGATGGAGACAAGACCGCCGGGGGTGCAACTACCGTGCACTCCCCGCCGCGGAAGCAGAAATCGCCGACCCGCCGGATCAACGTCGACGATGACTCCACAGCGTCGTCGGATCCGCGGGCTCGCCACGATCAGCGCCAAGTCCTTGACGACAGGCGACAAGAGGACGCTCGAACTCGTATCGAGCGTCGAAGAGAAGCCTGAAGACAGTCCAACCAGCGCGCTGGGACCGCTGTCGACATGCACGCGCCCGGTGAACCAGGCGACTTGCCGTACGCGGCAGGTTGCCCTGTGTTCACCCGAGAGCTGTGGCAAGTCCAGTGGCCCGGCATGAAGAACTTCAAGCCCGACGTACCCGAGAAGTACGACGGCAAGACACACCCCTCGGAGTTCCTCAGCATCTACACCATTGCGGTGCAGGCTGCCGGGGGACGCGACGAGAAGATCTTAGCAAACTACTTCCCGCTCGTGCTTAAGCCAAACGTCAGGTCTTGGCTCATGCACTTGCCGGAGAACTCCATCTCTTCATGGGCAGATCTGTGCCACCAGTTTATCGGCGCCTTCACGGGCGGCCACAAACCCCACGGCCAGGAGAGCGATCTCCACATTCTTGCCCAGAAGGAGGGAGAGTCCCTGCGCAAGTACATCCAAAGATTCTTGCCCAGGTTTCTTGGCCACAAACCCCACGGCCAGGAGGAGAGCAATCTAAGTGTGCTACGACTAGCTGTGGCAAGGTTTCTTGCCGGCAAGGGCATTGCTAGAAGGCTGCTAAGAGTCCCACACTCAGCGCTCGCGGCAAGGGTCCCTTTGCCGGCAAGTTCCCTAAAAGCGTAGGGTGGAAAGCATACAAAGTGAAGGGACTAAACAAGGAAGATAACACTGCATTGATTATCCAAAATAAAGTTATATTACAAGATAGCTTGCCGCTGTTCTAACCAACTACTACCCATGACTTAATCGACAGCGGCAAAGGAAGCAGAAAGAAGGGAGCCTAGTCTCTTCGGTCTCCGTCGACCCTCTTGATCTTGCCCGCCTTGGCTACGATGTGGGCAACTTGTGCCTTCAACGCCTCCTGGTCAGCTTCGGGTGGCAGGGTCCGGAGGACGTTGACGAGGTTGATCCCGGGGTTGCGGTAGACGATCTTCGACAACACCCGCTCCATAGTACCCGTGCAAAGCCGGCGCGCCTCATCAGCCAGCTGCGCGGGGATCTTCTCCCGTAGCCGCGCGAGAGCCGGCGCCACTCCCCTGAAGAACAGGCTCAGCTTGGCGCTGTGGGGGAGGCTCTCGTCGGGGGAGTACACGAGGTGCTCCGCCCTCAGCACCACCATCTCCTTGTCGATGTTGGCGGCGGAGGCGACGAGCTCCTCGGTCCACTGCTCCACCGTCCGCTGGAAGTTGTTCTGCGACAAGGCGGCGCTGTCCAACAGCGCCCTTTCGGACCGGAGGTCTTCTTTCAGCTTCGTTTCACGGTCCCGGGCAGCGTCGAGTGAGTCGTTGAGGGTGGAAACCTTCAGCTCCAAGTCGGCGATGGAGTCCTTGGCGTCGTTGAGCTCCTTGCCCTTCTCGGAGAGTCGGACCTGCAGCTCCGAGTTGGTGTGGGCGTCCTTCTCCCGCGCCAAGTTGAGCGCGACAACCCTGTCCTCGCTCGCCTTCAAGTTCGTCTCCATCTGCGCCACCCGGGCCTCCAGATCCCTCTTGGCGGTCTCTGCGGCAGCAGCGGCATCCCTCGCCTCCTGCAGAGCCCCGCCAATGGCCTGCTCACGAGCGGTGAGGTCGTCCTCGTGGCTATCGAGGTCGACCTTCCGCTGGTTGAGCTCTCCCTCTCGCCGAGATAGATCCTCGGCGGCCAGTCGCTGCTGCTCCTCCACCTCGGCCTTCTCGAGGAGGAACGCCTGGTGTGCTCCGGCAAGCTCTTCGCGCTCCTCCGCCAAGTTTCGGAGGGCCGCCTGATTGGCGGCACGGAGCTCCGCGGCGCGCTTCTCCAGATCAGCACCAGCCTTGGCAGCCAGAGCCTCCCGGGACTCCAGCTTGGCTTGCCTGGCCCGGTACAAACCCAGGAGTCGACGTAGGAGTCGCTCCTCTTCGGCCTCGTTGCTGCTGCCGGGCGCGTCGACAACCCTCAGCCCGACGGAGGCGAGAACCTCTCCGTCGAAGGTCTCCCCCTCCGCGGGTGCCCTTGATGAGGACGCCCACGGGACTTGGATAAAGACCCCGTTGGCGGCCTCCAGATAGACGCCCGACCCAGCCACGGGGGCGGAGGGGTCGGCGGCCGGCGCACCGTCCGGCGCTCCTGCGGCCTCAGGGCCAGCAGTGCGGTCGCCGGTCCCTTCCCCAGCTGCCGCGTCAGCGGTCGGGGCAGTCTCCTCAGCGGCTGGTTCGTCGGCGCCGGCCATTCCTTCAGCGGTGGTAGCGTCGCCGGCATCGCCGCGCACTTCCTCCCCGGCAATGGTCTCTGTCTCCATCGACTCCGGGGCAGGCGGATCTAATAGAAGAAAAAGAAAAGAAAGAATCGTCAAGCAAATATCCAAAAAAGATGAATTCAAGAAAAGAAGAGTACAAGGGCTACCTGCGCGGGCCTCTTCAGTAACGGGGTCCCTCGCCGGGGAATTCTCCCTTGGCGGCGTAGTAGAAGCCCCCGCTGGCGTAGGGCCGTTGGCGCCTTCCCTCGTCGGGGTGCTCACCCTTGTCGGAGTGCTCGCCCTTGGCGGAGTACCCATCCTTGGCGGAGCACTGTCCCTCGCCGGGGAGCTCATCCTTGGCGGGGAGGGTGGAACAAGCGGCTCGTCGGGGGCGACCGCTTGGTGCTCCTGCGGCTGCGGTTCCATTTCTGCACAAGACAACAAAACATTAGTAAGGATAACTACCTCAAGCGCACCCGTCAAGCAGAAAAGTGGACACAAGGCTTACGCTGGGGGCTGCGCTGGGGGCTGCTCTCCGGAGCAGCAGGCTGGTCCGGCAAGTTTGTCGCTGGCGCATCCCCCGTCGCTGCGGCAGGCTCGTCGTCCTCGTGGTCAACCACAGGGATTTTGGCCCTCTTCGCCATCCTCTGGGTCAACGTCCTGGAAGCCAAACAAGATCAGAACCAAGCAAGAGAAATCAAGACAAAAGCAACAAAAATCAAAGGAAATAGTAATTGCAAGTGCTTACTCTTCCTCCTCTTCATCGGAGCTGAGGGCGGAGAAGTCAAACTCCGCCTCGCGTGCTCCAGCGCGAGGAGCTGGAGGAGCAGGCTCCCTCGGGCGCTTGGCGGGCTCCGGAGCCGTGGGTTGTGAAGACCCCGCTCCGGTCGTCCCCGAGGACCGAGGGGCGGAAGGAACACCAGAGCCGCTCCGGGAAGACCCCCCTCCGCTTGCCGCTGGGACACGGGGCGCCTCATCGACGACCTTGCTCGTCGTGGTGGCGCGCGTCGCACGACGCTTCGGCTGCTGTCGGGGCGCCGGTGGCCTCGCCGTCTCAGCGGTCTTGCGGAGGCGCTTCTTCTGCGGCAGTGGAAGACTTGGTGGTGGCGGAGAGTTTTCTGAGGATGAGGAGGCGTCGTCGAGGTTCAGAGACACGCCGGAGTCTTCGTCAGAATCGCCAGATTCGGCATCCTCCTCGGCGGGCTCACTGGACTCGGTGCCTTGCCCGGCAGCCTCGCTCGTCCCGACAGGCTCCCCGGCAGGCTCCCCGGTGAACTCCTCGGGCGCAATCTTCAACAGCTTGAGGATTTCCTCCTCCTCGGCCTGACTCACCGCGTCCGCCGCTTCCGCTTCCTCCACGGTGTACCCAAATTCCCCTGCGGCCGCCGCCGCGGCGGCCTCCTCCATCCTGTCGGCTATATATGCCACATCCCGTTCGGTGGTCGCCCGGGTGAGGCCCTTTTTCTCCTCGGGGTTGCGTGGCCGTTCGACCAGGCTGTCGAAGAAGGCCTGCACGGTCTCCTCTGAAGGCATCAGCCAAGTGGGGACAACCCCGTGGGATTCGCACTCGGGCATTGCCGCGCGGATGGCACTGAGAGCAGTATTATTGCACAGCGGAACTACTCCCCGGGACGGGGTGAACCATTCCTTATGCTTGGGATCATGTTTGAACAGCTCCCGGACCATCCCCTTGAGTTCCAAGACAGTGAAGTTGTAATTCAACCCAGGGCGCAGCCTCATGCGGTCTGCCGCGTTGCCGAACTCCCAGGCAGGCCTCTTCCTTTCCTGCAAAGGAGCAATGCGGCGGCGGAGGAAATCAGCCCCGACTTCACCTACAGTAAGGTTGGCGGCCCGGAGACGAAGGATCCTAGTAAGGGCAATCTGCAGCTTGTCGTCCTCCGGGGCCAAGTCGCTCCAATCCTTGCCGCGCACTATTGCAGTCCGGTGCAGCGAGGTGAACTGCTCGGGTTCATCTTCCATGACCCAGCACCAATCAGCCCTCCACTCTTCCCACTTGCCGCGGAGCTCTCCAATCAAGTACGCCTCCTTCTTGCCGAGCCTGAAGATCCAGGAGATACCGCCGGAGAGTGGAGATCCGGACTCTACTCTAGGCGTAAAGAAGTGGCGGAAGAGAGCTACGTTTGGGTGGACCCCGACATAGTTTTCGCACAGATGTGCGAAAACGGCCAAAGTGAGGACGGCATTCGGGGTGAAATCTAAGAGGTGGAATCCATATGTGTTCATCACATCGCAGAAGAACTCTGAATACGGAGGACAGAGACCGCAATGGAAGAACAAAGCTAAGAAGTGGTAACCTCCCGGGTACAGGTCGACGGCTTCGGCGCGGAGGACTCTGGTGCGCGGGTGAGCCTTCGTCTCCCTCGCCCAGAACAAGTAATACTTGTCTCGCAGCTCCCTCGCGCCGAGCCTCGGCGGGAACACCACCATCCTCCTCCGCATGGCTGCCAGTTTCGCCGCCTTGTCGGACTTCTCCTTCTTCGCCTTGTCGCTCTTTGACTTGTCGCTCTTCGGGGCCATGGCGGGGGCGGCGAGGGGGGTCGACGGCGCCGCCGATGCTGGAAACGGCGGAGGAGAGGGTGGAGCTCGGCTCTCTGTCGACCTTTGTGGAGGCAGAGAGCGGCGGGGGTTTCTGGAGATTCAAGACACAATGAAAGCAATGGGGGAAACTGCCCCTGCTTCCTCTGCTTTTAAGGGGGAAGTGGGCGATGTTCCGCATTTCCCCATTAAAGAAACAGGCCACGATCTCTCCCACGACGCCGCAATCGACGCGTGCCGTTAGGGAGGGATGCGGCGAATCTGGAGTGGCAAACGGCGCGCCGTGGGCCGCGTGTGCCCGTGCACTGTTCTGGGCCTGGCCCAACAGCGCTCGGCACCGTGTGTGGCCCAGGCCCGGGGGCTCCTGTCGGTGTACTAAAGTAGGGGTACCTTAGTATCCCGACTTGTGCACGGGCAGTAGCAGCGTCCCGTGGTCGGGCTCACCATGCGCCCCGCCGAAGCCCACTCTGGATCCTTTTGAAGCCATTCAAGAACAAAGTATACAAGCCAGAAGAACAAGGCCCCGGCAAGAGGAGCTTGCCGGTAGGGCCGCGCCAGGCTCAAGGTTATCATTCCAGCACAAGACCCTGGCAAGAGGAGCTTGCCAGGAAGGCCAAAGAACGGCACCTCAGAAGATATCGCGGCGCATCATGCGCCCCGGCAAGACCCGGAGAGCGACAAGCTTCCGGGCCCGGCAAGATATAGACCCCGGCAAGGTGCTTGCCGGGGGAGGCTCACACTATATGCCCGCACTCCAGCTCATCTGGCCACGCGTCGCCCTGGGGCCCTTCCAGGGGCACGTGGCGGATGGCTGTGCAGCCTGGGGTACACGGTGGCGAGCCACGGTGACGAGGCCATTGTCGTGGCGAACGGAGACGCCCGGGCGGACGCTTTTGGGGTGACGGCGACGGGCATTCAATGCCTTTGTCCCCCACCGTCTGGGTTAGGTATAGATCACTGTACATGCACTGTACGTACACTGTTCATGCACTGTTACAACCACCACCAATTTTACGCTTTTGCCCTCCTCTACGTTGACACCTGTCGGTGACCCCTTTGAGCTATAAAAGGAGGCCCATGCACAACGTAGAGGGGGTTCGATCCCAGAAACTTGACCACTCCCACGCTCGGTGCAGCTAGTACTGTAGATCTTCAAGCTCCCGAGCTCAAGAACTCAATACAACCAAGGCAGGAGTAGGGTTTTACGCGTCCGCGCGGCCCGAACCTGGATAAACTGCCCGCGTGCGCCCCTCGATCTGCTCTTCGTGCTCCCTCCGCACCCTTGCCGTACCGTAGAAGGGGCTCCGGTCCCATAGGTGTTCGTGGGCAGGAGCTTGTTATGTTTTCACTTGTTTTTAGTTTTTGTCCTACTTGCTGTACCAAGTATTTATGTTTTGAAGCTTCACAATACTACTCACTACTTCAAGTTTTCAGAGAGTTCCGCAGCTTTTTGAACTTCGAAAAAAATTCAACAGTGAAGTTTTCAGAAAAATTCCAGAAAATTTTAAATAAAAATTTCCACGTCGGGAGAGACCCAGAAAGTCCTGGGGCCAGCCAGGGGGACCCACCAGTGGCCCAGGCGGCCAGCTGGCGCGGCCCAGCCCCTGGCCGCGCCCACAGGGCGCCTGGGGCCCACAGGACCCCCCTCCAGGTATGTCTTCTTCCTCCCTCTCTCTTTTTCTCCAAACAACCGAGTTCTGCACTTGTTCTTGTGTTCTTGCTGTTCTTGGAGGCGATTCTTCGATCTCTCTCTACAGCCCATCATTTGAGCTGAAATTTTGAGCAAATACTCCCTGGTATGTGACTCCTCCACCCCTCCAATTAGATTTTTGATTGGTGGCTTCATTTGTGAGTATTTAGTAGTTCTTGGTGCTGTATAGATGAGCTTGCATGCATATGTAGAAAGTTATTTTTCAAGTTTTGATGCAAGTTTATGCCTTGGGCAAGTGAGTTGAGTAGTTTGCCTTAGCTCACTTTGTTTTAATCCTCGTTTTTGTAAAGTGTAAAAAAAATTCAGAAATGAGTTTGTTAGGAAGGGCAAAAGGGTGGCTTGAGAAGAGGAGGCCCGCACACTCCGATCGAGTTACTAGAGCCGCAGCTTCACCATCGACTGCTAGGGTGAGCTATAATGAAGATCATGTGCCCCTGGAGTTGTTGGAAGATACAAGTCCAGCACGTGCGATGACATTTCCATGTGATGAATTCATGGAAGCTGCGGGAATCAAGGATGATTTTTATAATCTTTGTGCTAATGCAGGTTTGACACGACTCGTCACGAGCCGTGTTACTCAGTATCAAAAACTCACCTCCAGTTTCATTAACAGTTTTAGATATAATCCTGATTCAGGTGCTATTGAGTTTAAAATTTACAATGATCTTATCACCATGACTTTGGGGAATTTTTGTGAAATAATAGGTGTGCCGAATGTTGGGAGGACGGCTAGGATGGCCACTCAGCCCTCCGAGCTGAAAACCGTCATCAACTCTCTTTGCAGCATGGGTACGAGGGATATTCATCGGTCGAAGATCTCCAACATCTTATTTCCTCACCTCAGGTATTTTGCATATTATATTGCCAGAGGGGTGTTAGCTCGTGACAACATGAGCAGCATTTCTGCTCCGAATATTGCTATCCTGGCAGCAGCCCTCTCAGGGAGGTCTGATTATAATCTGGGTGCCTTAATTGCTCGACGCCTTGCTATGAACGGTAACAAGGGGGACTTATATGGTGGCGTTTATGCCACACTTATCTTAGAACATCTTGGAGGCACCCCACACCCTGATGATAATCCTTTTACTTATTTAAGCTTTGATCTTGCTGCTATGAAAAGGCATAAGTTTGTTACCATGGGTTCTGAGCTTGATAACCTTGTTTATATCTTGCGTTTCGGAACTACCGCGGAACGCGAGATCCGTCTACCTGCACCTCTTTTGTTTGATTTTTCTCGCAGGAACGGATGGTCCTTTGATGTTGTCCAGTTCGATGAGTTCATGGTCCAGTATCAGTTTCATAACCCTATGGAGGGGGTTGTGCCCGACGAGGAGAAGCACGGTGAGTTACCACATTTTCAGGAAGAGACCGCCACCGAGTTTGGTGAAGGTTCTTCCTCTGTTTGGCGCTCGGAACCTTCCTCGTGGGAGACTCCGAGGAGTTCGGTGTACGCGCCAGCATCATTCTACGACCCTTGGACTCACCACCATACCCCCGGAGTAGGAGGCTCCTGGGGGCAGTAGCTGCTACCAACTTAGGCCAAAAGCCTAAGCTTGGGGGAGTACGTGCCCTTCTCACTTTTCCATTGTATTATCCGTTTTATTCGCTTTGATCTTTTCGAAGTTTTTGCCCGTCCTTCTTTATTTCTCTCTTTGCAAAAACAACAAAAAGATTTTCTCTTTCTTTTGCTTTTATTCAACCTTTGAAATAATCCAAAAAGATTTCCTTTTCTCTTTAGTTTGCTTTGTTTTCAGAGTTCAGCTCGAGTCCGTGATGGCATTTAATTATATTTCTTACGTTCGATCGTGCAAGTGACAAGCAGTAATGACGAAGATCGACCGAAAGGAAGCAACAAGGAAGACCGGTATGATCTAGAGACCAGCTTGTAGCGACATAGTGCCATGTTTACAATGCTCTTCCAGTGGTTCATGCTTTCCTTGTGGCTAATCTCGAATAACTAGAGTATATAATGTGTTATTGAAATGATCTACATGCATTGCACTGTTCATAGTCTGGTATACTAAGGTGGTATTTCCCTTTAGAGAATTTTTTGATTGACTTGGCACATGCTTACACATGTTTAAGACTAAAAAGTCTACTCTGCCTTGATGATCTTTGAGTTTTAGAATAGTTATATCACTTTCATGCACGATTCAATGTTGCTTTGTCGCTCTGCATGATTATGACCGTTATTGCTCTCTAGTTGGTCGCTTCCCAGTCTTTTGCTAAACCTCCACCTGTACTAAGCGGACTGACTGCTTGTGCATCCAAAATCCTTAAAACCAGTTATGCCATATGAGTCCACTATACCTTCCTATACATGGTATTTACCTGCCATTCCTAACGAAGACTTTCGTGTACCATCTCGAAATTAATCAAAAGCATTTCTCTTTTGTGCCTATGTTTTAGCTCATGAGGAAGTAGTAGTTAATTCATAATATTTTTAAGTTGGACAAGTTTCACCCCTGGATTGCATGTATAATGTGCAAACCCCTAATACGAAAAGGAACTGGCATTGAGTGCGCCCGGCTCAAAAAGATAATATAACAAACAAACCCTCCTTCACGCTTTGTTCATGAGAAATCAGAAAACTTTGGCAGTGATAAACAAAGGAGATTAAGAGGATGTGATCATCCTCATGCGGGAGCCGTTCCTCGAAACTTGTCCAGCTCAAGAAGTGATTGAGTTATCTGCTAGCATTCGTTGACGAAATATGCACCTCTCAAAACGTTTTTATCTCTGTTTTTAAAACCAAGAGCTCTGGTACATGTTTAGTTTTTGTTTCCGACCACGGGTTTTCAACCTTGCCAATAAAAGCCACGGTTCGAGAGTCTCACCTTCTTTCTTCAAAGCACCAACTATGAGAGCATAATTGTCATTCTGAGTGTAACGTACATTGTCCCAAAGTATTACATTGTCTTCTGCATACTTGTGATATGATTTATTCTGAAATTCTTAGTTCTAGTCTCTTTTAAAAACTCTGGAGGAGTCTCTGCATTTATGTTTTTCTTCACTCATGGAGGCTAGCGAGATACCACCCTAATATGCTCAAGCTATGTGCAATGTAATCTTGTCTTGATTTTCAGTAATATATTATTTACTTTTAAGTATTTGTGACTGGTCACTTGAAAGAAGGATTGCTCCTTGCATTGTCCTCATAAGTACTGTTTCAATACTTGCTAAACTCTTTTCGTAGTACATGCTTATATACATCTAATGAAGCAAAAGAGTTTGTCAAAGTTTTCTTTGTCGCGTCCAGTTCGTTGAACTGAATTGCTTGAGGACAAGCAATATGCTAAGCTTGGGGGAGTTGATACGTCTCAAACGTATCTACTTTTCCAAACACTTTTGATATTGTTTTGACCTCATTCTTGCATGATTTGAACTAAACTAACCCGGACTGACGCTGTTTTCAGCAGAGCTGCATGTATGGTTTTATTGTGTGCAGGAAAACAGATTTTTAGGTATCTCAGAAAAATCCACGAAAAATCACAGAAAATCCACGCACCCGAAGGAACCAGGGGCCAGAAGAGGGGCCAGAGGGGGCCAGGGGGTGCCCAGGCACCCTGTGGGCGCCCCCCCCCCGGGCCGCGCCGGGGGGTCGCCTGGGTGGGGGCCCACACCCCCTGGTGCCCTACTTTGCCTCGTATTTTTACTCGCGACACAAAAACCCCAGATCAGAAGTTCTTTTCGCAGTTTTCCGTCGCGGAGCCGCCGCCACCCTCTGTTCTTCCTCGGGAGGGCTAATCTGGAGGCTGAATTGGCCTCTGGAGAGGGGAGATCGTCGCCATCGTCATCATCATCACCACTCCATCATCCCTCCATGACTTCTCCCTCCATGTGTGAGTAATTCCCCTGTTGTAGGCGAAGGGGATGGTAGGGATTGGATGAGTTAGATCATGTAATAGTTTGTCAGATCGTTGGGGGCATGTTGCCTATCATCTACTATGGTGTTTATCATCTTTGCTTCAACTTGTTATTCTTAATGTTTGACACTTAGGGCCCGAGTGCCATGATCTCAGATCTGAACCATATGTGTTTGCATGAATATATTTGTGTTCGTGATCCTATTTATGAGTTGTTTGCACCTATTACGGTTCGGAACCGGCGATCCCAAAAGTGACAGCTTGGGACACCAAAGGGGATGGTCCGTAGTTTGAGGATTACATGTATCCATTGAGTTCATTGCTTTGTTCCGGTGCTCTTTGACAGGAGCACCTTAATATCCATAAGTTCCTTTTGGCCCCGTTCGTAGCGGGATGGTAGGACAAAAGATGTTGTGCAAGTTCTTATTGCAAGCACGTACAACTACCTACGGGATACATGCCTAATGTTTGATATTTGCCTAGATGATCATTACTTTTCCGTGTGCCGTGCCCCAAGTTAGAATCTATCTCATCCATGCAGCGCCCAACCATCCATCTCTCTAGCCTACAGTGTTTTAAACCCTGCTTGTCACTAGTTGCTACTTTTGCCATTTACCTTCACTATTTACTTTTTTGTTGTTTACTTTTACTATCACTATTATCACTATCATATCACTGTTACCACTTATCTTTTGTTGCAAGTAAGTATATTTCAGGTGCGGTTGAATTGACAACTCAACTGTCAAAGCTTATAAATACTCTTTGGCTCCCCGTGTGTCGAATCAATAAATTGGGTTATTCTTACCCGCGAAGACTATCTCGATCCCTTACGGTTGAGGGTTATCAAATTGCTGAAGAAGAATACCTCCAAATTACCTGAAAATCGACGGAGGGTATTTTCCAGACGGATCACGAAGGCACGCAAAAGGGCAACCAGAGGGGGGCCACAGGGCGTCCAGGCGCCCTGGGGGGGCGGCCCCACCCCTGGCCGCGCCGGGGGGGCGCCTGCAGCCCCTGGCCCACCTCCGGCTGCCCCCTTTTGCCTATATACTCCTCGTTATCCGAAAACCCTAAAAAAGAGAGTTTTGACGGAGTTCCGCCGCCGCTCCGTGGCGGAAACCTACAGAGAAGAAAAAGCCATCTCCGGCGGGCAGATTCCGCCGGGGAGATCACCTCCCGGAAGGGGAGATCATCGCCATCGTCATCACCATCGTCACGGGCATCATCGAGATCATCATCAACATCATCCCCAACATCAGCACCATCTCCATCTTCATCCAAATCTCATCTCACAATTGCAACTTGTGTTTTAACCCGTACTATCTATCCTCTCTACTCCATCGGTGTTGATTACTACTTTGTGGTGAATGCTATTGAGTTTTGTTGGAGAAATATCATTATGTCCAGATTGTTTATCATCCATTTATCTCCACTGATCATGATCTCTTTTATGTCTTGTGAGTAGTTACCTTAGTTCTTGAGGACATGGGAAAAGTCTTGTTGTTAGTAGTCATATGCTGTTGAAGTAATATGTGTTGTTTGATACTTAAGTTGTGTTGTTATTCTACTAGTGGTGTTGTGTGAGTCGAACACTCAACACTTCGCCTTATTAAGGACCTAGGGGAATACATTGTGTACAAAGAATGCTTACGGTGGGTTGCCGAAGTGACAGAAACCTGAACCCCAGTTCGCACGCTTTTGCACAAGGGAACAATGGATCATCGATCGTATTGTTATGGTTAAGCTTTTGCCTTAAATACTATCTTGTATTTGCGGATGCTTGCAAGGTGTTTAATCATAAGAGTGCACCCATCTTAGTCTAGAGAGTGTACTAGCATAGATCCACCCACTCAACACTTATCAACACATCACATAGTACCGATACGGAATATGGCGAAAGCACATGACTACCTCTCCCGTGTGTCCTCAAGAACACTTTAGCCTTTATAAGTTCAGTTGCTAGGCCTCTCCTTTGCTCAGAAAGGATTGGGCCACTTGTTACTCCTCAGTGCCTTTTACTTTGTTCGCTTTTACTTTCCTGTTGCTTATATCGAGAAAACCCCTAAAAAGTTATCTTTCAGTGCTTGCAGTAATTCCTTGCTTAGAATCGCTTATCAATACCTTCTGCTCCTCGTTGGGTTCGACACTCTTACTAATCGAAAACGCTGCAATAGATCCCTTACGGTTGTGGGTCATCAGGAGCCAAGTGCGGCAGGCAAGCGCGGCGCGGACGAGGGCTGGCAGGTTCGGTAGGCGGAGGAAGATTTCCAGGAGCAGGTCTTTGCCGAGGGAGGAAATGCTGGTGATAGACGCCAGCGAGTCACTCGCCATTGCCGCAGGGGAGTCGAGGTCATGACAGCCGACGGTGGGGAGGATGGATGGGGTCGGTACGTGTTGGGGAACGTAGCAGAATTAAAAAAAATTCCTACGCTTCACCAAGATCAATATAAGGAGTCATCTAGCAATGAGCATAAAGGAGTGCATCTACATACCCTTTGTAGATCGCGAGCGGAAGCGTTCGAAGGAACGTGGATGATGGAGTCGTACCCGTCGTGATCCTCGTCACCGATGATCCCAGCGCCGAACGGACGGCACCTCCGCGTTCAACACACGTACGATACATCGACATCTCCTCCTTCTTGATCCAGCAAGGGGGGGAGGAGAGGTTGATGGAGATCCAGCAGCACGACGGCGTGGTGGTGGATGCAACGGGAAAAGCTGCAGGGCTTCGCCGAGACCCTGCGGCAGGACTAGGAGGTGTAACGGGGGGGAGAGGCGCCAGGGGCTGAGGTGCGGTTGCCCTCTCTCCCCCCACTATATATAGGGGGCCAGGGGGGCGCCGGACCTAGCAGATCCAATCTCCTAGGGGGGTCAGCGGCCAAGGGGGTGGCTTGCCCCCCAAGCCTAGGGGGGCGCCCCCACCCCTAGGGTTTCAACCCTAGGCGCATGAGGGGAGGCCCATGGGGGGTGCGCCAGCCCACTAGGGGCTGGCCCCCCTCCCCCTACGGCCCACGGGGCCCTCCGGGATGGGAGGCCCCACCCGGTAGACCCCCGGGACCCTTCCGGTGGTCCCGATACCCTACCGGTGACCCCCGGAACTCTCCCGATGGCCGAAACTGGACTTCCTATATATCATTCTTTACCTCCAGACCATTCTGGAACTCCTCGTGACGTCCGGGATCTCATCCGGGACTCCGAACAACATTCGGGTTTCCGTGTGCATATATCTCTACAACCCTAGCGTCACTGAACCTTAAGTGTGTAGACCCTACGGGTTCAGGAGACACGTAGACATGACCGAGATGACTCTCCGATCAATAACCAACAGCGGGATCTGGATACCCATGTTGGTTCCCACGTGTTCCTCGATGATCTCATCGGATGAACCACGATGTCAAGGATTCACTTAATCCCGTATGTAATTCCCTTTGTCTATCGGTACGGCACTTGCTCGAGATTCGATCGTCGGTATTCCCGATACCTTGTTCAATCTCGTCATGGCAAGTCTCTTTACTCGTTCCGTAATCCATCATCCCGTGACCAACTCCTTAGTCACTTTGAGCTCATTATGATGATGTCTTACCGAGTGGGCCCACAGATACCTCTCCGTCATACAGAGTGACAAATCTCAGTCTCGGTTCGTACCAACTCAACAGACACTTTCGGAGATACCCGTTGCGTACCTTTATAGCCACCCAGTTATGTTGCGACATTTGGCACACCCAAAGTACTCCTACGGTATCCGGGAGTTGCACAACCTCATGGTCAAAGGAACAGATACTTGACACTTGAAAAAACTTAAGAATTACGAACTACACGATCTTGTGCTAGGCTTAGGATTGGATCTTGTCCATCACATCATTCTCCTAATGATGTGATCCCGTTATCAATGACATCCAATGTCCATGGTCAGGAAACCGTGACCATCTGTTGATCAACGAGCTAGTAACTAGAGGCTTACTGATACGTCCAAAACGTATCTATAATTTCTGCTTGCTCCATGCCTCTTTTGGGTGATATTGCTATGATATTTATACACTTCCATACACTTTTGATCATATTTGGACTAACCTATTAACTCAGTGCACCCCAGTGCCAGTTTCTGTTTTCTGCTGTTTTTGTATTTCAGGTTTTCCCATTACGAGAACTGCCAGAAAAATCCCGGAAAAATTATATAAAAAATCAGCGTTCCAGAAGCTTCCCAGCAGCCAAAGTACAGCCGGAGGGGGGCCACCAGGGCTCCAGGCACCCTGGTGGCGCGGCCCCCCCTGGCCGCGCCGGGGGGGCGCCTGGGCCCCCCGAGCCTCCGCTGATGCCCCCCTTTGGCATATATTTATATCGTGTCCCGAAACCCTCGAGACGGGAACCCTTTTTCGTGATCTCATCTCTGTTCCGCCGCCGCCGCGCTTCCAAGATCGGGAGCGCCAGGAGAACTCTTCCCGGCACCCTGCCGGAGGGGAGGATCACCACCGGGAGCCTCTCCACCACCATGGACGCCTCCCGGATGAGTTGTGTGTAGTCTCCCTTGGACCATGGGTCCATGACCAGTAGCTATGTGATGTTCTCCTCCCGTTCTTGTGCTTCACTAATTAGTCCTCGTGAGCTGCCCTACATGATCGAGGCACATATGTAATCCTTATGCTGTTGCTATGTTGAGTTTGCTGGGATCCGATGGATTGTGAGATTATGTTCAGATTGTGTTTGAGTAATATATTTGATCTACCTCTTTTATATTTATGTTCGTAAGTAATTCTTGCATGTTCTCCGTTGTTATTTATTGCTTTGGCCAAGTAGTAGGTAGTGACTCCAAGAGGGAACGTTATGCTTGATTGTGGGTTCATGCCCCTCGATGACTAGCTTGAGTGACAGAAACATGAGTCTAGGGGATGTGCTGTTGCCACAAGGGGGAAAACAACGGTGCTTGTGCCCGCGGGTGCAAGGATTGTTTAGTTTACGCAAAGTTCTTTTAATGCAGTTGTCTGTTGCTTTGAGTTTACACTATGGGTGGGACTCGCAACTTAATACCAGCGAGATGTTCTGGATAGATATCTCAAGGTGGATGATTAGTAGTAGATGCAGATGGATTTCGGTCTACTTGCCTTGGCGTACCGCCCATGCTTTGAACCTCTACCTTTCTTGCAACATAGTTAGCATTGGTTTGCGCACATAATTCTGTCAATTGCCCAGCTGTAATTCATTTACCTCACATAGCTGTTTTATCGTCTTTTGGGAGAGAGACATCACTAGTGAACATCATGGGACCCCGGTCCATATTACCATCATTGATCACATCCGCTATTTACTTTCCGCTTTTTACTTACTATTGCAGCAATACCTATCACTATTATCACTTGCGTTTGATCCTTTGTAAACGACAAGGCCGGAGGGATTGACAACCTCTCTGTACTCGTTGGGAGCAAAGTTATTTGTATCTGTGTGCAGGTCCACGTTGATTGCTAATATCTGGCGCCGTTAGCAGTTGACACCTTCTTGTTGAAACTGGGAGTCTCAGGGGAAATCGATCCTTGGTATCTTTGCCAAGGGAAAACTTCCGCTACACTGCATCTCAAACCTTCCACTTGGGGTAACCAACGAGGGGCGAGAAGCCATCAAGCAAAGTTTTCTGGCGCCGTTGCCGGGGACTCCACTCTTCAGGATAGGGGAGTTGCACGCTATCTTTTACCTTTGCTTTTTAGTTTTGTTAGTTTACCTTTCAGTTTTTGCTTTAGTATCTTTTATCGAAAATCACAAAAAATAGTTATCTTGCTTGCTTGCTGCTATGGGTTCCACCGAGAACACCAAGTTGTGTGACTTCACTAGTCATAACAACGATGACTTTATCTGCACACCTATCACTACACCTGCCACTTCAGCACCTTCGTATGAAATTAAACCTGCTTTACTGAACTTAGTCATGAAAGATCAATTCTCCGGTGCTGGAGATGATGCTGCTTTACACTTAAACAACTTTGTTGAACTTTGTGATATGCAAAAGTACCATGAATTTGCCCTTGGAGCTCTTCAATTCTTTCTTCAGACGCGGTGATGCTTTTCCACATCTCCTTCATCTCCTTCAGGAAGTAGTTCTTCAGCCCGTTGATGATGTCAAAGTTAGCTTCAACACCACGCTCGATCATCTTCTTGTACTCGAAGACTTCTTGCTCCACTTCTTCCAGCCTGGCCTGGATGCTCCCCTCCTAGATAGGTCCCTTCAGATCTTCTTGATGAAGGACACCGTCCTCCATCCGAACAACCTGAGGGTGCTTCTTCACCTCAGCGAGGTAAGGGTTGATGACGTTGACGACGAACTTGTCCTTGGGGGAACTTGGAGAAGCCATGGCACCTAGATTCAGCTGAAAGATTCCCTGGCAGAAACAGAACGAAAAGAAAACACATGCAATCGCAAGATACGTTGCCGGAACAATCCGGGCAAATATATAGCAAAAATTTATGCACAGAAAGGAAGGTAACAGGCTAAAGCGGGGTCGGAGACGGACCCCCTGGCGATACGTCCAAAACGTATCTATAATTTCTGCTTGCTCCATGCCTCTTTTGGGTGATATTGCTATGATATTTATATACTTCCATAGACTTTTGATCATATTTGGACTAACCTATTAACTCAGTGCACCCCAGTGCCAGTTTCTGTTTTCTGCTGTTTTTGTATTTCAGGTTTTCCCATTACGAGAACTGCCAGAAAAATCCCGGAAAATCATATAAAAAATCAGCGTTCCAGAAGCTTCCCGGCACCCGAAGTACAGCCGGAGGGGGGCCACCAGGGCTCCAGGCGCCCTGGTGGCGCGGCCCCCCTCCTGGCCGCGCCGGGGGGGCGCCTGGGCCCCCCAGGCCTCGTCTGATGCCCCCCTTTGGCATATATTTATATCGTGTCCCGAAACCCTCGAGACGGGAACCCTTTTTCGCGATCTCATCTCTGTTCCGCCGCCGCCGCGCTTCCAAGATCGGGAGCACCAGGAGAACTCTTCCCGGCACCCTGCCGGAGGGGAGGATCATCACCGGGAGCTTCTCCACCACCATGGACGCCTCCCGGATGAGTTGTGAGTAGTCTCCCTTGGACCATGGGTCCATGACCAGTAGCTATATGATGTTCTCCTCCTGTTCTTGTGCTTCACTAATTAGTCCTCGTGAGCTGCCCTACATGATCGAGGCACATATGTAATCCTTATGCTGTTGCTATGATGAGTTTGCTGGGATCCGATGGATTGTGAGATTATGTTCAGATTGTGTTTGAGTAATATATTTGATTCACCTCTTTTATATTTATGTTCGTAAGTAATTCTTGCATGTTCTCCGTTGTTATTTATTGCTTTGGCCAAGTGGTAGGTAGTGACTCCAAGAGGGAACGTTATGCTTGATTGTGGGTTCATGCCCCTCGATGACTAGCTTGAGTGACAGAAACATGAGTCTAGGGGATGTGCTGTTGCCACAAGGGGGAAAACAACGGTGCTTGTGCCCGCGGGTGCAAGGATTGTTTACTTTACGCAAAGTTCTTTTAATGCAGTTGTCTGTTGCTTTGAGTTTACACTATGGGTGGGACTCGCAACTTAATACCAGCGAGATGTTCTGGATAGATATCTCAAGGTGGATGATTAGTAGTAGATGCAGATGGATTTCGGTCTACTTGCCTTGGCGTACCGCCCATGCTTTGAACCTCTACCTTTCTTGTAACATAGTTAGCATTGGTTTGCGCACATAATTCTGTCAATTGCCCAGCTGTAATTCGTTCACCTCACATAGTTGTTTTATCGTCTTTTGGGAGAGAGACATAACTAGTGAACATCATGGGACCCCGGTCCATATTACCATCATTGATCACATCCGCTATTTACTTTACGCTTTTATTTACTATTTGCAGCATTACCTATCACTATTATCACTTGCGTTTGATCCTTTGTAAACTACAAGGCCGGAGAGATTGACAACCTCTCTGTACTCGTTGGGAGAAAAGTTATTTGTATCTGTGTGCAGGTCCACGTTGATTGCTAATATCTGGCGCCGTTAGCAGTTGACACCTTCTTGTTGAAACTGGGAGTCTCAGGGGAAATCGATCCTTGGTATCTTTGCCAAGGGAAAACTTCCGCTACACTGCATCTCAAACCTTCCACTTGGGGTAACCAATGAGGGGCGAGAAGCCATCAAGCAAAGTTTTCTGGCGCCGTTGCCGGGGACTCCACTCTTCAGGATAGGGGAGTTGCACGCTATCTTTTACCTTTGCTTTTTAGTCTTGTTAGTTTACCTTTCAGTTTTTGCTTTAGTATCTTTTATCGAACATCACAAAAATAGTTATCTTGCTTGCTTGCTACTATGGGTTCCACCGAGTACACCAAGTTGTGTGACTTCACTAGTCACAACAACGATGACTTTATCTGCACACCTATCACTACACCTGCCACTTCAGCACCTTCGTATGAAATTAAACCTGCTTTACTGAACTTAGTCATGAAAGATCAATTCTCCGGTGCTGGAGATGATGCTGCTTTACACTTAAACAATTTTGTTGAACTCTGTGATATGCAAAAGTACCAAGAAATAGATGGTAATATTGTTAAGCTTAAGCTTTTTCCTTTCTCCTTGAGAGGAGGAGCTAAAATTTGGTTTCAGTCTTTGCCTAGAAATAGCATAGATTCATGGGACAAGTGCAAAGATGCTTTTATTGGAAAATACTATCCACCTGCTAAAATTATCCAACTAAGAAGTAACATAATGAATTTTAAACAATTGGATAATGAACACGTTGCCCAAGCTTGGGAACGTATGAAATCTCTTATCAAGAACTGCCCTACTCATGGTTTGACTACTTGGATAGTTATCCAAACTTTTTATGCAGGCTTGAACTTTACCTCGCGGAACTTGTTGGATTCGGCCGCGGGAGGAACCTTTATGTCAACTACACTTGGTGCTGCCACAAAGCTTCTCGATGAGATGATGACCAATTATTCCCAATGGCACACCGAACGCGCTCCAACAGGTAGGAAGGTAAACTCTGTCGAGGAGATTTCCTCCCTAAATGAAAAAGTTGACTTGATCATGTCTCTACTTTCGAAGCAATCTTCTGTTGATCCTCGTGATGTTCCTTTAAATTCTTTGATTGCTCAAGAACAAGTAGATGTGAACTTTATCTCTAGAAACAATTTTAACAACAATGCTTATAGGAGTAATTTTGGTAGCAATCCTAGACCGTTCCCCTCTAATTCTTATGGGAACAACAATGCTTATCCTAGCACCAAGAACTCCACTACTGAACTAGAGATTTTGCTTAAAGATTTCATCACTACCCAAAAAGCCTTTAATAAGAGTGTAGGAGAAAAACTGAACAAACTAGATGATCTCTCTTTGAAGGTAGACAATTTAGCCAATGAGGTAGAATTGCTTAAAATTAGAACTTCTCCTCTTGAGGAGAGGAAGGTCACTCCTATGAATGCTATTCAAGTCCAAATTAATGAAAATATTAGGATGATGGCTAAACTTAAAGAGAGATGGGCTAGAGAAAGGGAGGAAGAAGATAGAATTAAGAACCTTCCTACCCACCACATTGTTGCTACTATCCAAGTTGTTGAGGATATCCAAACTCTTAGCACCCAATGCACTCCTGGTCCCAATGGACCTATTAATGGTGATGCTATGACTATAGAAACTACCAAACAAGTGAACCTAAAGGACACTACTACCACCTTACTTGATAGTAGTGACCTTGATTTTGATAATTGCACTCTTACCGAAGTTATTAATTTCCTTCACAAGATGTCTAGAGATCCCCGCACTAGCACGCTTAACCTTGCCTTCACAGAGCATATCACTAATGCTCTCATCAAAGCTAGGGAGGAGAAACTTAGAGTAGAAGCCTCCATACCTAGAAAGCTAGAAGATGGTTGGGATCCTATGATTAAAATTAAGTTGAATAACTTCTCTTGCTATGCTTTATGTGATGTTGGTGCTAGTACCTCTGTTATGCCCAAAAGAATATATGATATGCTTAAATTGAAACCTTTTGATTCTTGTTCATTTGGCGTTCGTCTCGTTGATTCTTCCATAAAGAAACCTTTGGGGAGGATCGACGATGTTCTTATCATTGTCAATGACAACTACGTTCCCGTTGATTTTACTATTATGGATATTGAATGTGAACCTTCTTGTCCAATTATTTTGGGACGTCCTTTTCTACGCACCGTTGGTGCTATCATTGACATGAAAGAGGGGAATATAAAATTCCAATTTCCTCTCAAGAAAGGGATGGAACACTTCCCTCTAAAGAAGATTAAGTTACCTTTTGAGTCCATTATACGGGCTAGCTATTCTTTTACTCTTGATAAAACTTGATCTCTATGCATTATGCCTAGCTTAAAGGCATACAAGAAAGCGCTTTTGGGAGGCAGCCCACATGAATAAAATTTTATTTTGCTTTTGTTGTGTCTTGATGTTGTTACTACAGTAGCATCATCATTGTATCTTTGCTTTTCAATTTTGTGCCAAGTGTAGCCTCTGATTGCAAGAAAGTTCAAAAGTTGTGACGTGCTGTCCAGGAAACAGATTCTGTCCTTGGATAGAAAAAATTCATATAAAATCACCAGATCATCTTTTTGGTCTGGATTTTTTCGATAGCGTGCTCTATGCAATTGTATTTCGTGCGTCTGTTTTGAGTTTTGTGATTAGAGTTGCAGAAGTGCCCCGAAAAAATCATTTACTACCTGCTGTTCTGTTTTTCACAGATTCTGTCCTGTTTTGCCTTTCCTTCATTTTGCAAACCTAGAGCTTGCTTTTTCTTTGCAAAAACCTTTTGGCAATCTTGAGAAACAGTAGACCTTCAAGAATATCCTTATTTCCAGCAAGGAACAATTATTTTATTAAGGGTACTAACCTCGCTAATCAGATTATGATGAGTTATGTATGAAGGGAGTTTTCAAGTGTGCGAGGGAAGATGATAAAAAGATTCAGGAGTGTCAAACGCTCAAGCTTGGGGATGCCCCCATGCACCCCCAAGAAATATTCAAGGAGACTCAAGCGTCTAAGCTTGGGGATGCCCCCGTGCATCCCCTTCTCCATCAACATTATCAGTTCGTCTTTCGTTCCACTATATTTTTATCACTTCATGTGTTATGTGCTATGCTTGGAGCGTCTTGCTTTTAGTTTCCTTTTTAGTTTTCTTTAGCTTTTCATAACGAGTCGGAACTCAGCTTTCTTTATGTGGGAGAGAAACACGCTCCACTTCTACCTAGAACATAACATAGAATTTTCATGTCTATCTTGCTGTGTGTGTTCTTTGTCTTTCAATAGCTACTATCATGCTTAGCTTTTAGTTTTCATGCTTATCTTTTTAAAGAGCTTTTGTTTAGTTGGTTGCTTGAACTCTCTTTATTTATCATGATTATCTTATTAAGAGAGTTTGCTTCCGTTGCATTGGTTCATATGTCTATGATAAAGATGCTACGTGCATAATGGTGCTTAGTAGTTCATGTTTTCTTATGGTTAGTCTCAAATAGCTGGGGGGTTCCCAATGTGTTATTGGAGTACCAACATGATTTGTTTGCCTATGATGTGGTATGGTTTAGTAATATCTTCCTTCAAGAATTTATTTTGATTGACTTGGCGTATGCTCACGCATATTTAAGACTGTAAAGAAAGTCTGTCAAGCCTTGATGATCTTTTATTTCTGAGTAGCGATATAACTACCATGCCTGATTCAATGTTGCTTTGTCGCTCTGCATGATTATGACCGTCATTGCTCTCTTAGTTGGTCGCTCCCAGTCTTTTGCTAACCTCCACCTGTACTAAGCGGACTGACTGCTTGTGCATCCAAATTCCATTAAACCAGTTATGCCATATGAGTCCACCATACCTTCCTACATGGTATTTACCTGCCATTCCTAACGAAGACTTTCATGTACCATCTCGAAATTATTCAAAAAGAAAAAAAAAAGAAAAAAAATGCATTCCTATTTTGTGCCTCTGTTTTAAGTCCATGAGGAAGTAGTAGTTAATTCGTGACCTTTTTAAGTTGGACAAGCTTCACCCCGGGATTGCATGTATAATGTGCAAACCCATAACACGAGAAGGAACTGGCATTGAGTGCGCCCGACTCAAAATTAATATAACAAACAAACCCTCCTTCACGCTTTGTTCATGAGAAATCAGAAAACTTTGGCAGTGATAAACAAAGGAGATTAAGAGGATGTGATCGTCCTCATTCGGGAGCCGTTCCTCGAAACTTGTCCATCTCAAGAAGTGATTGAGTTGTCTGCTAGCATTCGTTGACGAAACATGCATGATCTAAGAAAAAAATAATTATTACTTCTGTTTTTAAAACCAAGAGCTCTGGTACATGCTTTGTCTTTGTTTCCGATTACAGGTTTTCAACCTTGCCAACAAAAGCCACGGTTCGAGAGTCTTCACCTTCTTTTAAAGCACCAACTACTGAGAGCATGATTGTCATTCTGAGTGTAATGTGCATTGTCCCAAAGTAGCATTGTCTTTTGCATGATTATGATATCATTTATTTTGAAATCATTGTATCTAGTCATCACTTAAAACTTGGAGGTGCCCCTGCATTTATGTTTTGCTTCACTAAAGGGGGCAAGCGAGATATCACTTTATCATATTTGCACACCATGCTCATTACAAATCTATTTGATGTTTCAGTATCATGTTGTAAAACTTTCAGTTCTTTGTGATTTTCTCATGAGGCAACTTAATTACTACAGATTCATTGTCTCAGTAAACTTTTGTCATATGACTATGAAAAATCCTATATGGTTAATAGCATGTCACCACAGAAATTATTCTTGTTATCATTTACCTACTCGAGGACGAGCAGGAATTAAGCTTCGGGATGTTGATACGTCCAAAACGTATCTATAATTTCTGCTTGCTCCATGCCTCTTTTGGGTGATATTGCTATGATATTTATACACTTCCATACACTTTTGATCATATTTGGACTAACCTATTAACTCAGTGCACCCCAGTGCCAGTTTCTGTTTTCTGCTGTTTTTGTATTTCAGGTTTTCCCATTACGAGAACTGCCAGAAAAATCCTGGAAAAATTATATAAACAATCAGCGTTCCAGAATCTTCCCAGCAGCCAAAGTACAGCCGGAGGGGGGCCACCAGGGCTCCAGGCGCCCTGGTGGCGCCCCCCCCCCTGGCCGCGCCGGGGGGGCGCCTGGGCCCCCCGAGCCTCCGCTGATGCCCCCCTTTGGCATATATTTATATCGTGTCCCGAAACCCTCGAGACGGGAACCCTTTTTCGCGATATCATCTCTGTTCCGCCGCCGCGCTTCCAAGATCAGGAGCGCCAGGAGAACTCTTCCCGGCACCCTGCCGGAGGGGAGGATCACCACCGGGAGCCTCTCCACCACCATGGACGCCTCCCGGATGAGTTGTGAGTAGTCTCCCTTGGACCATGGGTCCATGACTAGTAGCTATGTGATGTTCTCCTCCCGTTCTTGTGCTTCACTAATTAGTCCTCGTGAGCTGCCCTACATGATCGAGGCACATATGTAATCCTTATGCTGTTGCTATGTTGAGTTTGCTGGGATCCGATGGATTGTGAGATTATGTTCAGATTGTGTTTGAGTAATATATTTGATCTACCTCTTTTATATTTATGTTCGTAAGTAATTCTTGCATGTTCTCCATTGTTATTTATTGCTTTGGCCAAGTAGTAGGTAGTGACTCCAAGAGGGAACGTTATGCTTGATTGTGGGTTCATGCCCCTCGATGACTAGCTTGAGTGACAGAAACATGAGTCTAGGGGATGTGTTGTTGCCACAAGGGGAAAAACAACGGTTCTTTTGCCCGCGGGTGCAAGGATTGTTTACTTTACGCAAAGTTCTTTTAATGCAGTTGTCTGTTGCTTTGAGTTTACACTATGGGTGGGACTCGCAACTTAATACCAGCGAGATGTTCTGGATAGATATCTCAAGGTGGATGATTAGTAGTAGATGCAGATGGATTTCGGTCTACTTGCCTTGGCGTACCGCCCATGCTTTGAACCTCTACCTTTCTTGTAACATAGTTAGCATTGGTTTGCGCACATAATTCTGTCAATTGCCCAGCTGTAATTCGTTCACCTCACATAGCTGTTTTATCGTCTTTTGGGAGAGAGACATCACTAGTGAACATCATGGGACCCCGGTCCATATTACCATCATTGATCACATCCGCTATTTACTTTACGCTTTTATTTACTATTTGCAGCATTACCTATCACTATTATCACTTGCGTTTGATCCTTTGTAAACTACAAGGCCGGAGAGATTGACAACCTCTCTGTACTCGTTGGGAGCAAAGTTATTTGTATCTGTGTGCAGGTCCACGTTGATTGCTAATATCTGGCGCCGTTAGCAGTTGACACCTTCTTGTTGAAACTGGGAGTCTCAGGGGAAATCGATCCTTGGTATCTTTGCCAAGGGAAAACTTCCGCTACACTGCATCTCAAACCTTCCACTTGGGGTAACCAACGAGGGGCGAGAAGCCATCACTTACCAAGGACACGTTGTGGTCTATGTATTCACACATGTATCGCTGTTTCCGTACAATACAATTCAAGCATGAATAACAGACAATTATCATGAACAAGGAAATATAATAATAATCCTTTTATTATTGCCTCTAGGGCATATTTCCAACAGTCTCCTACTTGCACTAGAGTCAATAATCTAGTTACATTGTGATGAATCGAACACCCATAGAGTTCTGGTGTTGATCATGTTTTGCCCGTGGAAGAGGTTTAGTCAACGGATCTGCGACATTCAGATCCGTATGCACTTTACAAATATCTATGTCTCCATCTTGAACATAATTCCGGATGGAGTTGAAACGGCGCTTGATGTGCTTGGTCTTCTTGTGAAACCTGGGCTCCTTGGCAATGGCAATAGCTCCAGTGTTGTCACAGAAGAGAGTCATCGGGCTTGACGCGCTTGGAATGACTCCTAGGTCGGTGATGAACTCCTTCATCCAGACTCCTTCTTGCGCTGCTTCGCAAGCAGCTATGTACTCCGCTTCACATGTAGAATGCGCCACGACGCTCTGCTTGCAACTGCACCAGCTGACTGCTCCACCATTCAAAATATACACGTATCCGGTTTGTGACTTGGAGTCATCCAGATCTGTGTCGAAGCTAGCATCGACGTAACCCTTTACGACGAGCTCTTCGTCACCTCCATAAACGAGAAACATATCCTTAGTCCTTTTCAGGTACTTCAGGATGTTCTTGACCGCTGTCCAGTGTTCCATACCGGGATCACCTTGGTACCTCCCTACCAAACTTATGGCAAGGTTCACATCAGGTCTGGTACACAGCATGGCATACATAATAGAACCTATGGCTGAGGCATAGGGGATGACACTCATCTTTTCTCTATCTTCTGCCGTGGTCGGGGACTGAGCTGTGCTCAATCTCATACCTTCCAAAACAGGCAAGAACCCTGTCTTGGACTGATCCATATTGAACTTCTTCAATATCTTGTCAAGGTATGTGCTTTGTGAAAGACCAATGAGGCATCTCGATCTATCTCTATAGATCTTGATGCCTAATATATAAGCAGCTTCTCCAAGGTCCTTCATTGAAAAACTCTTATTCAAGTAGGCCTTTATGCTCTCCAAGAATTCTATATCATTTCCCATCAGTAGTATGTCATCCACATATAATATGAGAAATGCTACAGAGCTCCCACTCACTTTCTTGTAGATACAGGCTTCTCCCCAAGTCTGTACAAAGCCAAACGCTTTGATCACATCATTAAAGTGAATATTCCAACTCCGAGATGCTTGCACCAGCCCGTAGATCGAGCGCTGGAGCTTCCATACCTTGTTAGCATTCTGTGGATCGACAAAACCTTCCGGCTGCATCATATACAGCTCTTCCTTGAGGAAGCCATTAAGGAATGTCGTTTTGACGTCTATTTGCCATATCTCATAATCATAGAATGCGGCTATTGCTAACATGATTCGGACGGACTTTAGCATCGCTACGGGAGAGAAAGTCTCGTCGTAGTCAATCCCTTGAACTTGTCGATAACCCTTAGCGACAAGCCGAGCCTTATAGATGGTGACATTACCATCCGCGTATGTCTTCTTCTTAAATATCCATTTATTTTCTATGGCGTGCCGATGATCGGGCAAGTCCACCAAAGTCCATACTTTGTTTTCATACATGGATCCTATCTCGGATTTGATGGCTTCAAGCCATTTGTTGGAATTCGGGCCCGCCATTGCTTCTTCATAGTTCGAAGGTTCACCGTTGTCTAACAACATGATTTCCAAGACAGGGTTACCGTACCACTCTGGTGCGGAACGTGTCCTTGTGGACCTTCAAAGTTCAGTAGTAACTTGATCTGTATCTTCATGATCATCATCATTAACTTCCTCCCTTGTCGGTGCAGGCACCTCAGGAACAATTTCCTGTGCTGCGCTACTTTCCGGTTCGGGAGGGGTGACTGTCACCTCATCAAGTTCTACTTTCCTCCCACTCACTTCTTTAGAGAGAAACTCTTTCTCCAGAAAGGATCCATTCTTGGCAACAAAGACCTTGCCTTCGGATCTGAGGTAGAAGGTGTACCCAATCGTTTCCTTTGGGTATCTTATGAAGACGAATTTTTCCGATTTGGGTTCGAGCTTTTCAGGTTGAAGTTTCTTGACATAAGCATCGCAACCCCAAACTTTCAGAAACGATAGCTTAGGTTTCTTGCCAAACCAAAGTTCATACGGTGTCGTCTCAACGGATTTCGACGGAGCCCTATTTAAAGTGAATGCGGCAGTCTCTAAAGCATAACCCCAAACAGATAGCGGTAAGTCGGTGAGAGACATCATAGATCGCACCATGTCCAACAGAGTATGATTTCGACGTTCGGACACACCATTACGCTGAGGTGTTCTGGGTGGTGTCAATTGTGAAACAATTCCACAGTTCCTTAGGTGCGTGCCAGATTCATGACTTAAATATTCACCCCCATGATCTGATCATAAGAACTTTATTTTTCTGTCACGTTGATTCTCGACCTCATTCTGAAATTCCTTGAACTTTTCAAAGGTCTCAGACTTGTGTTTCATCAAGTAGACATACCCATATCTACTCAAGTCATCTGTGAGGGTGAGAACATAACGATAGCCTACGCGAGCTTCAACACTCATTGGACCGCACACATCGGTATATATGATTTCCAATAAGTTGGTCGCTCGCTCCATTGTTCCGGAGAACGGAGTCTTGGTCATCTTGCCCAAGAGGCATGGTTTGCACGTGTCGAATGATTCATAATCAAGAGACTCTAGAAGACCATCAGCATTGAGCTTCTTCATACGTTTGGCACCAATATGACCAAGTCGGCAATGCCACAAGTATGTGGGACTATCATTGTGAACTTTACATCTTTTGGCATTCACACTATGAATATGTGTATCATCACGTTCGAGATTCATCAAAAATAAACCATTGACCAGCGGGGCATGACCATAAAACATATCTCTCAAATAAATAGAACAACCATTATTCTCGGATTTAAATGAGTAGCCATCTCGCATCAAACGAGATCCAGATACAATGTTCATGCTCAAAGCTGGTACTAAATAATAATTATTAAGGTTTAAAACTAACCCCGAGGGTAGATGTAGAGGCAGCGTGCCGACGGCGATCACATCGACCTTGGAACCATTCCCGACGCGCATCGTCACCTCGTCCTTCGCCAGTCTCCTTTTATTCCGCAACTCCTGCTTTGAGTTACAAATGTGAGCAACTGCACCGGTATCAAATACCCACGAGCTACTACGAGCGCTGGTAAGGTACACATCAATAACATGTATATCACATATACCTTTGACGTTGCTGGCCTTCTTGTCTGCTAAGTATTTGGGGTAGTTATGCTTCCAGTGACCCGTTCCCTTGCAATAAAAGCACTCAGTCTCAGGCTTGGGTCCATACTTTGGCTTCTTCCCAGCAACTGGCTTACCGGGCGCGGCAACTCCTTTGCCGTCCTTCTTGAAGTTTTTCTTACCCTTGCCCTTCTTGAACTTAGTGGTTTTATTCACCATCAACACTTGATGCTCTTTCTTGATCTCCACCTCCGCTGATTTCAGCATTGAATAGACCTCGGGAATGGACTTCTCCATCCCTTGCATATTGAAGTTCAACACGAAGCTCTTGTAGCTAGGTGGGAGCGACTGAAGGATTCTGTCAACGACCGCTTCGTCTGGGAGATTCATTCCCAACTGAGACAAGCGGTTGTGCAACCCAGACAACTTGAGTATGTGCTCACTGACAGAACTATTTTCCTCCATCTTACAGCTGTAGAATGCGTTGGAGACATCATATCTCTCAACTCGGGCATGAGCCTGGAAAACCATTTTCAGCTCTTGGAACATCTCATATGCTCCGTGGTGCTCGAAACGCTTTTGGAGCCCCGATTCTAAGCTGTAGAGCATGCCGCACTGAACCAGGGAGTAATCATCACAACGCGACTGCCAAGCATTCATAACATCTTGGTTTGCCGGGGCGGGAGCGTCACCCAGCGGTGCTTCTAGGACATAAGTTTTCTTGGCAGCTATGAGGATGATCCTCATGTTACGGACCCAATCCGTATAGTTGCTACCATCGTCTTTCAGCTTGGTTTTCTCTAGGAACGCGTTGAAGTTGAGGGTAACATGAGCGTGGGCCATTTGATCTACAAGACATATTGTAAAGAATTTAGACTAAGTTCATGACAATTAAGTTCATCTAATCAAATTTAATGAACTCCCACTCAGATTGACATCTCTCCAGTCATCTAAGTGATACATGATCCGAATCGACTAGCCGGTGTCCGATCATCACGTGAGACGGACTAGTCATCAACGGTGAACATCTTCATGTTGATCGTATCTTCTATACGACTCATGTTCGACCTTTCGGTCTTCCGTGTTCCGAGGCCATGTCTGTACATGCTAGGCTCATCAAGTGAACCCTAAGTGTTTTGCGTGTGTAAATCTGGCTTACACCCGTCGTATGCGAACGTTAGAGCCTATCACACCCGATCATCACGTGGTGCTTCGGAATAACGATCCTTAGCAACGGTGCACAGTTAGGGGGAACACAATTCTTGAAATTTTCATTGAGAGATCATCTTATTTACTACCGTCGTTCTCAGCAAACAAGATGCACAAACATGATAAACATCACATGCAATCAAATAAAGTGACATGATATGGCCAATATCATTTTGCTCCTTTGATCTCCATCTTCGGGGCACCATGATCATCTTTGTCACCGGCATGACACCATGATCTCCATCATCATGATCTCCATCATCGTGTCTTCATGAAGTCGTCTCGCCAAATATTACTTCTACTACTACGGCTAACGTTTAGCAATAAAGTAAAGTAATTACATGGCGTTATTCAATGACACGCAGGTCATACAATAAATAAGACAACTCCTATGGCTCCTGCCGGTTGTCATTTTCATCGACATACAAGTCGTGATTCCCTATTACAAGAACATGATCAATCTCATACATCACATATATCATTCATCGCATCTTCTTGGCCATATCACATCACATAACATATGCTGCAAGAACAAGTCAGACGTCCTCTAATTGTTGTTGCAAGTTTTTTACGTGGTTGCTATAGGTTTCTAGTAAGAACGTTTCTTACCTATGCCAAAACCACAACGTGATATGTCAATTTCTATTTACCCATCATAAGGACCATTTTCATCGAATCCGATCCGACTAAAGTGGAAGAGACAGACAACCGCCAGCCACCTTTATGCAACTAGTGCATGTCAGTCGGTGGAACCAGTCTCACGTAAGCGTACGTGTTAGGTCGGTCCGGGCCGCTTCATCCCACAATGCCGCCGAATCAAGATTGGACGAGTAGCGGCAAGAGAATTGAACAAAATCAACACCCACAACTTGTTTGTGTTCTACTCGTGCAAGATGCTACGCAAAGACCTAGCTCTGATACCACTGTTGGGGAACGTAGCAGAATTCAAAAAAATTCCTACGCTTCACCAAGATCAATCTAAGGAGTCATCTAGCAACGAGCATAAAGGAGTGCATCTACATACCCTTTGTAGATCGCGAGCGGAAGCGTTCGAAAGAACGTGGATGATGGAGTCGTACTCGTCGTGATCCTCGTCACCGATGATCCCAGCGTCGAACGGACGGCACCTCCGCGTTCAACACATGTACGGTACAGCGACGTCTCCTCCTTCTTGATCCAGCAAGGGGGGAGGAGAGGTTGATGGAGATCCAGCAGCACGACGGCATGGTGGTGGATGCAACGGGAAAAGCTGCAGGGCTTCGCCGAGACCCTGTAGGAGGAGTAGGAGGTGTAACGGGGGGGGGGGAGACGCCAGGGGCTGAGGTGCGGCTGCCCTCTCTCCCCCACTATATATAGGGGGCCAGGGGGGCGCCGGCCCTAGGAGATCCAATCTCCTAGGGGGGCGGCGGCCAAGGGGGTGGCTTGCCCCCCAAGCCTAGGGGGGCGCCCCCACCCCTAGGGTTTCAACCCTAGGCGCATGGGGGGAGGCCCATGGGGGGTGCGCCAGCCCACTAGGGGTTGGTCCCCCTCCCCCTACGGCTGCTCTTGATGCATTGATGATTGAATCTACCATGCAACAAGTTGACCGTGAAAATCCCAAATAAGCTTGGTGCCTTGCAGGCTTTGGAATCACTTGACCTCTCAAGGAACATGCTTTCTGGCGGAATCCCTTCGAGCCTGTCAGATATAACCTATGTGAGCTACTTGGACTTGTCTGATAACAATCTAACAGGGAGAATACCATCAGGACGTCAGCTTGACACCCTCTACACAGAGCAACCTTCCATGTACAATGGCAACAGTGGTCTTTGTGGGCCTCCTCTTCCATACAGTTGCCCGGGAAAGAATGTACCAAGGCAAGATGATCAAAATGGGAATGAACATTCCTTTGAGCCAATGGCCTTTTATTTTGGACTTAATATGGGATTTATTCTGGGTCTCTAGGTGGTGTTCAGCATCTCATTGTTCAAGAAAGCATGGAGGATTGCTTATTTCCGCGTGGTTGACCAGATATATGATCAGGTGTATGTGTTTGCTGTCATTACATGGAAAAGCTGGGCCAGAAAGGGAACTACAAATTGAGTAAAAAGAGCTCGAAAGAAGCATGAAGCAGTATATTAGGCTGGGATTTGTATTTCCTTGAAGTTAATCTAAAGGATATCGATGATTCGTAATTGTCTATGTGTGTATGATAATACTTTTGAACTCCTGTATTTGCTACTGTTCATATGCTTTGCTGATTGTTTGTGTATGATAATACATTGAACTCCATTATTTGCTACTGTTCAGATGTTGTGCTGAATGTTTGTGTATGATAATACTTTTGAACTCTTGTATTCGCTACTGTTCAGCTGATTGTTTGTTCTGTAGCTTCATTGTTTAGAGTTTCACAGTAGGTGTAGCCTTTATGGGACTGTTTTTTCTGTTATCTAGTAGAGTACTTGCTTTGGAATTTGCAGATTAGCTTCAGGCTGACGCCCGTTTGTATTTTTTTTTTTTTTTTGGAATCATCACGCCACGCACGAATGGTGCATATGAATATAGGTTCACTCAATCGTGTAAATTTTGAGACAGAGCTCAAGTACAACACTGTGTGCAGCTCTGCCTTTCTTTCTCAGAACGTTTGTTTTGCTGTCCTACTGATGGTTGCTAAGTTGTGACATATTATTGTTGGTAGTGTTCACCTCTGCAGAATTCTGCTACTTGTTTTCTTTGTCTGTGTTCAGAGTTGTTATTGATAGTTTCTTAACTAGCACTTGATATATAACATCGTCCTAGCCTCCTAGGGATTGTTAAATTTTGCAGTGTCAGTTTAATTTCTGGATTCTCCCTGCCACAAAAATCATCCATGATTCTGCAAGGCTACACATTCGACTGTCTACAACCAGCAGCAGTTCCAGTGATGACACCATTTCGAACCCGTTTCGAGGGCCACTATAAAAACAGTATATGCTTGCAGGGTTAGAACAATAGCAGTCATAAGAGCAACTCTAGCAAACCCCGCATCCCGTCGGCCCGCAAAACTCGTCTGCAGTTCACGGAAAACGGCCTTTGCGGGCCTGCGCGGACGGCCACAGATGCAGACCCCCCAAATGGACCCGTATAAAAGTATATTCACGGAATATGCTTTTTACGGGCCGGCTTTGTGGGGTCTGCTCTTTGCGCCGTTGCATCCCGCATCTCATCGGCCCGCAAATATCAAATCCGACATAATACAAGATAATACAACAAACAAAAGCAAACTAAATAATTATTCAAATCCAACATAATACAATAATCATCCACATTACAAATAATTATTCAAATCACCGAAGCAAACTTAAATAATGCAATACAAAACTTGTCATGGATACAAATACAAACGAATACAAAAATGGGTCACTGTCCAGCCCTTTGCCAATGATGCTCAATGAGATCCTCTTGAAGTTGAAAGTGTGTGTTTGCATTTTCAATCTCCTTGTATGTCTGAAGAAGAGCTCTAATGCGGTTAGGGTCTCCAGCTGGTTTGACACGGCTACTCACATTGTCGTAGAAGAATTTCAAGTTCATTCATCTCTCATCTTCAAGAATCATATTGTGAAGAATAACACAGCATGTCATGATATTTTTCATGGTTCCCTTATCCCAAAAACGAGCAGGAACACGGACACTGGCAAACCTAGATTGCAAAACACCAAATGCTCTTTCAATGTCTTTTTGGGCTGCCTCTTGTACCTTTGCAAATTCACATAGTTTCTTAGTTTCGGGTTCTTTGATGCTCTTGACAAAGGTGCACCAAGGTGGGTATATACCATCTACAAGATAGTACCCTTTTGTGTATTCATACCCATTGATAGTGTAGTTGCAAGCAGGAGCATCACCACTAGCAAGCCTAGCAAACAAATGAGACCGTTGCAACACATTGATATCATTGAGAGTGCTCGGCATACCAAAGAAGCAATGCCAAATCCATAAATCCTCGGATGCTACAGCCTCTAGCATAATTGTTGCATCACGAGACTTGCCACAATACATTCCTTGCCATGCCTTTGGGCAATTTTTCCAAGTCCAATGCATACAATCAATGCTACCGAGCATGCCAGGCCAACCTCTCTTCTCATTAGATGCCATCAATTTCTGTGTGTCATCCTCGTTGGGTGCCCGAAGATACTCAGGACCAAAGACACAGATGATCACTTTTGCAAATCTATGCACTTATTCAATTATAGTATCTTCATCAATGCGAAGGTACTCATCGACATAGTCAGCCGGAACGCCATATGCAATCACCCGCATAGCTGCGGAGATTTTTTGATATGCACTAAATCCCTTTAAGCCCGCAACATTTCTTCTTTGAGTAAAATACCGGCAATTTTCCTCGCAATCTTGAACAATTTTCGCAAAGAGGGATCGGCGCGTTCGGTATATTCTCCGGAAGAGGTGTGGTGGATATGTCGGATTCTCCGCGAAGTAGTCTCGCATCAACATATCGTTCCCAAGACGGCGATTCCGAGGAATGCAAAGACGCCCGACGATCGATCCTCGCCGCCTCTTCCGGTTCTCGTCTTCGTGCTCCTTCATGTCAAGTGCCATCACTAATGTATGCTGCCGAAAGGTCGCAAACATGGTCTCAACATCCGAGTCGTCCGAATCGGATGAATCAGAGAGCAAGAACTTCTCGCACGGGCTCAATTCCATCTACATGCATACTGGCGCGTCAATCAACTATGCATACCGCTCGCAAATATCACAAAACAAGCACTAACCGGCGGTGGATGCGGCAGGTGATCCCGGGCGGCGACGAGGGGCGGGCTCGACGGTGGTCGATCCCCGACGGCGACAGCAACGAGGGGGCGGCTCTTCTCGCCAGATTCGGGGGCGTCGGTGCAACGTATCGGCGCTGGTGGGTGGGGGACGGCCTCGCGCCGCGATTCCGCCCGCAGATTTGGCCGAAATCGCCGGCGGACGGGCGGAAGCAAAGGCGAGCGGCAACGGAAGAGGTGGGGAAAGGCGTGCGGGCTCATATGTCC
The DNA here is from genome assembly GCA_902687465.1 of Secale cereale. Lineage (NCBI taxonomy): Eukaryota > Viridiplantae > Streptophyta > Magnoliopsida > Poales > Poaceae > Secale > Secale cereale. The sequence continues at coordinate 835,688,894 of LR738712.1, read as the reverse complement.
CTCCCGCCAACCGCTTCTCTGTGATGCGGGGAACCGCAGTGGCGAGTGGGAAACCCGCGTATTCGCGGGTTGGGGCGGAGATTTTGCCGCGCCCCTCAAAAAATTTTGCGGGCCAGCCGTGTTTGCGGGGTCTGTTCGGGCGGGATTTTCCGCGCAGACCCGCATTTTGGTGGTTATTTTGTGGGTCGGGCCTTTTTACGGGGTGTGCTAGAGTTGCTCTAAGTGTTGTTAGCTAGGTTGAGTCTTCTTTCGGTGGTGTTTTCTTTGTTATGAATGGTTGAAGCATGACTGCTTTATCACTTTGGATCTTCTATTTAATTGAAATGTGTACTATTGCTGAAGTTGACACCATTTTTTGTTGACAGTGTTGAAGCTGATATCTTGCTTGCTTACAAGCCAGTACGATTGTACATGAGAGATGTGTCTACTCTACCCACTGCATAATGCTGAATGCTCCGTGATCAGCACGCATCTCTCAACCACTGCCCTTTAGCTTTCGGGAGTATCTTCATGTACCACTGCCCTGCAGATGGCACCCTGTAGAGACTCTACAGACGTGTTCGGCAGATAAAGTGCAGAGAAGTTCAGAGCTGGTATTTTGGTGAAGCTTGAGAGAGCTAATAGATTGACCTCAATAATGAGAACAGAGCGGAGTTGAAGTTGCATGCTTGCTGGCTTGCTGCTACGCTAAACAGGAATGTACGGAAATGATACAGATGTCTCCCCAACATAAACAAAAGACCCAATAATGACACGGACTACAAGTCAACACGCTGCTTTCAGCACCTCGAAGCCTGCAATTGCGCGTGATAATAAGACTGATAAACTTTTAGAATTATTAATATCGCTTTGATAAGTAAAGTTCCCTTTTTTCATCCTCGGTAAGGAGCTTGAACACCCACTTATTTAGGCCATGTTTGGTTCATAAGTCCTAGGACTTATTTTAGTCCCAACTTATAAGTCATAAGTCCCTAAAAAGTCCCTACCTGTTTGGTTCATGGGACTTAACATGTACTAGTAGACCATATTACAACTATAAGTCCCTATAAGTCCCTCCTTGAGAGTCTTATTTGATAAGTCCCAAATGCCACTTTAAGTCCCTATAAGTCCCTCCTGTTTGGTTTAGATGGGACTTATAGGGACTTATTTAAGTCCCTAGACCAATAAGTCCCTGGAAACAAACACCCTCTTAGTAACGAAACTTTGATAAGTTTTCATCTCTACTATCGAGTACTGAGCTCCTTGCCAGTTTTGTTCAGCTCATCCGGGATGGACCTCCTAGGCTTTGGATCATTGCACAACTAATCTATTGGTGAGTGAAATGTAATCAAAAGTATATATGTGTCCAAACACTTCAAATTATCTTCACTCATATGTGAATCAGTGAGCTGCGAAATGGAAGGAAAAGCGCCTCTACTAAACCAAAGTGGTGCCCTTCACTTATACTAGCAAGATGCACATGCGTTGCACGGAACATCAAGATGCATTTATATGAGTAGTTTATCCTGTGGGAGATATAAGGATGAATGAGAGAAGGCCTTATCTGTAAATGTGGAGAAGAGTGAGGGTATATTTTTCGCAAAATTATCATAGTTTCCTTCCTATCCATCAGATATAAATCAGACGGTCTATATTGCTGGATAGCAGGCACACCATCATCACCAACTCTGTTTTTTTATAAGAGTAGAGATATAAGACCCGTGTGCTCTCAGTGGTGTTGTTCCTGATGAGGGGTTTTGGGCCGACGGAGAGTGGACAGGCACGCAAGTGCTTGACGAATCATCCTAGGAAAACACAGAAGAGGAGAATTTTTTATATTTTATTTTAGGATAGAAGATGAGAATTTGTTTTAAAAAACAAGTAGAATTAATTGAAAACAAATATAGGGAGTGGTTATTTAGAGTCTATCGAAGCGGCTGTTGATGTTGCACGGCGAGTATCCAAAAAAATTGTAGTTAGTTGAAACACTCGATTTCAGACAAGCCAGCAAACTTTGAAGGAAAGTATAGTTCACTGGGCTCCTGCAGCTTCATCTAAGCAGAGGATTACCTCGAAGGTGCGTGTATTTCAGGAGGGATTTGCCATGCCATCTCTTAAGTTTTCCCTGAAAACCATTTCTGAGCTTTCTCTGTCCATCACAAGGAGTAACTGCAACGATGAGCAGATGCCGACACCGGATAAGGGAGCCTCTGCACCACGGGGTGGATCGAACGTCGCGGTTAGATGAAAGGGGGTCAATGGTGGGTTGATCGCCGAGCTTTCCAGCTATTTTGTTTCTTATTTTCCGATACAATTTCGTCGCTAACTGTACACTGGACAGGCACACATTCAGTCCACAACCTTACTGCCTTGCAAACAAGCAAGATGTCAACCTCGACAACCTTACTGCACGTACCAGCACCATTTTATCTCATGCGGCGGGCTAACTTGTTGCAGAATGTACGTAATATTTTGTTAACTTGTAATAAGGACACATAATGGATGCCTAACTACTCTACTCGTATGACAGAATGTACGTAATATTTTGTTAACTTGTAATAAGGACACATAATGGATGCCTAACTACTCTACTCGTATGACAGAATGTACGTAATATTCTGTTAACTTGTAATAAGGACACATAATGGATGCCTAACTACTCTACTCGTATGACAGAATGTCAATTCTTCAGAGAAGTTGCAACTAAAGCCAATTTTCCTTTCTTGTGGTAAGGAAACACTAGTGCTTTCTTTCGCGCTTCTCACATCTTTGTGAGTAACCGACCAGCAATCCACAGAAAACGAGCAGGTCGTGAATCGCTCATCTCCTTGTGCCGACGTGGACATCGCGAGAAGGCACCCTTCTTTCGCACCTTATTGTGTTCGATTTCGTGGAAAAAAAATTAGTTGTCTGTTGCGGTGCACCTAACAAGCTCTAATAATGATGGAAAAGTAGCATACGAACAAGTCCAATCAATTGCATTTCTGGCCCAGATTACTGTACATCGATCGTGCCGCAACTTTGTAATGGAAGCCCACAACCTTATATACCGCATACGAAAGGACATGTATATGTAGGAGGTACACTGATAACCCATAATTATATAGGATCGTTTGTATCTCTTTTTGATAAATAAGAGTGTCGAATCCAACGAGAAGCTAAAGGTGGAACAAATATTTTCTCAAGTTATATCGACCACCGATGCAACTCTAGGCATGCTTAACGTTAGCTTACCTAGAACAAAAATAAAATTAGAAGTACTTTGTAAGTGTCGTAGGCTAGGTTTGCAAGATAATAAGAACGTAAAAAAAAAGGTGTTGTTCTAACTAAAGTACAATTAAATTAGTATGACGAGTGTGGATTAGTAGTGGTAGGATTTGCGGAATTGTCCTTAAGCAATTGACTATGTTACTAGACCGATAGCAAGCTTTTATGTGGAAGAGGCCACTGCTAGCATGTCGTCCCTTACTTGGAATTCTATGCACTTATGATTGGAAATATTACCAAGCATCCGCAACTATTAACGTTCATTAAGGTAAAACCCAACCATAGCATTAAGATATAAATTGGTCGTCCTTCAATCCCGTATGCATCAATTTTTATGATAGGAACAAGCTCCTGTCACCCTTGCCCTCCAATGCATAGTCCTATCAACATACATCTAACCCTATGATGTGATCCACACGTGCGCTCATATGATGGGCACCAAAGTACAACAACATAACCACAAGCAAATTAAACCAATCAGAACAATTCACCAATTACCAATAGGACGACACAAATCTACTCAAGCATCATACGATGACAACATATCATTGGATAATAATATGAAGCATACAACATCATGTTCAAGTAGAGGGTACATCGGGTTGCGGGAGAGTGGACCATTGTAGATAGATGGGGGAAGGTAATAAAGATGTTGGTGAAGATAACAGAGTTATTGGAGTAGATCACCGTCACACGATAATTGCCCCGACGACGTTCCGGCACCACCGGGAGAGAGGGGGAGAGAGCCCCCCCTCCTTTTTCTTCTTCCTTGGCCTCCCCCCTACACTATTAGAAAAAGGACTGTTAGTGGCGCACCTGTTTTTGCCATTAATGGCGCACTATAGGTGCGCCGCTATTACCACGCCACTAGTAACAAATACTAATGGCGCAGAGGTGCGCCATTAGTATTGCAGGTAACAGTGGCGCACCTTGTAGTGCGCCATTACTATTGCTACAGGTGCACCACTGGTAACTTTTTTTTTGAATTTTTTTTTTTGAATTTTGAAGGCGGGAAAATAGTAGTGGCGCACCGTCTAACCCTCACTGTGCGCCATTGCTATTTTTGAATTTTGAATTTGGATCTAGATCTGGTTCATTTTTTGGCTTGTCTTTTTGCTCGTTTTTTTTTTGCTTGAATTTTTTTCAAATTTCGTTCTCGACCTAGATCTGGTACGTTCTTTGTGCCGGGGGAGCTCCACATGTGGCCGGAAGTAGAGGAGGAGGGAGGAGAGACCGTGAGGAGGAGAGGAGGGAGGAGAGACCGTGAGGATCAAGAGAGGAGGAGATCGCCGGAGGAGGAGGAGGACCGTGAGCAGGAGAGGAAGGAGGAGC
>LR738712.1:835659651-835684155 GCA_902687465.1 Secale cereale | reverse complement strand
GAGGAGGTCGCCGGAGGAGGAGCACCGTGAGGAGGAGGTCACCGGAGGAGGAGCACCGTGAGGAGGAGGAGGTCGCCGGAGAGGAGGAGAGGAGGAGATGAAGTGGAGGAGAGGAGGAGAAGAATGAAGGGGTAAGTGGCTGGCCGGCCCTTTTAAACTTTTGTCCCAACTTAGCAGTGGCGCACCATGCACTGATGCGTCATTGCTATTTTTTTAAATTGTGAAGGCGGAAAAATAATAGTGGCGCATTATTCAGAAGGTGCGCCATTGCTAACTTGTTTTTTATTTTTGTATTTTTTTGAATTTTGAATGCGGGAAAATAGCAGTGGCGCACCATGCACTAATGCGCCATTGCTAAAAAAAAATCCATTTTTTTCGATTTTTTTGCTTCCAGATCTTAAAAGCATCGTAACTTTTTCTGTTAAGTTTTCGAGGATTCTAGAAAACTGATCACGGGCATAGCCCGTCAAATTCAGATGTAACTTTTTGAGTAGATGATTTTTCATATAAAAAACTTTTTCATCGGAGGTCGTATGCAAAAGTTACGGCCATTTTACCGAAACACGGCGGCCTTTTGCAAAAAAAATCAAAATTCATGTTTGTTAATTTTCCTAACAACTAGAACACATAACACATGGGCATCTATTATTTTGAATTTTTTTATATCTTTTATCATTTTCGTTTATTTTTTAAAAAACCTAAAAGGCGATCCAAGGGGGTGTGATTGTGTGTGAGACATAGCAATGTCGCACCACACCTACGTGCGCCACTACTATGTAGCATAGCAGTGGCACACCTAGGTGTGGTGCGCCATTGCTATGTCTGGTGGGGGGATGGACAAAAAAATTAACAATGACGCACTGCTCATGTGGTGCGCCATTAGTAAAAACATAGCAATGGCGCACCTGGTTCCGGTGCGCCACTGCTATATAGCAGTGGCGCACCATCATCATGGTGCGCCACTAGTAGAGATATTGGGGATAAACCTTTTTCTAGTAGTGCTAGATGGGAGGAGAGTTCCCCCTCTGGTCCATGGTTGCCATGGCGGTGGAGGGGAGGGAGCCCCTCTGATATTCGATCTCTCCCTCTGTTCCCTTCTGTTTCGCGTTTCTGATTTCTGGCCAAAAATCGTATTTTATATTTCCGGAGATCCGTAATTCTGATTGCACTGAGATTTTAACATGATTTTTTTCCGCATATAAGCTTCCTTGCGCCCGAAGTAGAGCAGAAACCGACTTACGAGGTGGCCACCACCCACCACCACGCGCCTGAGTGCTGGGCCACGCCCTGGTGTCTTGTGGGGGCTATGTGCCTCCTTTGGCGTTGATTCCACCTCCTAAAAATCACATATATTCCAAAATAATTCTCCGTAAAATTTCATTGCATTTGGACTTCATTTGATATGAATATTCTTCGAAACAACAAATATGCAAAAACAGGAACTAATACTGGGCACTAGATCAATATGTTAGTCCTAAAAATTGATATAAAACGTTGCCAAAAATATGAGAGGGTTGTATGATATTGACATGGAACAATAAAAGTTTATAGATACAACGGAGACGTATCATACACCTACACATGATCTAAAAAAAATCAACAATCGTCTTGTACACATTTCCCTTTTGTATGACCTTTCACATGTGTCAAAGCATTCTACTTAGCATAGATATAAGATCATACTTTTAGTGTCCATTTTCGGGAGTTCATAATAATACTCCCTCCGATCCTTGATATAGGGTGTATTGTTTTCTGCACCAATATTAACGCATGGGTTGGGAGGGGAAATTTTGTTGGTTTTGCACGTAAAAGCCCCTGATGCAAACACGTGAGACTAAGAGAAAAATAGCGAAATCAGGATCCTCTTTATCCCGGGCAGTTTACTTCCTTATTTAGCCTAACAAATCCCACAATATCTTCTTTGATTTATTCTCCTCTGATCGCAACATATACCTCGTCCCCACACATTTTCCCGCGAGCGACATGGAGCGCATAGCTTTTTACTCTCTCCCGCGCGGCATAAATGCAAAAGCCTCGGTCAAAATTCAAAATTTCTGAAGATTCTACTCACAGAAAATTTTCAACACGGGAGGGAATGACAATGGCCCCATTGAGTGAAAATTTCATTTTCAAATTGGAGTAGACGGGGCTATATATCATCCCCTCCCCACCTCGCCATCTCGTCATTATCTCTCTGTCGATCGTCATCCTTATCCCCCACTGCCATCTCCAATGGATAGTCGCCGCTCTGAGTGGATCAACTGGGAGGACCTTGGCAATGAGTCGAGAAGGATGCGGCCGAGTTGAACTACTAGTACAAGTGGGTCGTACCCGATCAATATATGTCCAATTTGGTTAATTCATTCTGGCATCCGTTCTGCAATCCTAGCTGATTGTGTTGTGATGTCGTCATAAATGAAGACCTGGCAGAGAGTACTGATCGGCATCGGAGAGGAAGACTTGCCTAGTAGATGGAGTAAGTGGTCCGGGCGTGGGACTTGGATAAGGAAACGTTGGATGATCGGGACTTGACGAGGAGGCGCTGTCCGATTAGGATGTACGTTCAGTGGTCAACCGAGCAACTGCGGGGGGAAATGGTCGGGTTGTGCTGATTCTCCATTTGAATAAACAAAAAGAGGTGCCCAGATCGTTTCACACGAGCGGGATATGCACATATACGTATAATTTTTTCTTTCCTAATTAAATTATAACGTATGCACAACACATACAATATGGGGCTGTGACATACGAAATATACTGATTGTACCTTGTATAAGGGTAAAAGTGTCAAGACGAATACACCTTATAATATAAAAAAAATCACAAAAAACTATACACCCTACATTTATGAATGGAGAGAGTAGTGCTTACTTATTTATATTCAACTTTTTTACTTATTATGACTCTATTTGTCATAATAATGTTTTAACTAGTATAATATTTCTATAATTCTTAGAAAAATAAAGCACATAAATATGTCAATGTATATTAGTTATTCACCTTAAAGTGAAATCATGTTTTGCCACAAATGTTATGTTACTTTCTTTGTAAGATTTCATTTGAGATATTGCCAATAAAATTAATAAAGACAAAATGCATATTACTTCGTAGATTATTGTGGTGAATTAGATCATTTGTAGTGTGTTTATATGTTTTCATGTCCAGATTATTAGTTTTGAATATCTTGATAGAACACTCTAGAGCATACATATCCACAAAAGAAGTCCCGATAAGGTTTAATATAGTATATGAATATATATTAGATAAATACTCCCTCCGTCCGGAAATACTTGTCATCAAAATGGATAAAAGGGGATGTATCTAGACGTATTTTAGTTCTAGATACATCTCTTTGCTTTCATTTTGATGACAAGTATTTTCGGACGGAGGGAGTACAAATCATGGTGCAGGAGATGTGCACAAGAGTCCTCCGATAGTTAAAATTGCTCATAAATACTCTCTCCATTCCTAAATATTTATCTTTTTAGAGATTTTAAATGGCTACCACGTACGGATGTATATAGACATATTTTAGAGTGTAGATTCACTCATTTTTCCCCGTATATAGTCACTTGTTGAAATCTCTAGAAAAAATAAATATTTAGAAACGGAGGAAGTATTATTTTACTCCCTCAAATCCACCTTAATTGTCGTTGAATTGTACTAAATCAGTGACAATTAAGATGGATCGGAGGGACTACTAGCTTTTGGGGTTCAAGCGTTGGTTTACTCACATATTTGTTTTGCATTGTGTAGAACTATTTGGTGCATGTTTCAAATTGGCTCAAGAATTTAATGACGACTATTGCGACCCTGGGTGTCGGTCCTTAGAGGCACGTGCATGAAAAGTTGTCGACAGTTATCAACAAAGTCAAGCCAGCTCTGGCAGGGGAATGGCAACAACAATGTGTCAACGGCTCATTCTGGTCGTGACGATGGTCGCGGCGTAATATATATTATTCTTAGGATCCGGGTGGTTTTTTGCAACAACAAAGTAAGAAATAGAATAATTTGCCAGCAACACAATATGCCGCTCTTTTTTTGCGAGAAAAAGTTCCTATCTATTCATCTTCAATCATGGTATTACAATGAACACTAGAAATAATAAAAATTACATCCAGATTCGTAAACCACCTAGCGACAACTACACGCACTGCAGCGAGCCGAAGGCACGCCGCTGTCATCGCCTCTCCATCGACGGAGCCGGGCAAACCTTGTCGTAGTAGACAGTCGGGAAGTCATACTAAGGCCCCATAGAATCAACGCATCAGAACATCAACCGCTGCCGATGAAGAGTGTAGATAAGAAGGATCCAATCTGAAGACACAGTAACACAGGCGAATGACGAACAGATCCAAGCAAATCCACCAAAGACAGATCCGCCGAAGACACACCTCCACACGCCCACCGACGATGCAAGACGCATCACCGGAACGGAGGCTAGGCGGGGAGACCTTTATTCCATCTTCAGGGAGTCGCCGCCGTCTCGCCTTCCTAAGTAGGACACAAATTCTAACAAAACTGGAAAAAATATGTAAAAACGAAGCCCTCCCACCGGCAACATGCCGCTCTACTCGGCTTGTGCGGCGGTGCTGGGATTGCGAGCTCACCCTAGTCAGTCATGTGTGGTCTCATGTGTCATGGATGATTGAGTTTTCTTGTATTTTAAATAGTAGAAAGTTGTCACGATAAAAAAAAAGTAGTACTAGTTAATTGGAGAGCAGTTTTAGCATGGTCCCTCTTACCCCCTCTTTTCACATGAGAGGTAAGAGTATGTAGTAGATCTGAGCCGTTGATCACATTAATTAGTGGTCGGATTAACTCTTACCTTCTTACCTCATATGTAAAAATAAGGGATAAGAGGGAGCATGTTAAAATTTGCCTTAATTGGAACACTTGTTTTCAGACAAGTAAGCAAATTTTCAAGGAAACTCAGTGGGCTGCTGCAGCTTCATCTCTGAAGAATAAAATTGTGTCCTTTTAGGTTGGATTTGCAATGCCATCTCTGAAGTTTTACTTGAAAACCAGTTCTGAATTTCTCTGTTCATTATAACGAATAACTGCAAATTTAGCACATACCGACGCCAGAGAGGGAGCAGCTGCGCCACGGGGTGGACATTGCGGTTAGCTGCTCGGGGCCGCGCTGCGGCATAAAGGGGGACAACGGTGGGTTGATCGTAGAGCATTCCAGCTGTTTTGTATCTTAATTTCTGACCTAATTTCATCGCTAACTGTACAGTGGACAGGCAAACATTCAGTCCGCAACCTTGCTGACTTGCAAACAAGCAAGATATCAACCATACCATTTTATGCCATGCAGCGGGCTAACTTATTGCAGAATGTAAGTAATACTCCCTCCGTAAACTAATATAAGAGCGTTTAGATTACTACTTTAGTATTCTAAACGCTCTTATATTAGTTTACGGAGGGAGTATTTTGTTAACTTGTAAGGACACATAATGGATGCCTAACTACTCTACTCGTATAACAGAATGTCAATTCTTCAGAGAAGTTGCAACCAAAGCCAGTTTTCCTTGTGGTCAGGAAACGCCAGTGCTTTCTTTCGCGCTTCTCACATCTTTGTGAGTGACCGACCAGCAGTCCACAGGCCATGCCTAAGCCTGAGATATGTTGCCATTCGGTTTACAGAAAGAAGAGGATAGCAAGCTACACTAAGCTTGCAAGGATTCAGTTAATTACTGTCAAGCATGGATCCGTGTTGATTGCAGTTACGGAGGAGGCCACAAGATTTATAGTGACCATGGAAACACCCTCCCATTAATAACTGAAATACAACAGCTGGGCAACAGACGCTAACTCGCTGACAGTACGCCGTGTCAACTGTTAATGGACTAAACAATTTAAGCATATTTCAAATGCCGAGAAAATAAAAAAAGTATCAGGTTTGGGTCAAGTCTATAGAAGATCTTAATAATCATAATGTGAGTATTGCAGCAACTAAATATCACACACAGTAAAGACTAAAGAGCAGAGCAAGGAACAGAGCGGAGGAGTTGGAGAGCACACCCATGCCATGCCGTGTCCTTAACAGAATCTCTTCATAAGTTTTTTTAAGCAAAATATCTTCATAAATGGTCTTGAAAAAAAAACTCTTCATAAAACGCAATCCTTACAATTAGTAAGGCCATCTCCAATAGCAACCCGCAAATTTCCTCTCGCATCCGTCTCTGAATAAGTGGGACCAGTCCACGGACACGGATGCAAAAGACCGCCATCTTTTATGAATCAACTGGATGAAATTCGCGCATACACAGCCGGATATCATATAAACATGCCGGATTTCATAGAAACGGCTACATTTTGCACATATTTTCAACTACAAACGTTGTCGGAGTAAGATAAAACTAGTCTACGACCGGCATCAGCGGATATCCATTCCAACGACAGGCGCCGGCGGATATCCATTCCGATGACATGGATACCCTTGAATAGTCTACTGCCGGCCATGGCGGATCTCCATTATCATCCCCATGTCCGGCAGCCGTGAGCCCCAGAGGTATATGCTTCAGCGCAAAGGGCAGTTCGCTTCCCCACCGCTCATCGGAGTGGAACCGCCGGCTAATGCTTCAGCAGGAGGGGAAGGGTCCCTATGCTGCATGGATTAAAGTTGATTTTTGGGTAAGGGGACAATGGTGGCCTGCGAGAGGGCACAACATATGCTATGTACGTCGGCGTCGCCTCGGTGGTGGCCTCCCTTGTTCTAGTTCTCCTCTGTGATTGCGTCACGCGTGTGGGTCGCCACATCGTTGATGTCCGCGCAGCCGGCTTCTTTCTCTGCCGGTAGGGCGCGGTTGCGTGCGCGTTGACGGCGGATGGCGCGGTCACAGGCATGGAGGCACAGTATGACGTAACGTCGTCCACTGTAATGATGATGCCCGTGCCATAGTGCTCTCCCCCTCACCCTTCCCGCCGCCTACGTGCCGTCTTGAAGCACTCCTCTGCAAGCTGGCTTCGAGCGGCGAGATGCTGAACCACGCGCTAGCTTGTAGGGGCAACTTGCTCCATCGGGCTTGGAAGTGGAACATCGAGCTGCGTCGCTCGTATCCGGCTGTCTTGGCGGGCCACCAGCCGACTTTTATGTCGGATAACTGCTCTTCCTGCTCATCGGATGCCATCAAAAGGGTGGAGAAAATGGTAGAAGAAGGAGATGGGGAGCGGCGGAGTGGTTCTATTCTTGGCCGACGTCTGACCTCCTTTAAATAAGTGGCCAGATGGGACGAGTTTGCCTGGCTTTGTGTTTAATGCCGCCCGCTTGTGAACAGACATGTGGTCGGAGTAAATTTCTCGGCCTCCGCGAGGGTTTAATGGAGTTATTTGAATGCGATGAGAAGGCGTATTCAGCCTAACATGTAGCGGGCGATGCCCTTGGCCGGCACGCCACTTCAGTGGCGTAGGCAGCGAGAGGCCGCGTCCGCCCTGGGCCGTGTTCAATGTGGAGCGGCGTGTGCTACAGTGACATATGAATGCGGGTAGCTGGCGTCTGGCGAGGGAGTGAGGAAGGGGGTTTAGGTGGGCCAAGGTGGTCAGAAGCAGACATGGGTGCTGTCTGGACGCCCGCGGAGCCCGCTCCCCCCCCCCCCCAGTTTGTCTCCGGTTTGTGGGTGAAATTACGCCTGAACCGCGCCGCAGATCGATGTAGGCCCGCATTGGATGGTTTCCACGGTCCGGACAGCGCGATCCGGACGTATGCGGACGGTTTGAGAGTCGGAGTTGGAGATGCCCTAAGCTCCCTAGGAATAGAGGCCTAGAAGAGCTCCAAAGTTTCGTCGTTGGAAGTGAACCCAGCTTTAAGGGTCCAGTTGAATCATGGGTCCCGCATGAAAGTATCAGTACCGATCATTCTACTAAAATATTTTTCAATTTTTTTAAATAATCATTTTTTTGTGAACTCCAAAAAAACTCTCACAGATTTTTAAAAATATTCATGAATTTTAACAATGTTCGTAATCGAAAACTTCTTCATGAATATCATAAAAACATTTACAGATTCTACAAAATGCTGACGAGTTTTATAGTTGTTCATGATATTTTCGGAATGGTCACAAATTTGTAAACAATGTTCGGGATTAAAAAATGTTTTTAAATTTAAAACATGTTCACAAATATGGAAAAACAACATGGATTGTCAAAAATTGTTCACAATTTTGAAGAAAGCATTTCTGAATTTAAAAAATGTTAAATAATTTAAATTATTTTACCTGAATTTCAAAATGTATTCTTCATTTTGAATATATTAGCTAATTAAGAAAAGAAAAAACAAATATAAAATTAACATGAAAAAAGTAGAGAAAAAAGAAAATCAAATAACCATCCCAAAACCTGGAGGACCGGACTACATGGCCAACCCAATAAAATCCAAGGGGTTCCGCATTTGCTCGTCCACCTCTGCAATATGCACAAAATGTTAATTGGCATATTGACCCTTGAGAGAAAGAAAATTAATTCCAAAACCAAAAGAAGGGCGCGGCAAAGCGCTCGTTACCCGCCCACTCTTTTTTAGGTAAAAGGAAAAACCAGCCCACTCGTTTTTGGAAGGAAAAAAACCGCCGCTTAGGAGGGCTTCCTTGGCACACAGCACGTAGAGTGGCATGACTTTGTCTCGCTGGCTGCAAGGTGTAGCAACCTCTCGCCTCAAGGGTAAAAATATTTGTACATTTCAAAATACAAAATGAACATATACTGCAAAGAAAATTGTTCATGCAAGTTCCAAAAAATGTGTGCACCATTCAAAAACAATGTTCACGTGTTTCAAAATTGTGTTTATGATATGTTGAAACATGTTCATCATGTGTTGAAAAATGTTCAAAGTGTATTTTGAAACTTGTTCAACATGCATTTTAAGAAAAAGTTCATCATGTATTAAAATGTTTCGCATGTATTAAAAAAAGTTTAATGTGTATTAAAAATGTTCTGCGTGTATTTAGAAAATGTTTAATATATACTAAAAATGTTCATCGTGCATTTGACAAATGTTCAATGCATATATAAAATGCTCAGTGTGTATACAAAAAATGTCCAACATATTTTTGAAAAAAAAAGATAACAAAACGAAAAAAATGGTAAAATCCATAAATAAAAAACATGTGGAACCTTTCCAAAATTGATGGAAGGTTGCACGAAGCGATAGATAACTTTCACAAAACCACTTATGTACATGTTAATAGGACTACCCCATCATACCGTCCTACAGAACAGAACTCGTAGTCGGCAAGGTATAGCTCTGGCATAGGCAGAGAGCATGTTGGTCTGATGCATACAGAGGGCTCAAGGTATAACTATCACGCATTGGACTTTTCACCTCCCGGAATTGATGGGTTTTGTCTAGACTAGATGAGCGCCCTTAAAAAAAGTCTAGATTGACTGAGCTCGAAACGCCCCGTACGTCCCCGTCCGAATGGACTAAACTTGATCAAACCTCGGGCCGGGTTTTTAGCCGGGCTTGGCAAAGCCCGAAGCAAATGTCCCAAGTCCAAGCCCTGCCCGAACCAGCCCAAAATAGATGAACAGTGGCACTTTTTCTAAATTACAATACCTATTTTCAGGGTATAAATAGATGAAGCGATGGAACGGTGCAGCGCCCGGCGGATGCGCAAGCAATAATCAGCCGGCTGATTAATAACGTTTCCTAAAAAAATATATTATACCAATATTTTCGAATGCAATATGTATTTATTGTTGTTACGGCAGAAAAGTCAAGCCCAAGCCTGGCAATGTCATCCAATTTTAGAAAACCTGCTACACGACCATGTTTTTGTTTTTTATAAATTCCTTCACAGAAATCCATAATTTCTGTTTTTCTGAGATAGTAGTCCGTATGACAAACAGGGTCAACTACATGGACACTGATGTCACGTTTTGTGGCTACCCCACACCTCGGCGGCCCTATCTCTCCCCAATCCCAATCGCCCATCACCAGCATCCTGCTTGTCCAAACCATGCATCAAATGTGGAAGCTCATAATCTAGCCAAGTTTTCTCATTATTTAGATTAGGGTCGTCACGCTAGGCTTGGTCAATCCCATGACCTATGGAGGCAGGCCGGAGCAACATCTTTGCTGCACCCGTTCACTCTGCCGCCAGAGGGGATCGGGTGACGACCCACCTCAGCACCTTTTGCCGTAGTCGTGTCTCTTTTTTATCTGTTTTCTTGATCCTAGGATCACCACCATGTACTTTGTTATCCACTGCTTTCTGCTATGATTAATATGAAAAGCCAGCAATGCTGGATCTTTCAAAAAAAAAAAATCCCATGACAATATTTGTATTTCCATTTTGGTAACCCTTGATCAATAAAGCTTGGCAAAATTATTGTTATTTTGAAAAAAGAACGGCATCCGTCGCAGTTGGAGGAGCATGTTTGTACACCTGCAACACTATATCTCTACTCCTAATGTCTCAATTGGTAGTCTCCGCTCACCGGTTAATTTTCGTCCCACCATTTTCGTCTGATTTTTTTCGTCCCGCCCCCCTCCTCAGCCCACGCACAGAGTCAAATAAAACACCCCGCAAAAAAGAAACAGTCTTATCGATCCCCTCGAGGAGACCGCGCCGCCGTCTTGCGTTCTCGAGAAGACGCTGTCGGATCTCGTGCGATCTTGTTGCCGACAAGGTACGGGATCGCCGTCGCCGACCTTGCTCAATCTTTTGTCTAGGTTTCCCCGCCTCCACCGCCGCCGACGACAGGGCCATCGCGGAACCTTAGGGCAGGTCAGGTCTCCAAGTAGCTCGTGCTTGTGTGGAGTCGCCGCACTCCGCACACCGCTGCCATGGCGGATCCCCGGGGCCGCCGCCGCCGCCGAACCCCATGGACGAAGCCGTCCCACAAACGGCCGATGCAGGCACCACAACAGCAGCTCGTTACCGAGTAAGTTCCCGGCACCCAGCACGCACGTTGGCACCATGCTCTTGGTCAGCGGCTGCATGCTCCTCGGTTTCCATTGCAATATGAACACCATACGCTGCATCGGGTCACCCTCTTGATCACTTTCTCATGCTGCCGAATATCAGGGACGCAGATGATCTACATGATCATCTCGTCCATGCCATGGAACAAAGCCACCTCCTTGACGAGCTCCAAACAGAGGTAAGGCTTGATGCCCCGCTGGATCAACTATTTTTACAATATTGTTGTGACTTTCTAATGACTATAGCCTATTTTTTCTTCATTGTTCTTCGTGTTGGAAATATGCCCTAGAGGCAATAATAAAATGGTTAGTATTATATTTCCTTGTTCATGATAATTGTCTATTATTCATGCTATAATTGTATTAACCGGAAATCGTAATACATGTGTGAATACATAGACCACAACATGTCCCTAGCAAGCCTCTAGTTGACTAGCTCGTTGATCAATAAATGGTCATGGTTTCCTGACCATGGACATTGGATGTCGTTGATAACGGGATCACATCATTGGGAGAATGATGTGATGGACAAGACCCAATCCTAAGCGTAGCACAAGATCGTGTAGTTCGTCTGCTAAAGCTTTTCTAATGTCAAGTATAATTTCCTTAGACCATGAGATTGTGCAACTCCCAAATACCGTAGGAATGCTTTGGGTGTGCCAAACGTCACAACGTAACTGGGTGGCCATAAAGGTACACTACGGGTATCCCCGAAAGTGTCTGTTGGGTTGGCACGAATCGAGACTGGGATTTGTCACTCCGTGTGACGGAGAGGTATCTCTGGGCCCACTCGGTAGGACATCATCATAATGAGCTCAATGTAACTAAGGAGTTGGTCATGTGTTACGGAACGAGTAAAGAGACTTGCCAGTAACGAGATTGAACAAGGTATAGGGATACCGACGATCGAATCTCGGGCAAGTACCATACCGGTAGACAAAGGGAATTGTATACGGGATTGATTGAATCCCCGACATCGTGGTTCATCCGATGAGATCATCGTGGAACATGTGGGAGCCAACATGGGTATCCAAATCCCGTTGTTGGTTTTTTGCCGAAGAGATGTCTCGATCATGTCTGCATGGTTCCCGAACCCGTAGGGTCTACACACTTAAGGTTCGGTGACACTAGAGTTGTTATGGGAATAGTATGTGGTTACCGAAGGTTGTTCGGAGTCCCGGATGAGATCTGGACGTGACAAGGAACTACGTAATGGTCCGAAGACGAAGATCGATATATTGGACGAAGGGTATTGGAGTTCGGAATTGTTCAGGGCGTACCGGGTGACGACCAGCGTGTCCGAAAGAGGTTTTGGATTCCCCGACAAGCGTTGGGGGGCCTTATGGGCCAAGGGGAGGGGGCACACTAGCCCAATAAGGGGCTGTGCGCCCCTCCCACCCCATCTCACGTAACGTGGAGAGGTGGGTGCGCCTCCCCTAGGGCAGCCGCCCCTCCCTGCTTGGGGGGCAAGTTTCCTAGGGGTCGGGGCGCCCAAACCCATCTAGGGTTTCCCCTGTGGCCGTCGCCCCTCCCCTAGGGAAACCCTAGGGCGCCTCCTCCTCCCCCCCTTCCCCCTATATATAGTGAGGGAGAGAGAGGATAGCTGAACCGCTGGCCTGGCGCAGCCCTCCCCCCTCCCAACTCCTCCTCTTCCTCTGCAGTGCTTGGCGAAGCCCTGCCGGAGAACTGCAAGCTCCACCACCATGTCGTCGTGTTGCTGGAGCTCTTCCCTATCTTCTCCTCCCCCTTGCTGGATCAAGAAGGAGGAGACGTCCCCGGGCAGTACGTGTGTTGAACGCGGAGGCGCCGTTGTTCGGCGCTTAGATCGGAATCGATCGCGATCTGAATCGATGCGTGTACGACTCCACCAACCGCGTTCTTGTAACGCTTCCGCATAGCGATCTTCAAGGGTATGAATATGCACTCCCCTCTCTCATTGCTAGTTTCTACATAGATCGATCTTGGTGATGCGTAGAATTTTTTTCATTTCTGCAACGATCCCCAACAATGGTATCAGAGCTAGGTCTATGCGTAGTTTCTATGCACGAGTAGAACACAAGTTATTGTGGACGTCGATTTTGTCAATTTGCTTGTTGTTACTAGTCTTATCTTTATTCGGCGCATCGTGGGATGAAGCGTCCCGGA
Source organism: Secale cereale (assembly GCA_902687465.1). Classification (NCBI taxonomy): domain Eukaryota; kingdom Viridiplantae; phylum Streptophyta; class Magnoliopsida; order Poales; family Poaceae; genus Secale; species Secale cereale. Next base: position 835,671,086 of record LR738712.1, on the reverse strand, counting down.
CCGACCTTATACGTAAGCTTGCGTGAGACAGGTTCCACCGACTGACATGCACTAGTTGCATAAGGTGGCTAGCGGGTGTCTGTCTCTCCCACTTTAGTCGAATCGGATTCGATGAAAAGGGTCCTTATGAAGGGTAAATAGAAATTGGCATATCACGTTGTGGTTTTGGCGTAGGTAAGAAACGCTCTTGCTAGAAACCTATAGCAGCCACGTAAAAATTTGCAACAACAACTAGAGGACGTCTAACTTGTTCTTGCAGCATATGACGTGTGATATGATATGGCCAAAAGGATGTGATGAATGATATATGTGATGTATGAGATTGATCATGTTCTTGTAATAGGAATCACGACTTGTATGTCAATGAGTATGACAGCCGTCGGGAGCCATAGGAGTTGTCTTAATTTATTGTATGACCCGTGTGTCAATGAAAACGCCATGTAATTACTTTACTTTATTGCTAACCGTTAGCCATAGTAGTAGAAGTAACAGTTGGCGAGACAACTTCATGAAGACACAATGATGAAGATCATGGTGTCATGCCGGTGACGATGATGATCATGGCGCCCCGAAGATGGAGATCAAAAGTAGCAAAATGATATTGGCCATATCATGTCACTATTTGATTGCATGTGATGTTTATCATGTTTTACATCTTATTTGCTTAGAACGATGGTAGCTTAAATAAGATGATCTCTCACTAAAATTTCAAGGAAATTGTTCCCCCTAACTGTGCACCGTTGCGAAGGTTCGTTGTTTCGAAGCACCACGTGATGATCGGGTGTGATAGATTCTAACGTTCTCATACAATGAGTGTAAGCTAGATTTACACATGCGATACACTTAGGTTGACTTGAGGAGCCTAGCATGTACAAACATGGCCTCGGAACACGGGAGACTGAAAGGTCGAACATGAGTCGTATAGAAGATACGATCAACATGGAGATGTTCACCGTTGATGACTAGTCGGTCTCACGTGATGATCGGACACGGCCTAGTCGATTCGGGTCATGTATCACTTAGATGACTAGAGGGATGTCTATCTAAGTGGGAGTTCATGTGATTAGTTGAACTCATTATCATGAACATAGTCTAAATTGTCTTTGCAAATTATATTGTAGATCAATAGCTCGCGCTTTAGCTCCCTGGTTTAATACGTTCCTAGAGAAAGACTAAGTTGAAAGATATTGTGAGCAATTGTGCGGACTAGGGCTGTAATATGAGGATTGTCCTCATTCCTACACAGAAGGCTTTTGTCCTTGATGCACCGCTCGGTGTGCCAACCCCTCTAGCGTCGTCTGTGGATGTTGTGAACGTCTGGCAGACACGTTCTGATGACTACTTGATATTTTAGTGCGCCATGGTTTACAGCTTAGAATCGGGGTTCCAAAGGCATTTTGAACGCCATGGAGCATATGAGATGTTCCAAGAGCTGAAATTGGTATTTCAGGCTCATGCCCGTGGAGAGAGGTTTGAGACCTCTGACAAGATCTTTGCCTACAAGATGGAGGAGAATAGCTCAGCTAGTGAGCATGTGCTCGGAATGTCTGGGGTACTTCAATCGCTTGAATCAAGTGAGAGTTAATCTTCCAGATAAGAGATTGATTGAGAAAAGTTCTCCAATCACTATCACTAAGCTACTAGAACTTCGTGATGAACTATATCATGCAAGGGATGGAGATGATCCCGGAGCAGTTCGCGGTAGGCCTCGGAAGTAGAAATCAAGAAGGAGCATCAAGTGTTGATGGTTAACAAGACCACTAGTTTTAAGAAGGGCGAGGACAAGAAGGGAAACTTCATGAATGGCAAGCCAGTTGCCGCTCCAATGAAGAAACCCAAGGTTGAACCCAAACCCGAGACTAAGTGCTTATATTGCAAGGGAAACGGTCACTTGTAGTGGAACTAGCTCAAATACTTGCTAGATAAGAAGGCTGGCAACTTCAACAAAAGTATATTTGATATATGTGTTATTGATGTGTAGCTTACTAGTACTCCTAGTAGAACATGGGTATTAGATACCGGTTTACTTGCTAATATTGGTAACTCGAAACAAAAGCTATGGAATAAATGGAGACTAGCTAAGGGCAAGGTGGCGATATGTGTTGGAAGTGTTTCCAAGGATGATAGGATCACCATCGCATGCTCCCTCTACCTTCGGAATTAGTGTTGAACCCAGATAAATGTTGTTTCCATTGGTGTCTGCGTTGAGCATGAACATGATTAGATCATGTTTATTGCAATACGGTTATTCATTTAAGTCAGAGAATAATGGTTATTCTTTTTACATGAATAATACCTTCTATGGGCATGCACCCAATGTGAATGGTTTATTGAATCTCGGTCGTAGTGATACACATGTTCATAACATTGATGCGAAAGATGTAGAGTTGATAATGATAGTACCACTACTGGGGAACGTACTATTTAAAAAAAATCCTACGATAACGCAAGATCTATCTACTAGATGCATAGCAATGAGAGGGGAGAGTGTGTCTACGTACCCTCGTAGACCGAAAGTGGAAGCGTATAGTGACGCAGTTGATGTAGTCGAACGTCTTCGCGATCCAACTGATCAAGCAACGAACGTACGACACCTCCGCGTTCAACACATGTTCAGCTTGATGACGTCCCACGAGCTCTTGATCTAGTTGAGCTTCACAGGAGAGTTTCGCCAGCACGACGGCGTGCTGACGGAGATGATGAAGCTACCGGCGCAGGGCTTTGCCTAAGCACTGCAACGGTATGACCGAGGTGTGTTTCTGTGGAGGGGGGCACCGCACACGGCTAGAACAATGTTTTTTCTGTGTCTTTGGGTGCCCCTGCCCCCGTATATAAAGGAGCAAGGGGGAGGTGCGGCTGGCCTAAGGAGGCGCGCCAGGGAGTAGGATTCCTACTCCTAGTAGGAATAGGAACCCCTTTTTCCTATTCCTACTAGGAGTAGGAAAGGAAAGGGAAGAGGAGAAGGAAAGGAGAGGGGGCGCCTCCTCCCTTTTCCTAGTCCAACTAGGAACCCTAGGGGGGTGCGGCCAGCCCTATGGGCTGCCCCTCTCTTTCCCTCAATAGCCCACTATGGCCCATACTCCCTCGGGGAGGTTCCGGTAACCCCCTCCGACACTCCGGTTTTACCCGATAACACCCTGAACACTTCCGGTGTCTGAATATAGCGTCCAATTTATTAATCTTTATCTCCCGAAGATTCCGAGACTCCTCGTCATGTCCGTGATCTCATCCGGGACTCCGAACTACCTTCGATACATCAAAACTCATAAACTCATAATACCGATCGTCATCAAACGTTAAGCGTGCGGACCCTACGGGTTCGAGAACTATGTATACATGACCGAGACTCATCTCCGGTCAATAAAAAATAGCGAACCTGGATGCTCATATTGGTTCCTACATATTCTACGAAGATCTATATCGGTCAAACCGCATAACAACATACGTTGTTCCCTTTGTCATCGGTATGTTACTTGCCTGAGATTCGATCGTCGGTGTATCAATACCTAGTTCAATCTCGTTACCGGCAGGTCTCTTTACTCATTACGTAATACATCATTTCGTGACTAACTCATTAGTCATTTGCTTGCAAGGCTTATTATGTTGTGTATTACCGAGAGGGCCTAGAGATACCTCTCCGACACTCGGAGTGACAAATCCTATTCTTGATCTATGCCAACACCACGAACACCTTCGGAGACACCTGTAGAGCATCTTTATAATCACCCAGTTACGTTGTGATGTTTGATAGCACACAAGGTGTTCCTCCGGTATTCGGGAGTTGCATAATCTCATAGTCATAGGAACATGTATAAGTCATGAAGAAAGCAATATCAGTAAAACTAAACAATCATAGTGCTAAGCTAACGGATGGGTCTTGTCCATCACATCATTCTCCTAATGATGTGATCTCGTTGATCAAATGAAAACTCATGTCTATGGCTAGGAAACATAACCATCTTTGATCAATGAGCTAGTCTAGTAGAGGCATACTAGGGACATACTGTTTTGTCTATGTATTCACACATGTATAAAGTTTCCGGTTAATACAAATCTAGCATGAATAAAAGACATTTATAATTATATAAGGAAATACAAATAACATCTTTATTATTGCCTCTAGGGCATATTTCCTTCAACCACTTCCTTGTGGCACTGCCGCTTAGGTCATATTGGTGTAAAGCGCATGAAGAAACTCCATGCTAATGGACTTTTGGAGTTACTTGATTTTGAATCACCTGACACATGCGAACCGTGTCTCATAGGCAAGATGACTAAAACCCCTGTTTTCTGGAACAATGGAATGGGCAAGTGACTTGTTGGAAATCACACATGCTGATGTGTGAGGTCCGATGAGTGTTGACGCACGCAGTTGATATCGTTATTTTCTCACCTTCACCGATGAATTGAGTAGATATGGGTATATTTACTTAATGAAGCATAAGTATGAAACGTTGGAAAGTTCAAGAAATTTCAGAGTGAAGTTGAGAATATCATCATAACAAGAAGATCAAGTTCATACGATCTGATCAAGGGGAGAGTATCTGAGTTATGAGTTTGGCAATCACTTAAGACAAAGTGGAATCGTTTCACAGTTGACACCACCTGGAATACCATATCGTAAAGGTGTGTCCGAACGTCGGAATGGCACTCTATTGGATATGGTGCGATCTATGGTGTCCCTTACCAATCAACCGCTATCATTTTGGGGTTATGCATTAGAGACAACTACATTCACTTTAAATAGGGCACCATCTAAGTCCATGGAGACGACACCGTATGAACTGTGGTTTGGCAAGAAACCTAAGTTGTTGTTTCTTAAGGTTTGGGGCTACGATGCTTATGTCAATAGGCTTCGGCCAGAAAAGCTCAAACCCAAAGCGGACAATTGTGTCTTCATAGAATATCCAAAGAATACGATTGGGTATACCTTCTATCTCAGATCTGAGGGCAAAGTGTTTGTCGCTAAGAATAGGTCATTTCTCGAGAAAGAGTTTCTATCGAAAGAATTGAGTGGGAGGAAGATAAAACTTGATGAGGTTGTTGAACTTTTACTTCAACCAGAGAGTAGCGCAACACATAATGATGTTTCTGTGGCACCTACCACAGTTGAAAGAGAAAGCTAATGATGATGATCATGGAGCTTCAGATCAAGTTACTATCGAACCTCGTAGGTCGACAAGGGTGTGTACAACTTCTGAGTGGTAACCCTGTCTTAAAGGTCACGTTGTTGGACAACGATGAACCTATGAGCTATGAAGAAGCGATGGTGGGCCCAGATTCCAACAAATGGCTAGGAGCCATGAAATCGGAGATAGGATCCATGTATAAGAACAAAGTATGGACTTTGGTGGACTTGCCCGATGATCGGCAAGCCATTTAGAATAAGTGGATCTTTAAGAAGAAGACAGACGCTGATGGTAATGTCACCATTTATGAAGCTTGACTTGTCTCAAAGAAGTTTCCGACAAGTTCAAGGAGTTTACTGTGATGAAACTTTCTCAATCATAGCGATGCTAAAGTCTGTTAGAATTATGTTAGCAGTTGCTGCATTTTTAATTTACGAAATGTGGCAGATGGATGTCAAAACAAAGTTTCCTTGATGGTTTCAGCGAGGAAAGGTTGTATGTGATACAACCAGAGGGTTTTGTCGATCCTATGGATGCTAAAAGGTATGCAAACTCCAGCGATCCTTCTATGGACTGGAGCAAGCATCTCGGAGTTGGAGCATACGCTTTGATGAGGTGATCAAAGCATTTGGGTTTATACAAAGTTTGCAAGAAACTTGTATTTGCAAGAAAGTGAGTGGGAGCACTACAACTTTTGATAAGTATATGTGGATGACATATTGTTGATCAGAAATGATGTGGAATTTATGGAAAGCATAAAGGGTTGTTTGAATGGAGTTTTTCAAAGGAAGACCTGTGTAAAACTGCTTACATGTTGGGTATCAAGATCTATAGAGATAGATCAATACGCCTGATAATACTTTCACAGAGCACACACCTTGACATGATCTTGAAGGAGTTCAAGATGGATCAGTCAAAGAATGAGTTATTGCCTAAGTTGTAAGGTGTGAAGTTAAGACTTGAAGCTCGACCACGGCAGAAGAAAGAGAAAGGACGAAAGTCGTCCCCTATGCCTTAGCCATAGGCTCTATACGATACGTCATGCTGTGTATCGCGATGTGCCTTGCCACATGTCTGGCAAGGGGGTATAAGAGTGATCCAGGAATGGATCATTGGACAGCGGTCAAAATTGTCCTTGAGAATAAGGAAATGTTTCTTGATTATGGAGGTGATGAAGAGTTTGGCGTAAAGGGTTACGTCGATGCAAGCTTTAACACCTATCCGGATGACTCTGAGTAGAAAACCGGATACATATAGTGGAGCAACCATTTGGAATAGCTCCAACTGGAGCATAGTAGCAACATCTACAATATGAAATAGAGATTTGAGAAGAACACACGAATCTGAATGTTGCAGACCCGTTGACTAAAACCTCTCTCGTAAGCATAACATGATCAAACACTAGAACTCATTGAGTGTTAATCACATGGTGATGTGAACTAAATTATTGACTCTAGTAAACTCTTGGGTGTTAGTCACATGGCTATGTGAACTATGAGTGTTGATCACATCACTACTAGGAAAAGGGCTATAGATGGAATTGATACTAATGGCGCACCAGACAAGCAGTGCGCCATTAGTATATACTAATGGCGCACCAACATCAGATACGCCATTAGAGTTCAAACTACTAATGGCGCACCAGGGCCAGCGTGCGCCATTAGTATCAAAAAGTTTTTTTTTAAACTAGTGCGCCTGTCCAAACATACTAATGGCGCATCGAGACGGAGTGCGCCATTACTAGTTGTAACTAGTAATGGCGCACCAGCAGTAAAGTGCGCCATTAATGTTCTTTTTTAATGATATTTTTTATTCTTTTTTTACAAAACTACTAATGGCGCACTGTCCCACAGTGCGCCATTACTAGTAATGGCGCACTGTGCGACAGAGCGCCATTAGTATGTTTTTTTTTTTGCAAAACTAGTAATGGCGCACCCACTATAAATGCGCCATTAGTAACCTTGATTACTAATGGCGCATTTATAGTGGGTGCGCCATTAGTAAGTGGGCAGCAACAAGATATTTTGGACAGCCTCTCCTACCCACACTCACTTTCTCCCCCACTTCATTCTCTCCACCTCCTCCTCCTCTCGGGTCCCTCCTCTTTTTCACCTCATTTCCACCATAGATTCATTCAAATTAAGTGGTTAAATTACCTTGTTTTGATAGGTAAGTAAGGGGGGAAGCTATATTTATGTTGTTCTCCATACAACAATGTGCACATGCACTTTTTATGGCCTAGCTAGATCTATGTATGTTCGTGGTGTTGCATATGTTTGTTGTGTTGCATATGTGTTTGTGTTTGGAGGTGTACCAGTATTTGAAATGCGATAGTTGCCAATATTTTCCCGGAATGTTGATTCATTTCCGTTTCGGTGAGAATTTTGGCATTAAGCATTCTTTTTTGTCCTATTTTTAGGGAAAGTCATGGCAAATTTTTTCTTGGTTCTAAAATATCGTTTTGCTCTACCCCGCAGGCGACCATGGTGCGCACGATGACCGAAGGCATCGTGAATAGGTTTTTGAGGTCCGCGAAGGCCGAGATGCTTCAAAAGAACGAGACGGAGATAAGATGTCCGTGTCGAAGATGCAAGCTGAAGAGCCTTATTGCGGACCCGGATTCCGGGCAGGTGCGGGACCACCTGCTCTTGCGTGGTTTCATGGATGGCTATCGGTGGCAAGGTGATGAAGATGACTACGAAGTCGTCCATGGGGGCCGGGCAAGAAATGAGGAAGGGCAGCAAGACAACCACCGCGGCTCTGGCGGGCGAGAAAACGAAGAATCCCCAGGAGATGATCACGACGGTGATGTTGTACACAGTCATCATGTAGAAGATGCATGACATGATGATGAGGAAGATGCCAGAGTAGACGACGGGCATGATCATGAAGATGATGATGCCGGCGGAGCAGACGACGCTGGACCATCGATGGGCTGGGTGCAGGACCCTCATATTCAAGAGCTGCTTCTCAAGCAGACCGATAACGCAAGAGCTGCCGCCCGAGAGAAAGCCAAGATGGATCAACTTGAGTTAGACGCGGTTACTCCATTGTATGAAGGATGCAGGCCCGAGGATACCCGCCTGAAAGTAACGCTCATGGCTCTAGAGATGAAGGTAAAACACAAAATGACCGACGCATGCTTCGACGAGAACATGTCATTCTGGCACGAACGTCTTCCCAAGGGGAACAAGTGCCCCACCAGTTTGGAGGAGGCGAAGAAAATCGTGTGTCCTCTGGATTTACCGCACGTGAAATACCATGTGTGCATGAACAATTGCATCATTTATCGGGACGAGCACGCGGAGTCTACCATATGTCCGGTGTGCGGCGTCACTCGATACAAGAAGAGGAAGAAAGCTCCTCGAAAAGTGGTGTGGTACTTTCCGATCACTCCTCGTCTGCAGCGGTATTTCGCGGACCCTAAGGTAGCAAAGCTCTTGCGTTGGCACGCGGATAGGGAGGAGAAGAAGCGAGAAGATGACGCAAATGATCCGGATATAGATAAAAAAGACAAGATGTTGAGTCACCCTAAGGATGCGAGCCAGTGGCAAGCGTTGAACTTCGAAGACCTAGAATTTGGGAACGATCCAAGGAACATCGTGCTGGGCGCGAGCACCGATGGAGTCAATCCGTTTGGCAGCCAGAGAAGCACACATAGCACCTGGCCTGTGTTTGTGTGGATGTACAACCTTCCCCCCTGGTTGTGCATGAAGAGGAAGTACATTCACATGAGTATGCTAATTGAAGGACCAAAACAACCAGGGAACGACATCAATCTGTATCTGGGGCTGCTGAAAGAGGAGCTAGACACGCTGTGGAAAACGCCAGCCAATACGTGGGACGCCGCAAAGAAAGAATATTTCCCTATGAGAGCCGCGCTGCTCACGACGGTGCACGACTATCTCGGTTTCGGATATGTCGCGGGGCAGGTGGTCCACGGATTTTCTGGATGCGTCAGGTGCATGGATGACACAACGTATCGCCAGCTAGATAGAGATCCCGGGTCTTCGAAAACCGTGTTCATGGGACATCGAAGGTGGCTTCGCGACGATGACCTGTGGAGAAAACGCAAGGATCTGTTCGATGGTGAAACCGAACCCCGAGGACGCCCGCGTACGAGGAGCGGCGAGGAAATAGACGAGCTGTTGAAAAATTGGAAAGATTGCCCACTGCCGGGAAAGAAGCAAAAGGCGCCAGAGCCGGGAAAGAAACGAAAGGCGCCAGAGCCGCTGCTGAAGGTATGGAAAACGAGGTCTGTTTTCTGGGACTTGCCGTACTGGAAGATCCACCGTGTGCCTCACAGCCTTGATGTAATGCATATCACGAAGAACATGTGCGAGAGTCTGCTTGGTACCCTTCTCAACATGCCAGAGAGGACCAAAGATGGGCCGAAAGCAAGGGCAGACTTGAAATCAATGGGCATCAGGCAGGAGCTTCACTCTATATATGATGATCATGATGATGATGATGATGATGACGAGGCAAAGCAGGACACGGAAAGTCGTCGCAAAGGCAAAAAGGCTAAGAAGACCGGAAATGACTACCCTCCCGCGTGCTTCACTCTAAGTCAGGAGGAGATCGAGCAGTTTTTCACCTGCCTCGTAGGAGTACAACTTCCTTACGGTTACGCGGCGAAGATAAGCAGATACCTAGACCGGGCGAAGCTGAAGTTCAGCGGGATGAAGTCTCACGACTGTCACGTGCTGATGACGCAGATACTTCCAGTTGCAATCCGTGGTATCATGGACGCGCACGTCCGTGAAACCCTATTTGGCCTATGCAACTTTTTCGACGTCATCTCTCGGAAGTCTGTTGGCGTGAGGCAACTCAGAAGGCTACAGGAAGAGATCGTGGTGATACTATGCGAGCTTGAGATGTACTTCCCGCCCGCATTCTTCGACGTTATGGTGCATCTGCTGGTCCATATCGTGGACGATATCATCCAAGTCGGGCCGACGTTCCTGCACAGCATGATACCGTTCGAAAGGATGAATGGTGTCATCAAAGGATACGTTCGCAACATGTCACGTCCAGAGGGAAGCATAGCCAGGGGCTTTCTGACTGAAGAGTGCATCTCCTACTGCACGAATTATCTAGGCATCGAGAACCCCGTTGGTCTGCCCGTCAACAGGAACCTCGGCAGGCTCGCTGGATGGGGTCACCGTGAGGGTCGCCGCGAAATGCATGTCGACTTCGAGGGTCGACTCGCCGACTTTGAAAGAGCAAACCTAGTCGCGCTACAACACATAGACGTGGTCGATCCTTGGGTGGTAGAGCACAAAACCTTTATTGAGAAGACGTACAATGACCGAGGCTAACAGAGGACGGACGGAGATATAATCAAAGAGCACAACTCATGTTTCACGCGTTGGTTCAAGCAGAAGCTTCTGTCGTACCCTTTACATGATGATTCTTCCACGGAAGAACAACTCATATTCGCCTTGTCACAGGGCGTCGAGCACAACCTGATGACCTATGAGGCGTACGATATCAACAGCTACACATTCTACACCGAGGCCAAGGACATGAAGAGCGATGGTTATCAGAACTCCGGGGTAACGATGGAATCCTACACTGGTAATGACAAGGACAGATACTACGGAAGGATCGAGGAGATCTGGGAGCTGAGCTACGCTGGAGAGAAGGTCCCGATGTTCCGTGTCAGATGGTCCAAGAGCATCCTAAAAGAAGACCGGTATTTCACCACCATGGTTATACCCGAAGCCAAATCCAAGACCGCGGGCGCAAACGTCACCACGAAAAATGAGCCATGGGTACTGGCTTCCCAAGTTGACCAACGCTTCTTCATTACCGATCCGTCAAAGCCCAGTCGTGTTGTCGTGAGGAGAGGCAAAAGGAAGATCATCGGAATGGATGGAGTAGCCAATGAGCAAGACTTCGACAAGTACGGCGACCCGAGGATCGAACATGACGACGATGATGAAGTAGCAGCTTACACCACAAGAAGAAGCAGGACCACCCTACCTAAAGGACGTCCGTTCCACAGAAGAACTCCATTTGCGAAAAAGAAGGGCAAGAAGATTGTGAACAGATAGCTAGCTAAGATCGATTGTATTTAAAAAATACCCTTCATTTCTCGATTGTATTTCATGGGCACTTTTTGAACTATCATGAATATTTTTAAATTTCATGGACACTCGATCTCGACCCCCCCTCCATCTCGATCGCTATCCCACCTCGCCAGATCCGGTCCCCCTCGCCGCCGAGCACCCCCCCGGTCCACCGGCCGCCGCCGCCGACCCCCCGCACCCTCGATTCCCCTACTCAACCGCCGCCGCCGAG
>LR738712.1:835648651-835659641 GCA_902687465.1 Secale cereale | reverse complement strand
CGCCGCCGCCGACCCATGATATATTCAAAATAATAAATTTGATGATATTTTTTCATATTCATAAATATTTTCAAATAACAAATTTGATGATATTTTTTAAAAAATTATTACTTTTTTATAAAAAATATTACTGTTATGATTTAAACAAGTTTGAACATATTTAAACACAAATAAGTGTCAAACAACATTTTAAATGCAAAAAAAAATTTGGGGAGCCTGGGAATCGAACCCAGGACCTCCTGGTGGGTGTGCAGAGTGCTGACCAGTCGGGCTAGTGCGTGGGTTCTGTTGGGTAGTGGGTTAGGTGGAATATATACCTTTCTGTCGGGCTAGTGACTAGAACACAATACTAATGGCGCACCTGGGGGTGGTGCGCCATTAGAGTCTACATACTTATGGCGCACAGAGGTGCGGTGCGCCATTAGTAATCCCCCCATCCATATCCCCCCACCGGCCGCACCCTCCTCTCTCTCCCTCGCCAGATCTCCCCCCTCTCCCCGACGCCTCTCTCTCCCTCCAGCGCCGCGCCGCCGCCCCCGCGCCACCCCCGCTGAGCCGAGCGCTGCGCCGCCGACGCCCTCGACGCCCGCGCCCCCGACGCCCCGGACGCCCGGAGCTACGCCGCCGCCGCCGCCCGCGCCCCCGACGCCCCGTCCTCGACGCCCGCGCCCCCGACGCCCCGGCCTCCCCCAGGTGCGTGGCCATCTCCGGCCGCCTCCTCCATATCCTCGCTGACCACGGGCCCCTCACCGTCGCCAACACCTGGAACCACTCCAAGGTACGACCCCTAGCGATTGAGCTCCATGTATCGCTGCTGCTTTGTTCGTCCATGGCCGCCCAGTATATTTGATGCAGTAGTGGTATTAAGAGCTCGATGTATTGCAGCTTGGCCTCTGCTTGTAGTTCCTTCATTGATCAGATGATGCTTAGACCAGGAAAGATTGTAGTGTTTGTAGTGCCTTGGATTCTTGCATTTGGGGAGCAAATCAAATAGATAGTTTTCCCCTTCTTGGCGCCTAGCCGTACTCTTGTATATCAATACCAGGTAGTCTGTTACAGACCAGTGTCTTGTGATTAGATGCAATATGGTGTATGTTCAACTCAGTTATCTTAGCATGAGTATTTGGATGCTAGTATGAAATTTCTGCAATTAAGGTTAATATCGGGCATCGTTTAGGCCACCGAACAACCTGAATGTGTAGGCTATGATAGACACCTGGTGAGGTAAACAATTGATTCTCGTTCATGCCACTTCTGTTTTAGATGCTCAATGCCTCAATGTTTGTTACTGCATGAGTTTGTTATGTTCTCTATTCAAAGCTTACTTGGGAATGGCCTGCCCTTCTGGACATGCAGTTAGTCTGGGTCTGACTTAGCAGCTAACATGCCTCATCATTCCAACTAACTGCTTGCTCGCTTCATAAAATTTAGGTCACTTGGATCAAAATTTAGGTCACTTGGATCAAAATTTGATTAGCCCCTACCTATTCCCCCTACCTATTCTACGTGAGAGTGGAAATCTGCTGTTTCCTGATTATTGTTCTCATGAAGATGATGATATACTGATATACCTTTAAGATTCGAGCTTGCTCTTCAATGGTAGTCCCTGTTTGATTAATGGGTCATTTGATGATATATAATTGATGATATACTGTTAAGAGCTGATCGGACTTGCCGTTAATATGCCTGGGTGGGTTTCACCATTCTGGCTGCACAAAGACCAAGCTATACATAGTGGTAATACTACCAGGCACAATACTGTCTGCTACAATATGATGGCAAAATTGCAACTGGTTACTAGTTCTCTGCACTTTTAAGAAGTTGGTCATCACATGTTACTGTTTCAAGTTTGAAACAACTGAAATATGTCCACATATCCTTGTAAGAGATGGCTAGGCATAGATTAAACTTACTGTATTTCCAAACATTGCTTATTATATGCCATGCCCTAATTTTTTGGTGGTGTTTTAGGATCAAGATCTTACACTTTTTTAACTCGTTTAAAATGAGTTTATAGAGAGGATAGTAATCAGATTGTGAGGTTCTGCTGAAAGTCACAAGCGCTTCAAGTTTGTATGCTGTAGCAATGTTGAAACTTAAAAAGCTCAAATACTAACCTGATTAGGAATTTTGAAACTAATTGTGTCCCCTGAAATTGAAAAAAAAGGGTGAAAAGCAATTGATTTTACCCAAAATCAAGACGGGTAAAGAAAGATGGGAGAGTTACTGGAACATGGGACCCATGGGTTGACTTAGACTATGCTAAAAGAGGCTCGCGTGTCACCCTTTTAAACGAGTTCTGACATAGGAGTATTTCTCAAAGGAAGATGACCAACTCTTCATATTTGATAAATCCTCTCTTGCTCAACCACTCTCACGTATCTCACTCGTTTAGGTTAACTTCTATTTTTCTATGTGGAAAGAAATCATCTTATTGGAGGCTCTGCCCTTATGAGGTCAAGGATAGCCACTGTTACTTAAATATGCCATATTGCTGCTGCTTTCTAATTAATACTGGCAGCAACATCAATTTTTGAGTTGTTGTCAGTTTGCTATCAAGTCGTGACTGTATGTCACACTAGGTTTTAGGTTTTAGGTTTTTTTTCATGTACACTAGTACTACTTGTATGTCACACTAGCACAATGATAATAATGGTGGTCATGTATTTGGTTCCTTGTTGTAAATATTTGAACTTCAAACTATTGTTTTACAAGCTTCTGCAACTTTTTCTTAACTGTTGATGCTGCTGTTATGCCTGTATTCACTGCTGTTGCTACTGTACTTGTCATGATGTTGTACTTGTGATGATGCTACTTGTGATCTTCTGAAATGACCCATTGGCGACTTCATTAGGCGGGGATAATGATTTTGCAGGTACCCCGAGAGGCCCTTGAGTTTGCTGGAATGTCGATTAACTTCCGTTTCGGCAAATTCGGGTACTCCATATGTCCTATTTTCAGCAAAGGTCATGCTGAAATTTTCCGTGAATTTTAGCATGACTTTGCTAAAAATAGGACATATAGGGTACTTGTGACTAATGCATGGGCCGGGGTATCTTAGTAGTTAATTAAGTAGGATCAAGTGCCCCTTTATTCTACCTGCATTAAACCATAGGCGACAATAGAGCCAAGTGATTAGGCCCAACTTAGAATTCTCCTTCCCAGCTTAGCGTTTAGGATGCCTCGGTGTCGACAAACCATAAATTATAAAACCTTGGCTTTTAGGGTGCCTCGGTGTCGATAAAAACCGAAATGATGAAAGCTTAGGCTTTTAGGGTGCCTCGGCATCGAAAAACCCTCAATTATAAAAGCTTAGCTTTTAGGATGCCTCGGTGTCGACAAACCCTAAATGATGAGACCATGATCTTGTTCCTTGACAATAACCAACTTTTTGACCAAACTTTGTTCCTATTTAGAGAGAAACATGGCCAACAACGATGAGGCCGGCGGTTCGGGCGGCAAGGCATTCTGGGAGCTCTCCCAGGAGATGGAGGAACAACCTCACTTGTATGAGGATGCCGCCTTCCCCACCGATCCTGACACCACTGATGGTACCGCCGAGGATGACCCCACTGATGCCACCACTGATGGTGCCGCCGAGGATGCCACCACTGATGATGGCGGCACACGCACAGATGGCAGCCAACCGAAGAGGCAACGGAAGGACCGGCGCCCGACCGTGCTCCGCACCCTCAAGGAGGAAGTTACTGAAGTGGACTCCGACGGGAATCCAACGGCGCCCGAACGAATAGTCAAGGGGTACTCGCTTCAGCTCGGGTGCATTCTCCGGAGCACCGTCTCGATCAACACCGAGAACCTGAGGCATCCTGACCGAGGGAATTTGCGCAACCTCCTCTTCACGAAGCTGCACGAACGATACAAGTTCCCCGCTCAATTTGAAAACACAAGCCTCAAAGGGAATAAAGTGAACAATGCTGCCCTCACGAAGATGAGCACGGCCCTGTCTACTTGGAAAAGCACGGTGAAGAGAATGATCGAGAAAGGTGAGAGTTATGAGAAGATCAATGAGAAAAATCCTTCGATCACCGAAGATGACTACAATGACTTCAAGATCAAGTGCTCGAGCACCGCAACCTCCGAATCAAGTCAGTGGGGGAAAGAAATGTGGGAGCTGAACTTAGGGGAACACACACTCGGTCCCGGCGGTTATAGAGTGGCGGAGTGATGGCTTCTCGCCCCTCGTTGGTTACCCCAAGTGGAAGGTTTGAGATGCAGTGTAGCGGAAGTTTTCCCTTGGCAAAGATACCAAGGATCCATTTCCCCTGAGACTCCAAGGTTCAACAAGAAGGTGTCAACTGCTAACGGCGCCAGATACTTAGCAATCAACTTGGACCTACACATAGATACAAATAACTTTGCTCCCAACGAGTACAGAGAGGTTGTCAATCCCTTCGGCCTTGTCGTTTACAAAGGATCAAACGCAAGAGATAATAGTGATAGGTATTGCTGCAACTAGTAAGTAAAAATGGAAAGTAAATAGCGGATGTGAACAGTGATGGTAATATGGACCGGGGTCCCATGATGTTCACTAGTGATGTCTCTCTCCCAAAAGACGATAAAACAGCTATGTGAGGTAAACGAATTACAGGTGGGCAATTGACAGAATTATGTGCGCAAACCAATGCTAACTATGTTGCAAGAAAGGTAGAGGTTCAAAGCATGGGAGGTACGCCAAGGCAAGTAGACCGAAATCCATCTGCATCTACTACTAATCATCCACCTTGAGATATCTATCCAGAACATCTCGCTGGTATTAAGTTGCGAGTCCCACCCATAGTGTAAACTCAAAGCAACAGACAACTGCATTAAAAGAACTTTGCGTAAAGTAAACAATCCTTGCACCCGCGAGTACAAGCACCGTTGTTTTCCCCCTTGTGGCAACAGCACATCCCCTAGACTCATGTTTCTGTCACTCAAGCTAGTCATCGAGGGGCATGAACCCACAATCAAGCATAACGTTCCCTCTTGGAGTCACTACCTACTACTTGGCCAAAGCAATAAATAGCAACGGAGAACATGCAAGAATTACTTAAGAACATAAATATAAAAGAGTTAAATCAAATATATTACTCAAACACAATCTGAACATAATCTCACAATCCATCGGATCCCAGCAAACTCATCATAGCAACAGCATAAGGATTACATATGTGCCTCGATCATGTAGGGCAGCTCACGAGGTCTAATTAGTGAAGCACAAGAAGGGGAGGAGAACATCACATAGCTACTGGTCATGGACCCATGGTCCAAGAGAGACTACTCACAACTCATCCGGGAGGCGTCCATGGTGGTGGAGAGGCTCCCGGTGGTGATCCTCCCCTCCGGCAGGGTGCCGGGAAGAGTTCTCCTAGTGCTCCCGATCTTGGAAGCGTGGCGGCGGCGGAACAGAGATGAGATCGTGAAAAAGGGTTCCGTCCTCAAGGGTTTCGGGACGCGTGTTAAATATATGCCAAAGGGGGGCATCAGCGGAGACCTGGGGGGCCCAGGCGCCCCCCCGGCGCGGCCAGGAGGGGGCCCGTGCCACCAGGGCGCCTGGAGCCCTGGTGGCCCCCCTCCGGCCCTACTTCGGCCGTGTGGAAGCTTCCGGAACGCTGATTTTTTATATAATTTTTCCGGGATTTTTCTGGCAGTTTTCGTGACGGGAAAACCTGAAATACAAAAACAGCAAATAACAGAAACTGGCACTGGGGTGCACTGAGTTAATAGGTTAGTCCAAATATGATCAAAAGTGTATGGAAGTGTATAAATATCATAGCAATATCACCCAAAAGAGGCATGGAGCAATCAGAAATTATAGATACGTTTTGGACGTATCAACATCCCCAAGCTTAATTCTT
Source organism: Secale cereale (assembly GCA_902687465.1). Classification (NCBI taxonomy): domain Eukaryota; kingdom Viridiplantae; phylum Streptophyta; class Magnoliopsida; order Poales; family Poaceae; genus Secale; species Secale cereale. The sequence goes on along the minus strand of LR738712.1, from coordinate 835,653,783 downwards.
GCTCGTCCTCGAGTAGGTAAATGATAACAAGAATAATTTCTGTGGTGACATGCTATTAACCATATAAGGACTTTTCATAGTCATATGACAAGAGCTTACTGAGATAATGAATCTGTAGTAATTAAGTTGCCTTATGAGAAAATCACAAAGAACTGAAAGTTTTACAATATGATACTGAAACATCAAATAGATTTGTAATGAGCATGGTGTGCAAATATGATAAAGTGGTATCTTGCTTGCCCCCTTTAGTGAAGCAAAACATAAATGCAGGGGCACCTCCAAGGTTTAAGTGATGACTAGATACAATGATTTCAGAATAAACGATATCATAATCATGCAAAAGACAATGCTACTTTGGGACAATGCACATTACACTCAGAATGACAATCATGCTCTCAGTAGTTGGTGCTTTAAAAGAAGGTGGAGACTCTCGAACCGTGGCTTTTGTTGGCAAAGTTGAAAACCCGTGGTCAGAAACAAAAACTAAACATGTACCAGAGCTCTTGGTTTTTAAAAACAGAGGTAATAATTATTTTTTTGGATATGCATGTTTCGTCAACGAATGCTAGCAGATAACTCAATTACTTCTCGAGCTGGACAAGTTTCGAGGAACGGCTCCCGAATGAGGACGATCACATCCTCTTATCTCCTTTGTTTATCACTGCCAAAGTTTTCTGATTTCTCATGAACAAAGCGTGAAGGAGGGTTTGTTTGTTATATTATTTTTGAGCCGGGCGCACTCTTTGCCAGTTCCTTCTCGTATTATGGGTTTGCACATTAGAGATGCAATCCCGGGGTGAAGCTTGTCCAACTTAAAAAGGTCATGAATTAACTACTACTTCCTCATGAACTAAAACAGAGGCACAAAATAGAAATGCTTCTTTGAATAATTTCGAGATGGTACATGAAAGTCTTGGTTAGGAATGGCAGGTAAATACCATGTATAGGAAGGTATGGTGGACTCATATGGCATAACTGGTTTAAAGGAATTTGGATGCACAAGCAGTCAGTCCGCTTAGTACAGGTGGAGGTTAGCAAAAGACTGGGAGCGACCAACTAAAAGAGCAATGACGGTCATAATCATGCAGAGCGACAAAGCAACATTGAATCAGGCATGGAAGTTATATCGCTACTCAGAAATAAAAGATCATCAAGGCTTGACAGACTTTCTTTACAGTCTTAAATATGCGTGAGCATACGCCAAGTCAATCAAAATAAATTCTTGAAGGAAGATATCACTAAACCATACCACATCTTAGGCAAACAAATCATGTTGGTACTCCAATAACACATTGGGAACCCCCCAGCTATTTGAGACTAACCATAAGAAAACATGAACTACTAAGCACCATTATGCACGTAGCATTTTTATCATAGACATATCGACCAATGCAACAGAAGCCAACTCTCTTAACAAGATAAGCATGATAAATAAAGAGAGTTCCAACGACCAACTAAACAAAAGCTCTTTAAAAAGATAAGCATGAAAACTAAAAGCTAAACATGATAGTAGCTATTGAAAGACAAAGAACACACACAGCAAGGATAGACATGAAAATTCTATGTTATGTTCTAGGTTGAAGTGGAGCATGTTTCTCTCCCACATAAAGAAAGTTGAGTTCCGACTCGTTATGAAAAGCTAAAGAAAACTAAAAAGGAAACTAAAAGCAAGACGCTCCAAGCATAGCACATAACACATGAAGTGATAAAAATATAGTGGAACGAAAGATGAACTGATAATGTTGATGGAGAAGGGGATGCACGGGGGCATCCCCAAGCTTAGACGCTTGAGTCGTCTTGAATATTTCTTGGGGGTGCATGGGGGCATCCCTAAGCTTGAGCGTTTGACACTCCTGAATCTTTTTATCATCTTCCCTCGCACACTTGAAAACTCCCTTCATACATAACTCATCATAATCTGATTAGCGAGGTTAGTACCCATAATAATATAATTGTTCCTTGCTGGAAATAAGGATATTCTTGAAGGTCTACTGTTTCTCAAGATTGCCAAAAGGTTTTTGCAAAGAAAAAGCAAGCTCAAGGTTTGCAAAATGAAGGAAAGGCAAAACAGGACAGAATCTGTGAAAAACAGACCAGCAGGTAGTAAATGATTTTTTCGGGGCACTTCTGCAACTCTAATCAAAAAACTCAGAACAGACGCCCGAAAGACAATTGTATAGAGCACGCTGTCGAAAAAATTCAGACCAAAAAGATGATCTGGTGATTTTATACGAATTTTTTAATCCAAGGACAGAATCTGTTTCCTGGACAGCACGTCACAACTTTTGAACTTTCTTGCAATCAGAGGCTACACTTGGCACAAAACTGAAAAGTAAAGATACAATGATGATGCTACTGTAGTAACAACATCAAGACACAACAAAAGCAAAATAAAATTTTATTCATTGTGGGCTGCCTCCCAAAAGCGCTTTCTTTTATGCCTTTAAGCTAGGCATGATGCAAAGAGATCAAGTCTTATCAAGAGTAAAAGAATAGCTAGCCCGTATAACGGACTCAAAAGGTAACTTAATCTTCTTTATAGGGAAGTGTTCCATCCCTTTCTTGAGAGGAAATTGGAATTTTATATTCCCCTCTTTCATGTCAATGATAGCACCAACGGTGCGAAGAAAAGGACGTCCCAAAATAATTGGACAAGAAGGTTCACATTCAATATCCATAATAGTAAAATCAACGGGAACGTAGTTGTCATTGACAATGATAAGGACATCATCGATCCTCCCCAAGGGTTTCTTTATGGAAGAATCAACAAGACGAACACCAAAAGAACAAGAATCAAAAGGTTTTAATTTAAGCATATCATATATTCCTTTGGGCATAACGGAGGTACTAGCTCCAACATCACATAAAGCATAGCAAGAGAAGTTATTCAACTTAATTTTAATCATAGGGTCCCAACCATCTTCTAGCTTTCTAGGTATGGAGGCTTCTACTCTAAGTTTCTCCTCCCTAGCTTTGATGAGAGCATTAGTGATATGCTCTGTGAAGGCAAGGTTAAGCGTGCTAGTACGGGGATCTCTAGACATCTTGTGAAGGAAATCAATAACTTCGGTAAGGGTGTAATTATCAAAATCAAGGTCACTACTATCAAGTAAAGTGGTAGTGGTGTCCTTTAGGTTCACTTGTTTGATAGTTTCTATGGTCATAGCATCACCATTAATAGGTCCAATGGGACCAGGAGTGCATTGGGTGCTAAGAGTTTGGATATCTTCAACAACTTGGATAGTAGCAACAGTGTGGTGGGTAGGAAGGTTCTTAATTCTATCTTCTTCCTCCCTTTCTCTAGCCCATCTCTCTTTAAGTTTAGCCAACATCCTAATGTTTTCATTAATTTGCACTTGAATAGCATTCATAGGAGTGACCTTCCTCTCCTCAAGAGGAGAAGTTCTAATTTTAAGCAACTCTACCTCATGGGCTAAATTGTCTACCTTCGAAGAGAGATCATCTAGTTTGTTTAGTTTTTCTTCTACACTCTTATTGAAGGCTTTTTGGGTAGTGATGAAATCTTTAAGCATAATCTCTAGTTCAGAAGTGGAGTTCTTGGTGCTAGGATAAGCATTGTTGTTCCCATAAGAATTAGAGGGGAATGGTCTAGGATTGCTACCAAAATTACTCCTATAAGCATTGTTATTAAAATTGTTTCTAGAGATAAAGTTCACATCTACTTGTTCTTGAGCAATCAAAGAATTTAAAGGAACATCACGAGGATCAACAGAAGATTGCTTCGAAAGTAGAGACATGATCAAGTCAACTTTTTCATTTAGGGAGGAAATCTCCTCGACAGAGTTTACCTTCCTACCTGTTGGAGCGCGTTCGGTGTGCCATTGGGAAATAATTGGTCATCATCTCATCGAGAAGCTTTGTGGCAGCACCGAGTGTAGTTGACATAAAGGTTCCTCCCGCGGCCGAATCTAACAAGTTCCTCGAGGTAAAGTTCAAGCCTGCATAAAAAGTTTGGATAACCATCCAAGTAGTCAAACCATGAGTAGGGCAGTTCTTGATAAGAGATTTCATGCGTTCCCAAGCTTGGGCAACGTGTTCATTATCCAATTGTTTAAAATTCATTATGTTACTTCTTAGTTGGATAATTTTAGCAGGTGGATAGTATTTTCCAATAAAAGCATCTTTGCACTTGTCCCATGAATCTATGCTATTTCTAGGCAAAGATTGAAACCAAATTTTAGCTCCTCCTCTCAAGGAGAAAGGAAAAAGCTTAAGCTTAACAATATTACCATCTATTTCTTGGTACTTTTGCATATCACAGAGTTCAACAAAATTGTTTAAGTGTAAAGCAGCATCATCTCCAGCACCGGAGAATTGATCTTTCATAACTAAGTTCAGTAAAGCAGGTTTAATTTCATAAGAAGGTGCTGAAGTGGCAGGTGTAGTGATAGGCGTGCAGATAAAGTCATCGTTGTTATGACTAGTGAATTCACACAACTTGGTGTTCTCGGTGGAACCCATAGCAGCAAGCAAGCAAGATAACTATTTTTGTGATTTTCGATAAAAGATACTAAAGCAAAAACTGAAAGGTAAACTAACAAGACTAAAAAGCAAAGGTAAAAGATAGCGTGCAACTCCCCTATCTTGAAGAGTGGAGTCCCCGGAAACGGCGCCAGAAAACTTTGCTTGATGGCTTCTCGCCCCTCGTTGGTTACCCCAAGTGGAAGGTTTGAGATGCAGTGTAGCGGAAGTTTTCCCTTGGCAAAGATACCAAGGATCGATTTCCCCTGAGACTCCAAGGTTCAACAAGAAGGTGTCAACTGCTAACGGCGCCAGATACTTAGCAATCAACTTGGACCTGCACACAGATACAAATAACTTTGCTCCCAACGAGTACAGAGAGGTTGTCAATCCCTCCGGCCTTGTCGTTTACAAAGGATCAAACGCAAGAGATAATAGTGATAGGTATTGCTGCAACTAGTAAGTAAAAACGGAAAGTAAATAGCGGATGTGATCAGTGATGGTAATATGGACCGGGGTCCCATGATGTTCACTAGTGATGTCTCTCTCCCAAAAGACGATAAAACAGCTATGTGAGGTAAACGAATTACAGCTGGGCAATTGACAGAATTATGTGCGCAAACCAATGCTAACTATGTTGCAAGAAAGGT
>LR738712.1:835625792-835648641 GCA_902687465.1 Secale cereale | reverse complement strand
AGGCCCCCCCCCCCGGCGCGGCCAGGAGGGGGGCCGCGCCACCAGGGCGCCTGGAGCCCTGGTGGCCCCCCTCCGGCCCTACTTCGGCCGTGTGGAAGCTTCCGGAACGCTGATTTTTTATATAATTTTTCCGGGATTTTTCTGGCAGTTTTCGTGACGGGAAAACCTGAAATACAAAAACAGCAGAAAACAGAAACTGGCACTGGGGTGCACTGAGTTAATAGGTTAGTCCAAATATGATCAAAAGTGTATGGAAGTGTATAAATATCATAGCAATATCACCCAAAAGAGGCATGGAGCAAGCAGAAATTATAGATACGTTTTGGACGTATCACGGAGCCTATATAGGACAAGGAGGAGGCGGACCGTGCCGAGCAAGGCCTACCGCCCCTCTTCGATAAATACGGTGACAAGCAGACCAGGAACTTTGTCAGGGCCCGGTACAAGAAGGACCCGAAAACAAAGGAGCTTACCACGGATCCGAAGACCAGGGCGCTTGAGCTTGTTCTGGTAAGGAATACACCCCCCCCCCCGTAATTAGCTCCATATGGTTGCATTCTAATTAATGAAGCCAAATTTCTAAATGATTCACATTCCTTCCGCAGGCGACTGAAAGCAGTAGCGCGGGGTCGACTAAGAGCAACCCTTGAGACACGACTCTAAATAGGGCGTTGAATGTAATGAAGAACAAGGATAAGCTCAGTAAGCCGACGTCAGCTGGTCGTGTGGCCGGCAAAGGCTTGTCGACAAAATGGTCGTCATACTATAACACTGGTGGGCGAAAGGAGAAAAAGACCAGCTTAGAAAGCCAGGCGCGCGAGGTTCAAGAACTCAAGGCACAGGTGGCGCGGATTCCGGAGATTGTCCAAGAGCAAGTGCAACAACAGCTCGGAGCGACGATCACCGCCATTGTGCCTAGCTTGATCGAGGGGTTGCAGGCGTGGATTGCGGGCGGCCAACAGGGGCCGCCCCCGATTCCCAGCTTCACGGCCAGCAACTCGCAGAACGCGATGGCGGGGCCATTGGTGTCTCCGGCGGAGGCGGCATTGGTGTCTCTGACGCCGGCACGGGAGCTTAATGCACCCGGGTGTACGCCGGCCGGCACCTCTGCAGCAAGCGGCCCCTCCGTCAACTGCACGCCCGCCGTTGGCGGTGCCTCGACATTAGCCGAGCTCGACGCCATCATCACGGTAACTAATTAAGCCTCTCTCGGCCGAGGACTTCATCTCCTTGCCTTTGACTGGGCATCCCTGGCGCCCTACATGTTTTCGCAGGGCGCCGCCGACGTTCCGTGCACTCTCCTGCACTTCGTGAACAACGAGTTGGTCGATGTCGCCAAGGGCAAAATCGTTCAACCGGGCAACCCCTTGTTCCACGGTACCCAGATGCCACCCAACTTGTTTAGGGTTCAACTGGTTCGGGTGCTGCCAGGCTGCGACGAGGTGTTACCTCCGATTCGACCCGTCGGGGCCGACGATGATGATGTGACGACCCTCAGCGCCTGCCTGAGCTGGCCCCTGCTTTGGCCGAAGAGCCAGATTCGTTTGGGGGCGGGGGACACCACCCCAAAGACAACACCGCCAGTCGTGTCGGCGCCAAGTCGTCCCCATGGCAAGACCGCCGCAACGGTGCCGGACATCCCTATGCCACTGGATCCAAACATGCATATGGCACAGGATTAGAACGATGATGACGACGATACATTTGCCAACGTCGATCAGTACTTTGCCGATCATGGGTACGGTGGCGACTTCATGGGGCCTCCTTCTCAAGAACCCAACCCAACAAAAGACGTGCGCGATCTAGCTGGTACCGCAGAGAAGCCAAGTTGCAACAGGCGTCGTCTGCCGTTCAGCTCTCAGGAGACGCCTCCAGCTGCCGACTTCACCGAGCCTCAGATAGGCGAGGTGCGAAATATTATCAGCCCCAACACACTCAAGAAGGCGGTCTCTGAGCAGAACTCGGTCCCAATTCAGGAGAAGAAGAAGGCACGCAAAAGAAAAACTAACAAGGGTGCGAGCCAGCCAGCACCGAGTACGATCCGTGCTCAGGATGGGCCACCTTCACCTGAGGATGTAATGAGGAGGGTGCATGTGGCGGGTAGGCCGATGCTACCGAGAAATATGCTCGATGCTGCAACCGGTGCTATGCGGAGTCTGCATGACAGTGTTCTTTCTTTGGAGAAGCGGCGTCTCAGAGAGAAGGATGTGGCATACCCGGTTTTCGCGGCCAAGGTGCCAGAGGGCAAGGGCTTTGTGGATAACTCCATCGGGGGTACGATCGTCCTGCGGTTTGATGACATCCACGCTATGTTGAACCTTCTTCCGCTGCACTACACCTTCGTTCGGCTATTTTCGCTGAGTATGGAGATGCGGATCATTCGCGACAAGACCCCGGACATCGTGATAGTCGACCCCTTCTACATGCGTGCCAAGATCTTGGGCAGCGCTGGGGACCGGCAAGTCGCGAGTTCCTACCTCGAAGGCGTCATTCTGGCAAACCGAGATAAAGATAACTTCCTCGTGCCTTACTTTCCCGAGTAAGTCCTCCGCCTCAACCGCCCCGTAACATATGAATTCTTAGATTTCGATCGTTCTTCTTTTAACATTCCGTGTTTTCTGCAGTGACACACATTGCACGCTCATCCTCCTAAGCCCCAAATATTCGATGGCCACGTATTTCGACCCGGACCGTCAGTCAAACGTAGACTACACAAATGTCAAGAAGGTTCTCGATGATGTTCTCCCCGGCTACGCCAAATCTGGAGGCACCTTCACCAGGCCTATTCGTAAGACCGGCAAGCACGTGTTCTCCCACAATACGACGTTCTGCTGCGTCAAGCAGCCGCCTGGCGGTCAGAAGGGTGCCTACTATGCCATCCATCACATGTGGGCGATCGTACGGGACCATCATCAACTTCTGCTACCGAGTAAACTCAAAGATTGGGCCGCGAGCGTGTCGGCAATCCAGGACGCGGACATCAGACAAGAATTCTTTCGCATCCAGTCGGAGTTTGCGGAAATCATCCATCAAGATGTCCTTCGTACCTCGGGGCAGTTCTACCTCAGAAATCAACCGTCGAACAGTGACATCGACACAATGCTACAAATGCAGGCTGATAACGCCCGTGATTTCATGACTCCCACGATAGACGGCGGCTTCATCCACGCTCCGGTCCCTTGAGTCGAGTCGAAAGCAGTGATGCTGTGTCTAGTTCTGAAACATCGATTGGCTCATGTTGTAATTAAACTTTAATGAACTTGTAGTATGTCTCTTTGGTTTCGAGAGTCGTTCAACTTAGATGTAATCGATGCTATTAATGTCTTGCTTTTCTCTTTCGATCGTTCTGTTGCATACTTATATATTGCTTATGTATTGTCTGTGAATTGGTACTAACGTTTCGTCTGGCTAGTGCATAGTGATGCCGTCGTATGTCGTGTACAAGGGTAAGGTTCCCAGAGTCTACGACGACTGGGAGGAGTGTCGGAGACAGGTTCACCGATTCAGCGGTAACAGTTACAAAGGGTACACCACTAGGGCCGAGGCCGAATCTAGATACGCCCGCTATCTAGCGGGAGAGGGGAGGGAGCGTTGGAGGAACCGGTTGAAGACGAGTTTCATCGTGATGATGCTCATCGTGATGACCGCAGCTCTCTTCTATGTGATGGTAGTTTAGATGATCGATATCGACTTGTAATGTGAAGACAAACTCGCTACTCGCGGTCTCGAGACTTGTAATATATTGTTCTATCTTTGTTCGGTCTTTTCAACTCGGAGACTAATATGATGAATTGTATTCGGAGACTAATATGATGAATTGTATTCAGAGACTAATCTTCTATTGTATTCGATGAATTTGTTGTTGATGTGTGCTGTCTATATTCTGTGCAATTATACATTTTGTAATCTGTGCAAAAAAACAGAAAAATAATTAAAAATAATAATATGCATACTAATGGCGCATCACAACACAGTGCGCCATTAGTATGCCAAAGCATACTAATGGCGCGTCATCAGACAGTGCGCCATTACTATGCCGAAATTACTAATGGCGCATCTTGCTGGAGTGCGCCATTAGTATGCCAAAGCACCTGGGTACACATGGCCCCTGGGAGGCATACTAATGGTGCACTACTGTGCATACTAATGGTGCATGTGTGGTGCGCCATTAGTATACCAGATACTAATGGCGCACCAGAGGTGCGCCATTAGTAAAATATACTAATGGCGTGGCACTAATGGCGCATTAGTGGTGCGCCATTAGTAGGCCTTTTCCTAGTAGTGCATGACGATGTGAACTAGATTATTGACTCTAGTGCAAGTGGGAGACTATTGGAGATATGCCCTAGAGGCAATAATAAAATGGTTAGTATTATATTTCCTTGTTCATGATAATTGTCTATTATTCATGCTATAATTGTATAAACCGGAAACCGTAATACACGTGTGAATACATAGACCACAACATGTCCCTAGCAAGCCTTTAGTTGACTAGCTCGTTGATCAATAGATGGTCAGGGTTTCCTAACCATGGACATTGGATGTCGTTGATAACGGTTGGGAGAATGATGTGATGGACAAGACCCAATCCTAAGCATAGCACAAGATTGTGTAGTTCGTCTGCTAAAGCTTTTCTAATGTCAAGTATCATTTCCTTAGACCATGAGATTGTACAACTCCCGGATACCGTAGGAATGTTTTGTTGGGGAACGTAGCAGAAATCAAAAAAATTCTACGCTTCACCAAGATCAATCTATGGAGTCATCTAGCAATGAGGGAGAGGGGAGTGCATCTACATACCCTGTAGATCGCGAGTGGAAGCGTTCAAGAGAACGTGGATGATGGAGTTGTACTCGACGTGATCCAAATCACCGATGATCCTAGCGCCGAACGGACGGCACCTCCGCGTTCAACACACGTACGAAGCAGCGACGTCTCCTCCTTCTTGATCCAGCAAGGGGGGAGGAGAGGTTGATGGAGATCCAGCAGCACAACGACGTGGTGGTGGAAGTAGCGGGGTTCCGGCAAGGCTTCGCCAAGCGCAACCGGAGGAGGAAGGTGTGTCACGGGAGGGAGAGGGAGGCGCCAGGGCATGGGTGTGGCTGCCCTCCATCCCCCCCCCCCCCACTATATATAGGGCCCCTAAGGGAGGGCGCCGGCCCTAGGACATCCCATCTCCAAGGGGGGCGGCGGCCAGGGGGGAAACTTGCCCCCCAAGCCAGGTGGAGGCGCCCCCATCCCTAGGGTTTCCAACCCTAGGCGCAGGGGAAGGCCCAAGGGGACGCACCAGCCCACCAGGGGCTGGTTCCCCTCCCACTTCAGCCCATGGGGCCCTCCGGGATAGGTGGCCCCACCCGGTGGACCCCCGGGACCCTTCCGGTGGTCCCGGTACAATACCGGTGACCCCCGAAACTTTCCCGGTGGCCGAAACCTGACTTCCTATATATAAATCTTTACCTCCGGACCATTCCGGAACTCCTCGTGACGTCCAGGATCTCATCCGGGACTCCGAACAACTTTCGGGTTACCGCATACTTATATCTCTACAACCCTAGCGTCACCGAACCTCAAGTGTGTAGACCCTACGGGTTCGGGAGACACGTAGACATGACCGAGATGACTCTCCGGCCAATAACCAACAGCGGGATCTGGATACCCATGTTGGCTCCCACATGCTCCTCGAAGATCTGATCGGATGAACCACGATGTCGAGGATTCAATTAATCCCGTATACGATTCCCTTTGTCCATCGGTATAGCACTTGCTCGAGATTCGATCGTCGGTATACCGATACCTTGTTCAATCTCGTCATGGCAAGTCTCTTTACTCGTTCCGTAACACATCATCCCGTGACCAACCCCTTAGTCACATTGAGCTCATTATGATGATGTCTTACCGAGTGGGCCCGGAGATACCTCTCCGTCATACGGAGTGACAAATCCCAGTCTCGGTTCGTGCCAACCCAACAGATGCTTTCGGAGATACCCATAGTGTACCTTTATAGCCACCCAGTTACTTTGTGACGTTTGGCACACCCAAAGTATTCCTACGGTATCCGGGAGTTGCACAACCTCATGGTCTAAGGAAAAGATACTTGACATTGGAAAAGCTTTAGCATACGAACTACACGATCTTGTGCTAGGCTTAGGATTGGGTCTTGTCCATCACATCATTCTCCTAATGATGTGATCCCGTTATCAATGACATTCAATGTCCATGGTCAGGAAACCGTAACCATCTGTTGAGACGACGCCTTACGAACTATGGTTTGGCTAGAAACCAAAGTTGTCGTTTCTTAAAGTTTGGGGCTGCGATGCTTATGTGAAAAAGCTTCAACCTGATAAGCTCGAACCCAAGGCGGAGAAATGTGTCTTCATAGGATACCCAAAGGAGACTGTTGGGTACACCTTCTATCACAGATCCGAAGGCAAGATATTCGTTGCTGAGAATGGATCCTTTCTAGAGAAGGAGTTTCTCTCGAAAGAAGTGAGTGGGATGAAAGTGGAACTTGATGAGGTAACTGTACCTTCTCCCGAATTGGAAAATAGTACATCACATAAACTAGTTCCAGTGATCCCTACACCAATTAGTGAGGAAGCTAATGATGATGATCATGAAACTTCGGATCAAGTTACTGCTGAAATTCGTAGATCAACTAGAGTACGTTCCGCACCAGAGTGGTACGGCAACCCAGTTCTGGAAGTCATGTTACTAGACCATGATGAACCTACGAACTATGAGGAAGCGATGATGAGCCCAGATTCCGCAAAGTGGCTTCAGGCCATGAAATCTGAGATGGGATCCATGTATGAGAACAAAGTGTGGACTTTGGTTGACTTGCCCGATGATCGGCAAGCCATCGAAAATAAATGGATCTTCAAGAGGAAGACCGGCGCTACGAAAGGTTTTTGACAAGTTCAAGGAGTTGACTACGATGAGACCTTCTCACCTGTATCGATGCTTAAGTCTGTCCGAATCATGTTAGCAATTGCCGCATTTTATGATTATGAAATCTAGCAAATGGATGTCCAAACTGCATTCCTAAATAGATATCTCAAAGAGGAGTTGTATATGATGCAACCAGAAGGTTTTTCCTATCCTAAAGGTGCTAACAAAGTGTGCAAGCTCCAGCGATCCATGTATGGACTGGTGCAAGCATCTCGGAGTTGGAATATATGCTTTGATAAGGTGATCAAAGCATATGGTTTTATACAGACTTTTGGAGAAGCCTGTATTTACAAGAAAGTGAGTGGGAGCTCTGTAGCATTTCTGATATTATATGTGGATCACATATTATTGATTGGAAATGATATATAATTTCTGGATGGCATAAAAAGGATACTTGAATAAGAATTTTTCAATGAAAGACCTCGGTGAAGCTGCTTACATACTAGGCATCAAGATCTATAGAGATAGATCAAGACGCTTAATTGGACTTTCACAAAGCACATACCTTGATAAAGTTTTGAAGAAGTTCAAAATTGATCAGTCAAAGAAAGGGTTCTTGCATGTGTTACAGGGTGTGAAGTTGAGTAAGACTCAATGCCCGACCACTGCAGAAGATAGAGAGAAAATGAAAATCATTCCCTATGCCTCGGCCATAGGATCTATCATGTATGCAATGCTGTGTACCAGACCTGATGTGTGCCTCGCTATAAGTTTAGCATGGATTTATCAAAGTAATCCAGGAGTGGATCATTGGACAGTGGTCAAGAACATCCTGAAGTACCTGAAAAGGACAAAGGATATGTTTCTCATGTATGGAGGTGACAAAGAGCTCGTCGTAAACGGTTACGTCGATTCAAGATTTGACACTGATCTGGATGACTCTAAGTCACAAACCAGATATGTATTTTTATTAAACGATGGAGCTATCAGTTGGTGCAGTTCCAAGCAGAGCGTCGTGGCGGGATCAACATGTGAAGCGGAATACATAGCTGCTTCGGAAGCAGCAAATGAAGGAGTCTGGATGAAGGAGTTCATATCCGATCTAGGTGTAATACCTAGTGCATCGGGTCCAATGAAAATCTTTTGTGACAACACTGGAGCAATAGCCTTGGCGAAGGAATCCAGGTTTCACAAGAGAACAAAACACATCAAAAGACGCTTCAATTCCATCCGCGATCAAGTCAAGGAGGGAGACATAGAAATTTGCAAGATACATACGGATATGAATGTTGCAGACCCGTTGACTAAGCCTCTTCCACGGGCAAAACATGATCAGCACCAAGACTCCATGGGTGTTAGAATCATTACTTTGTAATCTAGATTATTGACTCTAGTTCAAGTGGGAGACTGAAGGATATATGCCCTAGAGGCAATAATAAAGATGTTATTTGTATTTCCTTATATCATGATAAATGTCTTTTATTCATGCTAGAATTGTATTAATCAGAAACATAGTACATGTGTGAACACATAGACAAAACAGTTTGTCCCTAGTATGCCTCTACTAGACTAGCTCATTGACCAAAGATGGTTATGTTTCCTAGCCATAGACATGAGTTGTCATTTGATCAACGAGATCACATCATTAAGAGAATGATGTGATGGACTAGACCCATCCGTTAGCTTAGCTCATTGATCGTTTAGTTTTATTGATATTGCTTTCTTCATGACTTATACATGTTCCTCTGACTATGAGATTATGCAACTCCCGAATACCGGAGGAACACCTTGTGTGCTATCAAACGTCACAACGTAACTGGGTGATTATAAAGATGCTCTACAGGTGTCTCCGAAGGTGTTTGTGGTGTTGGCATAGATCAAGAATATGATTTGTCACTCCGAGTGTCGGAGAGGTATCTCTGGGCCCTCTCAGTAATGCACATCATAATAAGCCTTGCAAGCAAATGACTAATGAGTTAGTCATTAGATGATGTATTACGGAACGAGTAAAGAGACTTGCCGGTAACGAGAATGAACTAGGTATGATGATACCGACGATCGAATCTCGGGCAAGTAACATACCGATGACAAAGGGAACACCGTATGTTGTTATGTGGTTCGACCGATAAAGATCTTCGTAGAATATGTAGGAACCAATATGAGCATCCAGGTTCCGCTATTGGTTATTGACAGGAGATGTGTCTCGGTCATGTCTACATAGTTCTTGAACCCGTAGGGTCCACACGCTTAACGTTTGATGACGATCGGTATTATGAGTTTATGAGTTTTGATATACCGAAGGTAGTTCGGAGTTCCGGATGAGATCACGGGCATGACGAGGAGTCTTGGAATGTCCGAGACATAAAGATCGATATATTGGACGACTATATTCGGACATCGGAAAGGTTCCGAGTGATTCGGATATTTTTCGTAGTACCGAAGAGTTACGGGAATTCGCCGGGGAGCATATGGGCCTTATTGGGCTTTAGGGGAAAGAGAAAGAGGAGGCTGCGCGCCCCCTCAAGGCTTAGTCCGAATTGGACTACGAGGAGGGGCAGCGCCCCCTCCTTCCTTCTCTTCTCTTTTCCCTTTCCTTCTCTCATACTCCTACTACTTATGCACTCTTTGGTGGGGTGTAGCTACTCCTGTTTTCTCGTGATCTGATTTGTAATAGGGTCTCTTCATCACCATGGATTGGTTTGGCTGAGTTGTTTTATATAAAAAGTGGGTGACAGCCTTTTTGGTAGTGCTTTCGTTGGAGATTGTCAAACTCTCCTTAATGCCTACACACAATAATAGTTTGGACTTCGCGTTAGAATCTGGGAGGAAGACTACATATTTATTTAAAGTAAATAGGTTGAATAAGATAAAAATCTTCCTAGATTAACCACTTCTGTTTTGCTCTTCACGTTTGTCACCTTGTGTTCTTGTAATATCTTGGCTTGGCTGTTTTTTGGGTTGATGGAATTTTGATGCTTTTGTCTACTTACTTTCCAGTGAGCAGCATATTTTGTGAACTGAATGGTTGCTGGAATACAGTGATCGTTGGCCAAAATAGTCGTTGCGTCGTGTTCACCTTGTTGGCTAAGCATACAATGCTTTGCTGCAGAATGTGTATTGGTTAGCCTCGCGTGACTTCATCCGCTCTTTGGAGACTGGAAACAATCCATTTCTTAATGCAAGAAGATAAGAGACTCAAAGGTAGGTAATGAGGTCACATACTACAGAAATGTATTGTTGACGGAGACAGCCTTAATTTCACATTTTAGAAGTGCCGGAGGATAGTTGACTGATGAATTTGAAATCTCCCCTTGACGGCAACAAACCGGCAACTCTTCAAAAAAAACTAGTAAATTAAAAATAAAATTTTCAATATTTTAAAACACATACCAACAGCACTAGCACAGGTGGAAGGGAACCAAGCTCGCTCTTCTATTTAAATGTACGGAGGCTTGGTCACCAACATTGCACAAACAAACAAACCAACGAAACAAAAGTTGTGAGAAACTTCGATGGCATGGATCTTGGTGCTTTTGCCATTAGCTGCATCGGCTGCCACCGCCTCTAGCTCCTTAGCGAAGCCTGGCTGCCAGGCGCGATGCGGCGACGTTGACATCCTCTACCCATTCGGCATCGGCGCTGGCTGCTTCCGCCGGGGCTTCCAGATCGCCTGCAACAACATGACCGGCGATGGCGACAAGCCGTTCCTGGCGGATGCCAAGATGCGCTCCAAGCCCGTACTCGTGCTGAACCTGACCGTGACACCCCGCGCGGGGGTCCGGGTGATGGTGCCAGTGGCTTACCAGTGCTTCGACGCCACCGGTAACAAGACCATCAGCTTCGACGGCCAGCTGAGAGTCAACCCGGTGGGCGTGTACCGCATCTCGGACACCGCCAACGAGCTCATCGTCTTGGGCTGTGACGCATTCATCTATGCTGGCAGAGGAGATCGGCGGCGCCAGAATCCAGAATCATACTCGTATTTCAGCGGGTGCGTGGCCTACTGCAACAGTACACAGAGCGCGCGGGGCCGCAAGTGCAACGGCGTCGGCTGCTGTCGCGTCGGTATCCCGCAAGCCCTCCTCGACACCAGGATGACGTTCGGTGATTGGCCGCACGCAGGCGTCGACTCCAGCCCCTGCAACCACGCCTTCATCGTGGAGAGGAAGCACTACGTCTTCCAAGCCGCCGACTTGAAGAGGACGCCGGACCCGGCCAAGCCCTGGCGTATGCCGCTTTGGCTCGACTGGGCCATCCGCAACGGCAGTAACTCCTTGTCGTGCCCCCTGGCGAGAGAATCCCCGGGATACGCTTGCGTGAGCAAGCACAGCGACTGCGCGAATTCCACCAATGGGATGGGGTATTTTTGCAAATGCAAGGAAGGCTACGAGGGCAACCCATACCTCGATAATGGATGCACAGGTGAGTAATTTGTGTGAGATTTGCTAATTCTCGAATGCAAACGCAGTTGAATTTGCCTTTGCTTCCTATTACATTTGGATGATCCACTTGTCTTCATGTTTAATATTACGTGTTTTATGTAGATATCGACGAGTGCAAGCAGCGTCAATCATATTCATGCTTCGGCAAGTGTACCAACATGGATGGATCTTTCGAGTGCAGGTGCCCACGAGGATTTCAAGGCAACGCCACCCAACCTAATGGCTGTGTCAAGTCCATACGCACAGGTGAGCACCATTATACCTAGCCTTTTACCTTCCTTTGATCAACTATGAAATATGCTGTCACAATGTATTTATTTCATGTCATAGATGTTGGTATATTTTTCTTTAAGATTGAGCAAACTTAAATAAGTTTGACTTAAAACAAGCCTAAAAAATAACCTTTTGGAAAGGAGGGAGTAGGTGCAAAGATATCGTTCATTCTCAATCATATTTGCCAACTCCCCTTTGTTTTCTTAAATGCAATCCGTATTCTCACGTGAGTAACCTCTATGTGTATTAGCTTGTGAACCATGCAAAATAGAGTATACTGCATGAAAAAGAAGCTAATAATCAGTTAGGCAATGTAAATAATATTCAAATATCTGTTAAGAAATTTAGGTTGTAAAAATATATTATTGCAAGTATCAACAACCTAAATAAAATGGTTGTAGAACACAATTATATAAGAATGGAGTACCACCATCTTTTATAGAAGAAGAAAAAAATACACAACCAATAAGCAAGCATTTCATATCCATAGAAGAAACAAATAAAGCCATCTAGAATATATGTACAATTAAATGTGTCATGACAGTATATAATTTGACATTGGTACTAATAGATAAATCCAATCCAAATTTTTGAAATAGAAGTCAACACTCTCTCTGGCCACACACACACTCTTATTTGCATCATTTGCCTTGTGATCCACCTAGGATTTTGGTAACTTGCTGGTTATCGGACTTGTCGGGGTTAATTACTGGCCCTCCTGTTAGTTGAGTTACTGGAATATGGGATAAATTCTGGTCAAAATTTTGAACTTTTAGCAATTTAAATTTGGCATAACCGGTTGATTACCGGTGTGCTGGTATCTCTCCTTTTACCAGGACCTTAGATCCTGGATCCAACCTCGTATCTCTTCCCTCACTTATTTGAGTTATGTCATCTCAAACTATAAATACATGCCCACTGATCTGCTTTTTGCAGGTTTAATCATTGGTCTATCAGTTTCAAGTGGCCCAACTATTCTACTTCTGTTTATCGGCTCAAAGATAATAATTCGCAGGCTTAAACATCAAAAGGAACAAAAGTTGCGACGGAGGTTCTTCAATGAAAATCGTGGACAACTGTTGCAGCAATTGGTATCTCATAGGTCAGACATTGCAGAGAGGATGATCATCCCTTTGAAGGAGTTGAAAAAGGCCACAAACAACTTTCATCCAACTCGTAAGCTTGGTGGTGGCGGGCATGGTACCGTATACAAAGGAATTTTGTCAGACTTGCATGTTGTGGCCATCAAAAAATCAAATATTGTGGTCAAGAGTGAGATTAACGAGTTTATAAATGAAGTTGCCATACTCTCACAAATCAATCATAGGAACATCGTAAAACTTTTTGGATGTTGTCTTGAAACAGAAGCCCTTTATTGGCTTATGAGTTCATTTCCAATGGAACCCTATGTGATTATCTTCATAAGACACCACTAAGATCAATACCATGGCAAGCCATATTAAGGATTGCAGCAGAAATTGGCAAAGCTCTTGCTTACCTTCACTCAGGTATTTCGGTCCCCGTAATACACAGAGATATCAAGTCTACCAATATACTTCTTGATGATGCTTTGACAGCAAAGGTGTCTGACTTTGGAGCTTCAAGGCACATTCCTAGAGATCAAACAGGGATAACAACAGCAGTGCAAGGAACTTTAGGATATTTAGATCCTATGTACTTTTACTGTGGTCGGCTAACAGAAAAAAGTGATGTTTACAGCTTTGGAGTAGTTCTGGTTGAGTTGCTTACGAGGAAGATGCCAATTACATATAGATCGCCCAAAGGTGATGGGCTTGTTGCACAGTTTGTTGAACTACTTTCAGGAGGTAAATTGGAAGAAATACTGGATCCACAGGTCATGGAGGAGGGAGGTAGCCAAGTTGAGGAAGTAGCTGCTCTAGCTGTGTCGTGCACGAAACTGAGAGCGGAGGAGCGACCAACCATGAGGACAGTGGAGATGACACTGGAGGCCCTTCAAGGACCCAAAGAGCGTGTTCGGGTTAGGGATGATCTGCTGGCAAAAAAAAATGACGGTAGTTATTCGGCAATGAGATATACATCATCTATAAGAAGGACAAGCTCGGAGAACGTGAGCAGACAATACAGTCAAGAAGAAGAATATCTGCTGTCCGGGAGCTACCCTCGATAGTCTTGCTTACAGTTTACATGTGAAAGCGTTGTTCTGTGTAGCTGCTTGTTATTTACCATCCGTGTGTATTGAATAAGTTGAGAGTTGAGACATTGTGGGTGCTTTTGTTGTTTCCTTAATCTGCGTGCTCTCAATCAATTTCTATCAGCGAAGTTGAGACTGATTGTTTCCATTATTATACTCGCATAACAGAAACTTAGAAGAAAAAAATCAAGGTATTCCTATCGCTTACGACGATGCCGATCAGAGACATAGCTACGTGCCGGACGTATGTAAGAGGAAAGCTGATGTAATAATACCAGTCAGCGAGCTAGGAGCTTCAGCCAATCCCTAGTCTGTGAGTCATTGGCGGACATCATCTGCTTGCGTTCAAGAAATCCGCGGCAACTTTAGATATCAGCGATGCCACATCCCGCAGCGCCTGCAGCACCTTTCCTCTCTGTAACCTGGACCAACAGGGCAACCGGTGAACGATCTGAAAAGTAATAACAATGGTATCACGTGGGTAAAAACAAGGTCAAATCTAGACGCAATTCAGACTTTCCAAAAAGTCCAGAATACTGCAACTACACCCACGACTACTAGCTGCCTATCTTTACTAGAGGACTTCTCTAGCTAAAAGCTAAAACCATCTGCATTTTCAGGCATGTCTTTAAAGCTTGATTTCCTTCTACGTGTACAAACTCTTTCTGCTGCTAGGTGTGAGCACATGATCAGCTATTTGACACACCATCATTCTAAGGATTGTTATTTGACATATTTTGCATGGTCACATATTATATTTCAGTTCAATTCCTTCAGCTGACTGGAGCTACATTTAATCCTGGAATGAAAATTCACACCTAAGCAAATTTACTCTAGAGACCGCTTCAAACCATTCACACAGAACGAATATTGCCATGAAAACAAGGTTAAAATCACTCAGGTGTTCGGATGAATGATTTTGTGTTGCTTGTCATGAGCCATCTGTTTGTCGGTCAATGAGAAAATGCAATTGGTCTGAACATGTTACTTAATTTGATGCTGAAGCACAATAAAATTGGGGAAATACAACCCACACATTGTTAAAACCATCCATTTATTTATGGTCAATCAGAAAATGGTTCCCACACAAATGAACATAATTTTACTTCCACACACAAATTACAAATGGCATGGAAATAAGAGTACCAACAGACTGCTAGTTCAAGAACAATAAGGACGGACTGCTATGTACAAAGTCATAAGAGCATTCTGGCTGGCACATTGTTTGTTGAATCTTTCGTTTACTTGCCTACCAATTCTCCTGAATGATCTTGGACTGTTCAAATATGAACCTGCCTTCCTTGTACTTCTGGGACTCCTCGTAGGCCCTCTCGTACTTCCACCCGAGCACCTCCCGGCAATCACGGCAGTGGATGTCAGCGATTGTGTGGAGCCCTGTCATGAGCTGCCTGTCCTCCTTGGCCCCTGTGGTGACGTTCATGGCGTGGTAGGAGAGAAATGCGCGACCATTCCTCCCCTGCAACAGAAGCCGGAAGAACAAAGGTACTTCTAGTAAAATTGAGATAGAAAGATCCCACAGCAGCGTATCAAAGTCTTGACGGTTGGTTAAGTGAAACTCCGCTATGTAAGTGTAGAAACCCAAATGCTAAACTTCGTTCTCAGATTGTATTGTTGGACCCCTCCACTGCAGTTGATGAATGAACCTATTTAAAGTGCCTAGTTGATACTACAACAGCAGCCAACAAAGAGCAAAGGAGAGACAGTATCAATATGTATTTATCCTCCAAACACAATAAAAATTGAGATCGATGGACAGATCATAGCATATCGAGGTCTCGACATCTGAATGGAGCTCGTGTGACAGCCCTCCGACGACAAACTGTTGGCACAGATAGATAGATCACAGTAGTAAGCAAGTATAGAATTGCAAATGCTAGCTAAACTCAGTGCTGCAGATCAAACGTTCTCAGATCGTATTGTCGGACCTCTCCAATGCAGTTGATGAGTCTGTTTGAAGTCCCTAGTTGATATATACTACTAGTAATTTTAGCATTACATCCCCAACCAGTCCAGCATAACTGGTCGATCCATCTAAGTTCCTATTTATTGATTATTATTATTAAGCTCTGTCCGATCTTGATCCCGAACGCAAGGGCCGAATTAAAGTAAGATGTTCACCAAATAAATAAATAAATAAATAAATAATCATTGCTGGAGTTGTTCACCTGGAAGTCCTTGGAGATGATATCATCATGGAGGCAGACGTGGTTCTGGCAATGGCGGCAGCTGTACATGCACCCGCGGCCCGACCAATTCCGCCGTCTCCAACCAATCTGATTCACCAATCGATCAAATTAGGATCGAATCTAACAACTGCACAACCAAGAAGGGGAAACCAGGTCCAATATATCTCTCATGAACTCAACAAGGAAGGGAAGCCCCAAATAAGCCCAGAACGTATATCAATAAGCCCGGCAGTATCTTCTTCGGGTATGTATATATATATTAATTATTGATTCCCTCTTGATTAATGTGAAGTGAACAACAGATGATAAAAAGAAACTGAAGGTAAGGGATTATCTAACAAACAATCCAGCGGCGGCAATGCAGAGTGTCCTCTTATCATTTTTTGTTTATTTGTTTTGTCACATGCTTGCTTTGTGCACTAGTGCTAGACAGACAGTGAGAATGTGTAGCAATTAGCAACTGAACAACCCTCTGATTAAAAGCAACGAGGTGAAGGTGAAGCATACCTACCTTGAATGATCTCAGAGTCCCAGTGGTGCTTCCTCCTTGAGTCCTTGGGCGCCAGATTGGGTGATGGCGTGGAGATTTGATGCGGCAGCAAGCAGCTTCTTGCGGGTACCCTTTGTGCCTCTTTGACTGAAGAAGCAGAAGAAGCATCCCTCGACGCAAAATTCCCCATTGTCTGCAGCAACCGAGCAAGCAACAGCGAGCAAAAAATCAATCGGCAGCAGCGTGCTGCCGGCGCCGAACAGCAGGAGCAGCACGGGCCGGCCACGAGCGGGAGCGGCAGCAGCACGGGCGGTGAGGTAGATCGAGGACGCGGGAGACGGCTAGGGGCGCCGGCGAGCTCCTAAGCCTAACCCTAGCTAGGTCGCCGCCCCAGGACAAGGATGAGCGTGAGAGGTAGAAGACGACTCACCGTGTGTCGCCGGGTGCTTCCTCGCCGGTGGAGAACTGCCGTCGTGGAGTGCGTCGCCGACGAGACAAGGGAGGAGAAGCTGAGGCGAGAGAGGGAGATGGGGAACGATCGAGCTCCTCTCCTCTCCACTCCAGTGTCAGTCAATTGGGTCGGCAGGGGCATTTGCGGGATTTCACGCGGGACCCACTTGTAAGAAGTGGTCGAAAAGAAAGAAATGGTAAACTATTGTTTATGCTTTTAAGTGTATGCCTGGTAGCATCTATAACTGGATTTGACAAATCCGGCCCATAGAGCAACTCCAACGAGGCGATCCAAATGGACGTGCGCTTTGTTCGTTTTTCGTCCGTTTGGGTCGATCAGCCGAACGTGCGCGTCCGCATTTTAAAATGGGTCGGCTTGACCGCTCAACAGGGAGGCCGACCCAAATATGCCGACGTGAAAAAAAATAACTCGCACAAATAAACATAATTAAACATAAGTGGCCGGTCAAACGCCGGCCAAAGTCCATTAAACCTAATTAAACATTAACTAAAACATTAAAAAAGTCTGCGCCCGTCTGCTGCCGCCCCGCACGCTGCCCTAGACGTCGTCGGCCTTGCCCTTGCCCTTGCCGTCGACGCCACTGTCGTCGGTGAGGTCGATGAAGACCGGAGCAGGGCCAGCCCACCCGAATGCCTTCATGTAGGCTGCCAGGACATCCTCTTCCGGCGTCTGCTCGGGCGGCGGCATTGCTGCCAGCCGCGCGCGCTCCTCCTCCTCCTCCTCGAGCCGGAGCGCCTCCGCATCGCGTTGGAGCATGGCCTCGTATCGCATCTGCTCCTTGCCGTCGACGCCACTGTCGTCGGTGAGGTCGATGAAGACCGGAGCAGGGCCAGCCCACCCGAATGCCTTCATCTAGGCTGCCAGGACAGCCTCTTCCGGCGTCTGCTCGGGCGGCGGCATTGCTGCCAGCCGCGC
Organism: Secale cereale; assembly: GCA_902687465.1. Classification (NCBI taxonomy): domain Eukaryota; kingdom Viridiplantae; phylum Streptophyta; class Magnoliopsida; order Poales; family Poaceae; genus Secale; species Secale cereale. The sequence continues at coordinate 835,630,781 of LR738712.1, read as the reverse complement.
GCGCTCCTCCTCCTCCTCCTCGAGCCGGAGCGCCTCCGCGTCGCGTTGGAGCATTGCCTCGTACCGCATCTGCTCCTTCCAATGCTCGAGGTGGGCCGCCTCCTGCGCCGGCGTCGTGGTGAAGTGGACGGGAGGCGCGCTCACCCACTCGCGGTACTGGCCCGTCCATGAGTAGGCATCCTCCGACCAAGTTGGTGGAGGCGGGGAGCGCTTCCGCGTCGGCTCCGGCTCTGGCTTGGGCTGGACGGGCAGCGACGGTGGCGGTGGCGGCACGAACAGCAGGGTGTGGACGGAGTCCCCCGCCGCCGACAGGGCAAGAACTTGCTCCAGCCCGTCCCAGTGTGCGTCCTCCTTGAGGCGGCTAGCCTCCAGCGCGTGCTGCAGGGCCTCCTCGAGGGCGGCTTGGTACTCCGCCTCCGCCTGCATGTCCTCCGGCTCTACCTGCGGGGGCGGCGGTGGGAACGACGGCGAGACGACGTTGACACCCATGTGCCGTTGCTCCTCGTGTTGTTGGGAGAACCACGCCTCCCAGTTGGAAGAGTCGGCGGCGTACTCTGGCTGCCGACGCTGCTCCGGCGTGAGCAGCGCGCGGCGCCTGCGCACCTCGTCGTCGTGCGCCTGCTGGCTAAGTGAAACCGACGGCACCGGGATCCGCTGCGGATCCAGATGCCAATGGTGCGGCAACGTGACGTCGGGGTACGGCAGCGGCTGCCTGTACTCTCGGTGCCACTACGCTTGGTGCACCGGGATGTGCAGGCGCTGGCGATCAGAGCGGAAACGCGGCGCCGCCGGAGAAGGAGGGGGAAGGGGGCACGGGAGGACGAGGCGCCGGGGGTGCCCTTGCCATTGTTGCCGCCGAAGAGGCCCATGGGCGCGCTTGGGTTCCCGGTCGCCGGCGAGGAGGCAAAGTGAGCAGTGGGGGCCAGATGTGGACGGGAGGAGTGGATGAGGCCCGTCCCCGCCGCACGCGTGCTTAAATAAGGACGCTTCCACTGGCTGACGTGTGGGCCCGCTGTCGGTGGTCGTCATAAATAAGACGACCGGTGGCGGTTGGGTGGCCTACAGGTGGGGACGCGGCGCACGACGAGGAGACGCACGGCGCGTCCACACCGACGCATTTCAGGCACAATTTTGGACCGAAAATGGGTCGGCGCGGACGCGAGGCGGACGCGATTTTAGTTTGGGTCGGCGCGCTGGGCCTTCACTTTTGTCCGCACCGACCCAAACGGACGCGGGCGGACGAAATTGGTCGCCCCATTGGAGTTGCTCTTATATGTCCGCAGAAGCGCCCGGGCACGCTCACGGACGCATTTGGACGGGCCCACTACACGATTGAGCACCGTCTCTTCCTTCTTGAGCAGGTCCGGATCCGAAGGGAAGCGGGGCTAACTCTGGAACCAGAGGAGGATTTCGAGGAGGAGGAGGTGAAGGAGGAAGAGGAGGAGGTGGACGAGGAAGATGAGGAGGAGCAGGAGCCGCTGCTGGACGTACGGGAGGAGGAGGCGGCGCCGCTGAACGTGAGAGAGGAGGACGCGCCGCCGATGCAGGAGGACGTGCATGTGTGGCCGGAGCAGCACACCATCGTGAACTGCATCCCGTCGAAGTCAGCTGCGGAGGCCAGGCGTCTCCGTCGACAACGAATTTGTCATATATGGTTGTAGATGTTCTAACCGCACAGTTTGATAATATGGTCACATGCGACCTTCCAATCGCGGAATCTTTATTTTGTGGGAGCTTAAGTTTTAGGGGATGATAAACTGAATCCGAATGACAAACTTATATTGTATGATAGACACTAAAACTATTCAATTTGCTATCCACTTCTTACGTGAGTTCGTTTTTCCTAGCAGTAACATGTGCACTACACTCTTTCTTTCTTTTTTTAGTTTTGACCGATTTGAGTGGTGTGTATGTACAATTTTTTTTCCGAGGGTACATAGACCCCCTCCCACACCTAGGGGTGGATTTCGAGCCGAGTCGAGCCAACTCGACTCAACTCGCTAAAGCTCATTTCATTAACGAGCCAGCTCGACTCGACTCGCTAAAGCTCGTTTCATTAACGAGCTAGCTCGACTCGACTCGTTACTATAACGAGCTCAAATTCAAGATTGACTCGACTCGTATAACTCGCGAGCTGGCTCGTTTAACTTGTTAAGCTCATTAAAGATATGCACATAAAACCTTATAAAAATGATAAAAATATTAATTGGGAATTTAACATGTAAATATATGGACATCTACATGCGAGTCTCCTAGGAGGCCGGGCCTTGAGCGGCATGGCCTTATACTGGGTCGCAAGTTGTTTAGTGGCTGTTTTTACTATCCCTAAAAAAACACTCTGGTTTTTTACCGAGCCTAATGAGTTACACGAGTACTTGTTAGATCGGCTCGTTTAACTTGGTCTTTAAACGATCTTAAACTAAAACTTGGCTCGACTCGTTATTGTTCGAGTTCGAGTCGATTCGAGCCGAGTCACGAGCTACTCGTTTAGCTCGTGAGCTTCAAGCTTTTTTTCCAGCCCTACCCCACCCCCAAAGAAAAGAGTTTGGGCCTCGTCCTGCCAAAGTGCCAAGACCAAATGGGCCGCGTAGAATTTTCGCAAGCAAAAAGGAAATAATACAGTAGTTCAGTGTGGAGCTGCCACTAAAAAAAAGTACAGAGCTCCGTCAGTCGATCCCCACCCACCCACCCAGATCGGAGCCTCTTCTCCATCCCCGGTCTCCCGCCGTCCGTCGCCGCCGCCGGCCGGGGCGGGGGGCTATCCTATCCTCCATGGCGCCGGAGACGAGGAGCAGGAGGGCGAGGGAGCCGCGCGCATCGCAGACCGCGTCGCCGCCGCCGCCGGCGCAGCGCCCTCGGCTCACGCGCGCCGGAAGCAGAGGGGATGCGCCGACCCGTGCCCGCTCCGGTAAGCACAGGCCTCTCTAGTTCCGCATCGCCGAGTATACAGATTAACCAAAGAAACCAGTAGCTGCGCAGTAACAGAGGTTCCAGGGGGGGAGTAATCAGGGAATAAAATTAATAGCAATGCTCTTAATTTGTGGTTATTACAGGGATGGCCAAAGTGATTGACCACTATTTTCTTTCCCAGAAAATCTCTTGCAGTTAGATTATCTACATACATTCTGATAAGGTCGCTCTGCTTGAAGCTGCAGATGGATCTTCAAATAAAGATATGGATATGATAAGTCTTATTACTTGGTAGCAGCATTCTCATGGAAGACAGGAAGAGAACAACCTTATAGCCCAAAATCCAACTGACTGCTGGCTCTCCCAGCTGCAACACCTGCTGGGAGAGCTTTTTTATATGCTTATAAGCCAGCCTTACATAACCCAAGAGCAATCCAGTTCCAGTCCCATAGAAGTAAGGGGCGTTTTTATACATGGCTGGAATTTCTGCTGCGTATTGAGCAAGTTTCATTTCTCTGGCAGTGTGGTTCTTGTAGCATCAAGGAGGGGTCATATATATGGATGAACATGTAGTGGTATTTATAGCATTAAGTAAAGCCCTTATGTCAGACAGAATTTGCTGGGCATGTAAGGTCGACTGGTCTGTCCTTTCTCTAAGTGATAGTGCTCCCGAGTCGGTTGAGAACGCGGACTCTAGATTTTCTTCAAGCTGTGTCAAGTTTTCATGATATATATTCAGAAGTATATGTTCTACTGAAATGCCCGATTGATGGTGTTTCGACAGGTCAGGTTAATGAGGATGTCAGGAGCAGATTCCAGCATTTGGGAAGTTCGGTACAAAATGATGTTATGCACTTAAAGGCCGCGACTGGAGAGGACGAGGGAGGCACGCCCATCCAAGACCTCGTTGCCGTCGTTCCGCCGATGACGAGGAGGAGGGCGAGGGAGGCATACGCGTCGGAGACTGCGTTGCCGTCGTTGCAGCGCACACGACTAATGCGTGGCGGAAACAGGGGGGAGGCGCCTGCCAGTGGCCGCACCGGTAAGTGAATGACCGTATTACCACCGTAAATCTTTTTAATCCCACATCACATCAGTAGTAGTAGTCACCAAATTGATTACCTAGAGACCTCTAGCTGTACAGTCATAAGGGTGTAGGCATAGATGTCTAGGGTTACAGGGTGACAAAAAACCAATTCACATGTATGATATATATATCCTTCTGATTTAAAGATGACCCCAAGCTCTTTTATTTTTATTATATCTATGCCGACGGCATAGATTTTTTTATTTTTTTAAAAAAAAAATTATATACTATTATATTAACTAACATGTAGCATATGCTTTTTATGTATTATTACATTAATATATATTGTATTTTTTTCGAGCACGTTAATAAGGTGCCGTCATATTCTTTTGAATATAGGTGCTTATATTTTATTAAAATCAAACACAGCTATGCCGCTAGAAGTTTTGTGGCGGTTGCAAAACGCCCGGCAACCGTCTCCGGAGTGTAACCTTCTCACGTTCGCGGTGTGCCCCCGTCCCGAACGGTGCCGCCGCCGGCACCTGGAGGGCGGAAACAGCCGCACATCGGGTCTATACGGAGGGGACATTGCTCCCAAGTGTTTCTATCGGATGACCTACCACAACCGGCTGGTGTTCTGGCATGTCCGAAGAGGCGGCACGCGTCTTCGGGACGTGGCCCCCCTCACGGACGACGCCGCCGCCGGCCTACGAAGGAAGGAAACGGACGCGTCGGGTCTACACGGAGGGGATGTAGCTGTGGGTTTGGCGCGGATGTTGCTCCCAGGTGTCCCTCTGTGCTGACCTGACACAACCGGGTGGAGAGGTCCACTGTTGAAAGCCCGTCTATGGGAAGTCAAAGGGCTAGATCTCGTGGTCAACCGCTCCAGGATTAGGCGGGACGGGGGCCTTGGGGTAGCACTGCCACTGGAGCATCGCACCGGCCCCTCATACATGCGGGGTGGTGGTGTGGCATGTCCGAAGAGGAGGCACGCGTCTCCGGGACGTGGCCCCCCACACGTACGGCGTTGCCGCCGGCATCTGGATGTGGGG
>LR738712.1:835589880-835625578 GCA_902687465.1 Secale cereale | reverse complement strand
GTAGCAATGCCACCGGAGCATCGCACCGGCCCCTCATAAATGCGGGGTGGTGTTGTGGCATGTCCGAAGAGGAGGCACGCGTCTCCGGGACGTGCCCCCCCACACGTACGGCGTCGCCGCCGGCATCTGGAAGGGGGGGACGGACGCGTCGGGTCTACACGAAGGGGATGTAGATGTGGTTTTGGCCCGGATGTTGTTACCAGGTGTCCCTTTGTGCTGACCTGACACAACCGGGTGGAGAGGTCCACTGTTGAAAGCCCGTGTGTGGGAAGTCAAAGGGCTAGATCTCGTGGTCAACCGCTTCAGGGTTAGGCGGGATGGGGGCCCTGGGGGGTAGCAATGCCCCCGGAGCGTCGCACCGGCCCCTCATACATGCCGGGTGGTGTTGTGGCATGTCCGAAGAGACGTCACGCGTCTCCAGGACGTGCCCCCCCTCATGAACGGCGATGACACGGGTAAACGTTCTACGATATACATAGGCTCCGGGGTCTCGCCCCCTTCATGGACGGCGATGTCGCCGGCACTTGGAGGGGTGAAACCGCCGCGTCGGTAGCTTTCGGAGGGTAGGAAGGACAGTGGGTGTTTTAAAAGAATGATAGGAGTTAAAAAAAAATTAAAGTTGATGTTAAAAATATTGAAAAATAGGTATGCTGACGATGAGGAAGAGCCTCCACCTCCGTCAGACAATGAAGAAGATATGCGTGATAGTGATGATGAGACTGGTCGACAAATAGATTACAATAGCAATGATTCATAGGGGTTTTAGAAAATGTAAGTTCTTTTAATTATCATTACAATATGTGCTTAATGTGCTCATCTGTTATTAATATTATTTGATATCCTTACTAATTGTTTATTCTCTTCTCAATGCAGGTTTGCTAATCATGGGCAAGTCCAGCGGCGTCAGTTTCCTCGGTAAATTCAAAGGACTTACTCGGAGTGGACGAGCCCACAAGGTTCCCTCCCGACTACGCGAGGATGAGACCTCACAGGGAGGTGGAGGGGTCGGGGGAGGAGCTCCTAGAGGAGGGGGTGGGGGGAGAGCCCCTAGAGGAGGAGGAGGTAGGGGGAGAGGCAGCCGAGGCAAGAAACTCCGGGCCGTGTCCGAAATAGGAGGGTCTTCTTCGATGCCCACCTATACTCAGGCAGCTTCTGAGTCTGATGAGGAGGAGTATGTTCCTGATGGCGAGGAGGAGGAGGGTGAGGAGGAGGAGGTCGAAGAGGAGGAGGCCGAGGAGGAGGGGGAGGAGGAGGGCGAGGAGGGTGGAGGGGAGGTTGACCCTGAGTTGTGGGGTGACTTGCCACCGGGTGCTCCGAAGGGGTGGCTGCGTGGTAATGCCGGACTACCTACAACACCTTCTATCGAGGCGCACAAGTGGCTCATTGAACCTGCGGGGCGAGAGTAAGTGCCTCTCAGTCATACTTTCAACACATGACAACATTTTCTTATTGTACACATGGCAACCCTTTGATTCTTTTGCAGTAAATGGAACCTTCACGGAAAGGGCCGTAAACCGAACGGCCTTATCACTGTCTTGTTGAAGGAGTTTTGGCCTGGCCTATTCTGCCCGCGGCCAGACAGGGAGCCGCAGCTGCTGGTTTTGGCCACGAGCTGGGCCCACTACGAGACTTGCACCAACGCGGAGTACGGGACGGCCGCTAAGGCCGTGATCACCAAATTTTGGGTAAGTTCTCTTCTGAATCACTTGTCTTAAGTTTCGTTCATAGTTTATCATTGAAACACTCATGCCTTGTTTGCTTCCGGTTTATGCATGATTGCAGCAACTCTATAGAGTTCTTGATGAGCACAAGGCCCAAGCCGATGTGGTCTTGCTTGCGGCCGCGAAGAAGGCAGCCCGTCAGTTGCAGTACGAGGTGCGCTGGGTTGCCGTCTCGCAGTACTACCACATCTACCTGCGTCAAAAGATGACCAAAACTCAAGCGCAGAGGCAACAGCTTACCTTGAACAGGGAGCAGTTCATGAAGGTAACTATTACTGACTTTTCAATGTTTCAAGCAGTCAACTATATGTTTCGTGATCACATGTCATGCTTCCAAATTTTGCATAGGTTGTTCCTCGTTGGTGCTATGCAAAGCATGACGGATGGGCGAGTTTGGTGGATAGGTGGCTCGGCGACGATGCAGAGTTTGCTGCCAAGAGCAGCAAGGGCTGGGCTAACCGTGGAAAAGACGGGACACACGACCAAGGAAACATGAACCACTGGGGCTTCAAGGCCATGAAGGTATATCTATATGCATGATGTCTATATGCATGATGCATTTTTGTTCTTCTTTACAGTCATGTTGTTATGTATGGCTAACTTCTATTTGACGGCGCAGGAGGACAAGTTGAAGAGGCCGCTCTCAGACATGGAGTCATGGAAGATGGCCCGTGAGCGGAGTGATCGCAAAGACGGCGAGAGCCAGTACTATGGCAAGACCGAGGAGCATCTGGAGTCTTACACTCAGAACTATCAGAGTTTGCATCCTGATGTTCCTGTTGCTGAGGTCGCCCAGTCTCAGATCGACGACACGGCGGTGGTGGCCATCCAGGGGAAATCACATGGCCGGTATCCGTGTTTCGATGCCTTGATCACTCCTTCGATCTCGTACACACGGCTTCGGGCTAGCAACCTGAGCCAGTTAGAGAGTACTGGGCGTTCACAGACTCCCTTGGCCCGTCAGCATGCTGTAAGTACTTCCCCTTTATCTCTAGCATTCTCAGTTTATTTTCAGCATTGCTCACTTAGAAACAACCTAAATTATGTAGGCATATAAGGCCTTTGTCGAGCATAGGAATCTCAAGGTACGAGAGTACTTGCAACGAGTGAAGGCAAACGATGACTACAACCGTCAAATGATGGCGGTTAGTTTTGCCCTCTTAAAACATAGCCAAAATTTTGCACTTTTATTCCTTCCGACCTTTTAGTTTGCTTGTTTAACTAACATACAGGCTATGTTGGCGTCTTGGAGTAATCGCACGGATCCACCACAAATGGGACCACCACCACCACCTGCGGGAGAACCCCCACACATTCTCACGTTCGATGAATGGGTGGCACTAGGCAGTGATAGTCCGGTTAGTACATTTGCCTAACTACTGACAAACTAGTTCAAGGTTCATTCAACACTATCATATCATATTTACCGTTAGAATCTTCTCTCATACATGTAGGGGACCGGTGGCTCGACTCCTGCTTCCTCGACCCCAGTCACTCCGATCTGACAGAGTGGTGGTTTTGGCGGAGGTGGTTTTGACAGAGGTGGTCTTGGCGGTGCTGGTTTTAGCGGAGGTGGTGGTTTTGGCGGTGGTGGTCTTGCATGATGTCGATGATGATACCCGTGCCTGTGGCCGTCGTGACATACCTTTCATGTTCCTACTTTTATGATGTTCCATGTCTTGCACTACTTTTATGTTCATGAACTTTCGCCGGTGATGATCTTTAGATGATGAACTTGACTATGTTTAGATGATGATGATGAACTTTAGTATGTTTAGATGATGAACTGTCATATTTCTGCACATGGCCATATTATTCTGCTTTGAATTGCTGTCAAATGAATTGAAAAAGAAAAAACAGGAAAAAAACTATGCCTACAGCAAAGTTGTCGGCATAGATGAGCCCAGGACTTCTCAGGGCGCGCCATGTGGCAGGATATGCCTACGGCATAGATTTTAAACTATGCCGACGGCTTTGTCGTAGGCATAGCCTTGCCGCTAGAAAGAACCAGGTGGCGCCACGTGGCATGCTATGCCTACGGCAAAGCCGTCGGCATAGTTGTTATCTATGCCTACGGCAAAGCCGTCGGCATAGTTTTCATCTATGCCTACGGCTTTGCCGTCGGCATAGCTGCGCTACCAGGAGGCACCACGGGACGACACGTGGCAGGGATATGTCGACGGCCAAGCCGTCGGCATAATTTTCACAAGCCGTCGGCATATCTCTGCCACGTGTCGTCCCGTGTTTCGTCACCGCTTTTGACGGCGCCGTCCGTTGCCGTCAGGCGAAATACAATGCCGACGGCTAAACTATGCCGACGGTCGACTAGCGGCCGTCGGCATAGGCTCCTATGCCGACGGCTAAACTACGCCGACGGTCTGACAAGACTACGCTGACGTGATCTATGCCGACGGCATAAGCCCTATGCCGACGGCCCCTGGCTGTAGGCATAGCCCTCGAGTCCCGTAGTGTCAGGCGGGACCCATTTGTAAGAAGTGGCAAAAACAAAGAAAGTGTATGCCTTGTACCATCTATAACTGATAAATCCGCCCCATAGAGCAACTCCAATGGGTGACCCAAACGGACGTGGGCATTGTCCGCTTTTCATCTGTTTGGGTCGGCCAGACGAACGTGCGCGTACGTATTTTAAAATGGGTCGGCTTGACCGCCCAACAGGGAAGCCGACCCAAATGTGTCGACGTGAAAAAAAAACTCGCATTAAATAAACATAATTAAACATAAGTGGCCGGTCAAATGCCGACCAAAGTCCACTTAAACCTAATTAAACATTAACTAAAACATTAAAAAAGTCTGCGCCCGCCTGCTGCCACCCCGCACGCTGCCCTAGACGTCGTCGGCCTTGCCCTTGCCCTTGCCGTCGACGCAGCCGTCGTCGGTGAGGTCGATGAAGACCGGAGCAGGGCCAGCCCACCCAAATGCCTTCATGTAGGCTGTTAGGGCAGCCTCTTTCGACGTCTGCTCGGGCGGCGGCATTGCTGCCAGCCGCGCGCGCTCCTCCTCCTCCTCCTCCTCGGGCCGGAGCGCCTCCGAGCATGGCCTTGTACTGCATATGCTCCTCGTCGTCGGCGTGCTCCTGGCGGAGCCAGTGCTCGAGGTGGGCCGCGTCCTACGCCGACGTCGCGGCAAAGTGGACGGGAGGCGTGCTCACTCGCTCGCGGTACTGGCCCGTCCATGAGTAGGCCTCCTCCGGCCAAGTTGGTGGAGGCGGGGAGCACTTCCGCGTAGGCTCTGGCTCCGGCTCTGGCTTGGGCTGGACGGGCGGCGACGGTGGCGGTGGCGGCGCGAACAGCAGGGTGTGGACGGAGTCCCCCGCCACCGATAGGGCAACGGCTTGCTCCAGCCCGTCCCAGTGCGCGTCCTCCTTGAGGCGGCTAACCTCCAGCGTGTGCTGCTGGGCTTCCTCGAGGGCAGCTTGGTACTCCGCCTCCGCCTCCATGTCCTCCGGCTCTACCTGCGGGGCGACGGTGGGAACGGCGGCGAGACGGCGTTGACACCCATGCGCCGTTGCTCCTCGTGTTTGAGGGTGAACGACGCCTCCTAGTTGGAAGAGGTTTGCGGTCGCCGGCGAGGAGGCAAATGGAGCGGTGGGGGGCCAGATGTGGACGGGAGAAGAGGATGAGGCCGGTCCCCGCCACACGCGTGCTTAAATAATGATGCTTCCACTGGCTGACGCGTGGGCCCGCTGTCGGTGGTCGTTACAAATAAGACGATCGGTGACGGTTGGGTGGCCTACAGGTGGGGACGCGGCGGACGCTGGACATGAGAGAGGACGACGTGCATGCGTGGTCGAAGCAGCACACCATCGTGAACTCCATCCGGTCGGAGTCGGCTACGGAGGCCAGACACCGACGATGCAGGAGGATGTGCATGTGTGGCCAGAACAACATGTGCACTACACTTTTTTCTTTGACCGATTTGAGTGGAGTGTATATGTACAACTTTTTTTTTCGAGGGTACAGAGACCGCCTCCCCCACCCCCTAAAGAAAAGAGTTTGGGCCTCGTCCTGCCAAAGTGCCAAGACCAAATGGGCCGCGTAGAATTTTCGCACGCGAAAAGGAAATAATATAGTAGTTCAGTGTGGAGCTGCCACTCAAAAGAAAAAAAACAAGTACGGTGCGGAGTTAGGGTTATAGGGAATAGATGTACGTGGTTACCGTATGTTGTTCGGAGTCCCGGATGAGATCCCGGACGTCATGAGGAGTTCCGGATTGTTCCGGAGGTAAAGATTTATATATGGGAAGTCATCATACGGTCACCGGAAATGTTCCGGGCGTTATCGGTAACGTACCGGGACCATCAGAAGGGTACCGGGGGTCCACCGGGAGGGTCCACCTGCCCCGAAGGGACCTATGGGCTGTATGTGGAGAGGGAACAGCCCCTTAGTTGGCTGGGCACCTTCCCCCCTAGGGCCCATGCGCCTAGGGTTTGGGGGGAACCCTAAGGGGGGGCGCCCCCTTGCCTTGGGGGGCAAGGCACCCCCGTGGCCGCCGCCCCCTCCTCAGATTGGATCTGAGGGGCCCGGCCCCCATCTCCCTTGCACCTATATATACGTGGGGGTGGGAGGGCAGCCGCACCCAAGTTCTGGCGCAGCCCACCCCCTCTCCCTACTCCTCCTCCTCTCCCGCGGTGCTTGGCGAAGCCCTGCAGGATTGCCACGCTCCTCCATCACCACCACGCCGTCGTGCTGCTGCTGGACGGAGTCTTCCCCAACCTCTCCCTCTCTCCTTGCTGGATCAAGGCGTGGGAGACGTCACCGGGCTGCACGTGTGTTGTACGCGGAGGCGCCGTTGTTCGGCGCTTAGATCGGAATCAACCGCGATCTGAATCGCTACGAGTACGACTCCTTCATCCGCGTTCTTGCAACGCTTCCGCATCACGATCTCCAAAGGTATGAAGATGCACTTCCCGCTCGTTGCTAGTAATCTCCATAGATAGATCTTGGTGATGCTTATGAATTTTTTTGATTTTCTGCAACGATCCCCAACACAAATGACAGCACATGTCCATGGTTAGGAAACCTTAACCATCTTTGATCAACGAGCTAGTCCAGTAGAGACTTACTAGGGACACGGTATTTGTTTATGTATCCACACATGTATTTAAGTTTCCGGTCAATACAATTATAGCATGAATAATAAAACTTTATCATGAATAAAGAAAATATAATAATAACCATTTTATTATTGCCTCTAGGGCATATTTTCATGAGTCTCCCACTTGCACTAGAGTCAATAATCTAGTTCACATCGCCATGTGATTAACACCCATAGTTCACATCGCCATGTGACCAACACCCAAAGAGTTTACTAGAGTCAATAATCTAGTTCACAACGCCATGTGATTAACACCCAAAGAGTACGAGGGTGTGTATCATGTTTTGCTTGTGAGAGAAGTTTAGTCAACGGGTCTGTCACATTCAGATCAGTGTGTATTTTGCAAATTTCTATATCTATAAAGCTCTACATGGAGCTACTCTAACTAATTGCTCCCACTTTCAATATGTATCCAGATCGAGACTGACAGTCATTCGGGTTGGTGTCGAAGCTCGCATCGACGTAACTCTTTACGACGAACTTTTTATCACCTCCATAACCGAGATACCTTTCCTTAGTCCTCTTTAGGTACCTAAGGATAATTCTACTCCTGGATCACTATTGTACCCCTTTGCGAAACTCATGGCAAGGCACACAATAGGTCTGGTACACAGCATGGCATACTTTATAGAATCTATGACTGAGGCATAGGGAATGACTTTCATTCTCTCTATATATTCTACCGTGGTCGGGTTTTGAGTCTTACTCAACTTCACACCTTGTAACACATTGATGGGCCTCGAACCCCTCGTTGGTTACCCCAAGTGGAAGGTGTAAGATGCAGTAAGTAGAAGTGTTTTCCCCTATCAAAGATGCCAAGGATCGATTCCCCAGAGACTCCTAGGTTCAACAAGTAGGTGTCAATTGCTACGGCGCCAGATTAGTAGCAACCAACGTGGACCTGCACACAGATACAAATAACTTTGCTCCCAACGAGTACAGAGAGCTTGTCAATCTCTCCGGCCTTGTAGTTCACAAAGGATTAAAAGCAATGATAGTAGTGATAGATAGTTTTTGCAATAGTAAATAGTAACGGAAAGTAAATAGTGGATGTGATCAATGATGGTAATATGGACCGGAGTCTCATGATGTTCACTAGTGATGTCTCTCTCCCAAAAGACGATAAAACAGCTATGTGAGGTAAACAAATTACAGCTGGGCAATTGACAGGACACACGAGCGCATACAAATGCTGATTACATTGCAAGAAAGGTTGAGGTTGAAAGCATGGGCGGTACACCAAAGTAAGTAGACCGAAATCCATCAATATCTACTACTAATCATCCACCTTGAGATATCTATCCAGAACATCTCGCTGGTATTAAGTTGCGAGTCCCACCCATAGTGTAAACTCAATGCAACAGACAACTGCATTAAAAGAACTTTGCGTAAAGTAAACAATCCTTGCACCCGCGGGCACAAGCACCGTTGTTTTCCCCCTTGTGGCAACAGCACATCCCCTAGACTCATGTTTCTGTCACTCAAGCTAGTCATCGAGGGGCATGAACCCACAATCGAGCATAACGTTCCCTCTTGGAGTCACTACCTATTACTCGGCCAAAGCAATAAATAACAACGGAGAACATGCAAGAATTACTTATGAACTAAAATATAAAAGAGGTGAATCAAATATATTACTCAAGATCAATCTGAACATAATCTCATAATCCATCGGATCCCAGCAAACTCAACATAGCAACAGCATAAGGCTTACATAGGTGCCTCGATCATGTAGGGCAGCTCACGAGGACTAATTAGTGAAGCACAAGAACGGGAGGAGAACATCACATAGCTACTGGTCATGGACTCATGGTCCAAGGGATACTACTCACGAGTCATCCGGGAGGCGTCCATGGTGGTGGAGAAGCTCCCGGTGGTGGTCCTCCCCTCCGGCAGGGTGCCGGGAAGAGTTCTCCTGGTGCTCCCGATCTTGGAAGCGACGGCGGCGGCGGAACAGAGATGGGATCGCGAAAAGAAGTCCTGTTCTGAGGGTTTCGGAGGGTCCTTTAAATATATGCCAAAGTAGGGCACCGGGGGAGTCTCGGGGGGCCGAGGCGCCCCCCCGGCGCGGCCCGGGGGGGGCGCCCACAGGGCGCCTGGAGCCCCTGTGCCCCCCCCAGGCTGCCCTTCGGACGCAGTGTTGTTTCCGTATCGCTGATTTTTTATATAATTTTTGTGGATTTTTCTGGGCAGTTCTCGAAACGTGATAACCTGAAATACAAAAACAGCCGAAAACAGAAACTGGCACTGGGGTGCACTGGATTAGTAAGTTAGTCCAAATATGATCAAAAGTGTATGGAAGTGTATGAATATCATAGCAATATCACCCAAAAGTGGCATGGAGCAAGCAGAAATTATAGATACGTTTTGGACGTATCAACATCCCCAAGCTTAATTCCTGCTCGTCCTCGAGTAGGTAAATGATAACAAGAATAATTTCTGTGGTGACATGCTATTAACCATATAGGACTTTCTCATAGTCATATGACAAAAGCTTACTGAGACAATGATTCTAAAGTAATTAAGTTGCCTCAAGAGAAAATCACAAATGACTGAAAGTTTTACAACATGAAACTGAAACATCAAAAAGATTTGCAATGAACATGATGTGCAAATATGATAAAGTGATATCTAGCTTGCCCCCTTTAGTGATGCAAAACATAAATGCAAGGACACCTTCAAGGTTTAAGTGATGACTAGATACAATCATTTCAGAATAAACGATATCACAATCATGCAAAAGACAATGCTACTTTGGGACAATGCACATTACACTCAGAATGACAATCATGCTCTCAGTAGTTGGTGCTTCAATCACAAAGGTAAAAATAAAGTTAAGTGCTAGAGCTTTTTGTTTTGAAAACATGGAAGCAATTGTGTCAACGGTAGTAGTACTTCATATGTGTCATGCATAAAACATCCTATAAGTTGCAAGCCTCATGCATCGAATGCCAATAGTGCTCGCTCCTTGTCCTAATTAGCTCGGATTCCCATGGGTTATCATTGCATTGCATATGTTTTAACCAAGTGTCACAAAGGGGTACCTCTATGCCACCTGTACAAAGGTCCAAGGAGATAGATCGCATTTGATTTCTCGTTTTTGATAGATCTCAACTTGAGGACATCCATACCGGGACAACATAGAAAATAGATGATGGACTCCTCTTTAATGCATAAGCATATTCTCATGAGAGATTGAGGATTAAGGTCCAAGCTAAAACTTCCACCATGATGCATGGCTTTGGTTGGCGGCCCAATGTTCTTCTCTAACAATATGCATAGTTATTCAACCCACGGTAAATCACCCTTACTTCAGACAAGACGAACATGCATAGCAACTCACATGATATTCAACAAAAGTGTGACAGTTGATGGCGTCCCCAGAAACATGGTTACCGCTCAGCAAGCAACTCATAAGAAATAAGATACATAGGCAACATATTCTTTACCACAATAGTTTTTAGGCTACTTTCCCATGAGCTATGTATTGCATGGTTAGTTTGCTTAGTATAGGTGGAGGTTAGCAAAAAGTCTGGGTGCGACCAACTAAGAGAGCAATGACGGTCATAATCATGCAGAGCGACAAAGCAATATTGAATCAGGCATGGTAGTTATATCGCTACTTAGAAATAAAAGATCATCAAGGCTTGACAGACTTTCTTTACAGTCTTGAATATGCGTGAGCATACGCCAAGTCAATCAAAATAAATTCTCGAAGGAAGATATTACTAAACCATACCACATCATAGGCAAACAAACCAAGTTGGTACTCCAATAACACATTGGGAACCCCCCAGCTATTTGAGATTAATCAAAAGAAAACCTGAACTACTAAGCACCATCATGAAAGTAGCATCTTTATCATAGACACATTAACCCATGCAACGGAAGCAAACTCTCTTAATAAGGTGAGCATGGTAATTAAAGAGAGTTCAAGCAACCAACTAAATAAAAGCTCTTGAAAAGATAAGCATGAATACTAAGAGCAGAGTATGATAGTAGCTATTAAAAGATAAAGAACACACACAACATAGATAGACATGAAAATTCTATGTAATGTTCTAGGTAGAGGTGGAGTGTGTTTCTCTCCCACATAAAGGAATGCTGAGTTCCGACTCGTTATGAAAAACTAAAAGGAAAACTAAAAGCAAGACGCTCCAAGCATAGCACATAACACATGAAGTGATAAAAATATAGCGGAACGAAAGACGAACTGATAATGTTGATGGAGAAGGGGATGCACGGGGGCATCCCCAAGCTTAGACGCTTGAGTCTCCTTGAATATTTCTTGGGGGTGCACGGGGGCATCCCCAAGCTTGAGCGCTTGACACTCCTGAATCTTTTTATCATCTTCCCTCGCACACTTGAAAACTCCCTTCATACACAACTCATCATAATCTGATTAGCGAGGTTAGTACCCTTAATAAAATAATTATACCTTGCTGGAAATAAAGATATTCTTGAAGTTCTACTGTTTCTCAAGATTGCCAAAAGGTTTTTGCAAAGAAAAAGCAAGTTCTTAATTTGCAAAGTGAAGGTAAGGCAAAACAGGACAGAATCTGTGAAAAACAGAACAGCAGGCAGTAATTGACCTGTTCGGGATACTTCTGCAACTCAAATCAAAAAACTCAGAACTGACGCACGAAAGACAATTATATAGAGAACGCTGTCGAAAAACTTCAGACCAAAACGATGACCTGGTGATTTTATACGAATTTTTCTATCCAAGGACAGAATCTGTTTCCTGGACAGCACCTCACAACTTTTGAACTTTCTAGCAATCAGAGGCTATACTTGGCACAAATATGAAAAGCAAAGATACAATGATGATGCTACAGCAGTAAGCAACATCAAGACACAACAAAAGCAAAAAATTTATTCATGTGGGCTGCCTCCCAAAAGCGCTTTCTTTTATGCCTTTAAGCTAGGCATAATGCATAGAGGAATCAATAATCATCATAATAATCGGAGTTATAAATTGTTTCAAATGGTTCCTCAATAAGTTCATTCTTGTTCCTTCTAGGAAAGGGGTACACACCTTTTGCCTTCCCGCGTAAGCGGATTTGTCCCTTACCTATATCGATGAAGCCTTTAACTGCTCGGAGGAAGTCCCTTCCAAGCACTATATTTCCTTGGTTTGGCTCCACGATGAATAAATCAATCATTGCAATCCCTTTAAGGAATTTAACCGGTACGTCTTTTATTTTTCCCTGGATTTCAGAAATATCTCCATTAGTGTGTTCATGATAAGATGGTAATCTATCCATGTTAAATTTTAAAGAATCATGAATAATTTTTGGCATAGTAGAAACCATAGATCCAATATCACAATAAGCAAGGAAGTCTTGATTAGAGATGCTAATCCTAACAAGAGGTTCCCAGTCATTATCTATTTCCAGAATGTCTCTCTTATTGGGTTTAGGTTTTTCTCCCTTCATTAAGTCTAGAGCATCCATTCTCTTTTCAATAGTAGCAAGTCTATCTATGACAGTATCAAAATTATGATCATAAACAAAGTAACTAGATAGACCATGTATAATTTCAAGAGCTCTAGCTTCATCACATTCTAGGAAATCTCCCTCGGCTATAATGTCAAGGGAGTGTTTACACCATTTAAAAAGACCATGGTAAAAATTTCTAAGCACAATTTTTATAGGTATCCAAGGCATAATTCTCCTATGTGCATCAGAAATTCTGTCCCATGCCTTCTTCATATTTTCTCCATCTCTTTGATGGAAATCTAAAACTTCTGATTCCCTCAAAGCACGAAAGCCTAACATGTTTGGCTAAACAGAAAGGACTACTAATAAAAAGGCAAATAAATTTTTTTTTGTGATTTTCGATAAAAGGAACTAAAGCAAAAATGAAAGGTAAACTAACAAGACTAAAAAGCAAAGGTAAAAGATAGCATGCAACTCCCCTATCCTGAAGAGTGGAGTCCCCGGCAACGGCGCCAGAAAATACTCCTTGATGGGCCTCGAACCCCTCGTTGGTTACCCCAAATGGAAGGTGTAAGATGCAGTAAGTAGAAGTGTTTTCCCCTAGCAAAGATGCCAAGGATCGATTCCCCAGAGACTCCTAGGTTCAACAAGTAGGTGTCAATTGCTACGGCGCCAGATTAGTAGCAACCAACGTGGACCTGCACACAGATACAAATAACTTTGCTCCCAACGAGTACAGAGAGCTTGTCAATCTCTCCGGCCTTGTAGTTCACAAAGGATTAAAAGCAATGATAGTAGTGATAGATAGTTTTTGCAATAGTAAATAGTAACGGAAAGTAAATAGTGGATGTGATCAATGATGGTAATATGGACCGGAGTCTCATGATGTTCACTAGTGATGTCTCTCTCCCAAAAGACGATAAAACAGCTATGTGAGGTAAACAAATTACAGCTGGGCAATTGACAGAACCCACGAGCGCATACAAATGCTGATTACATTGCAAGAAAGGTTGAGGTTGAAAGCATGGGCGGTACGCCAAAGTAAGTAGACCGAAATCCATCAATATCTACTACTAATCATCCACCTTGAGATATCTATCCAGAACATCTCGCTGGTATTAAGTTGCGAGTCCCACCCATAGTGTAAACTCAATGCAACAGACAACTGCATTAAAAGAACTTTGCGTAAAGTAAACAATCCTTGCACCCGCGGGCACAAGCACCGTTGTTTTTCCCCTTGTGGCAACAGCACATCCCCTAGACTCATGTTTCTGTCACTCAAGCTAGTCATCGAGGGGCATGAACCCACAATCGAGCATAACGTTCCCTCTTGGAGTCACTACCTATTACTCGGCCAAAGCAATAAATAACAACGGAGAACATGCAAGAATTACTTATGAACTAAAATATAAAAGAGGTGAATCAAATATATTACTCAAGATCAATCTGAACATAATCTCATAATCCATCGGATCCCAGCAAACTCAACATAGCAACAGCATAAGGATTACATAGGTGCCTCGATCATGTAGGGCAGCTCACGAGGACTAATTAGTGAAGCACAAGAACGGGAGGAGAACATCACATAGCTACTGGTCATGGACTCATGGTCCAAGGGGGACTACTCACGAGTCATCCGGGAGGCGTCCATGTTGGTGGAGAAGCTCCCGGTGGTGATCCTCCCCTCCGGCAGGGTGCCGGGAAGAGTTCTCCTGGTGCTCCCGATCTTGGAAGCGGCGGCGGCAGCGGAACAGAGATGGGATCGCGAAAAGAAGTCCTGTTCTGAGGGTTTCGGAGGGTCCTTTAAATATATGCCAAAGTAGGGCACCGGGGGAGTCTCGGGGGGCCGAGGCGCGCCCCCGGCGCGGCCCAGGGGGGGCGCGCCCACAGGGCGCCTGGAGCCCCTGTGCCCCCCCAGGCTGCACTTCGGACACAGTGTTGTTTCCGTATCGCTGATTTTTTATATAATTTTTCTGGAATTTTCTGGGCAGTTCTCGAAACGTGAAAACCTGAAATACAAAAACAGCCGAAAACAGAAACTGGCACTAGGGTGCACTGGATTAGTAAGTTAGTCCAAATATGATCAAAATTGTATGGAAGTGTATGAATATCATAGCAATATCACCCAAAAGTGGCATGGAGCAAGCAGAAATTATAGATACGTTTTGGACGTATCACACATGCAAGAACCCTTTCTTTGACTGATCCATTTTGAACTTCTTCAAAACTTTATCAAGGTATGTGCTTTGTGAAAGTCCTATCAAGCGTCTTGATCTATCTTTATAGATCTTGATGCCCAATATATAAGCAGCTTCATCGAGGTATTTCATAGAAAAATTCTTATTCAAGTATCCTTTTATGCTATCCAGAAATTCTATATCATTTTTATCAACAATATGTCATCCACATATAATATCAGAAATGTTACAGAGCCCCACTCACTTTATTGTAAATACAGACTTCATCATAAGTCTGTATAAAACCATATGCTTTGATCACCTCATCAAAGTGTATATTCCAACTCTAAGATGCTTGCACCAGTCCATAGATGGATCGCTGGAGTTTGCACACTTTGTTACCACCTTTAGGATCGACAAACCTTCTGGTTGCATCATAATGCAGTTTTGATATCCATTTCCCAGATTTCATAATTATAAAATACGGCAGCTGCTAACATGATTCGGACTGACTTAAGCATCACTACGGTTGAGAAGGTCTCATCGTAGTCAACTCCTTGAACTTGTTGAAAACCTTTCACAATAAGTCGAGCTTTGTAGATGGTGACTTACCATCAACGTCTGTCTTCTTCTTGAAGACCCATTTATTCACAATGGCTTGCTGATCATCGGCCAAGTCCACAAAAGTCCACACTTTGTTCTCATACATGGATCCTCTCCTTTCCACTCCAGTGTTAGTCAACTGGGTCGGTATGGGCATTTGCGGGATTTCACGCATGACCCACTTGTAAGAAGTGGCAAAAAGAAAGAAAGGGTAAATTATCGTTTATGCTTTTAAGTGTGATGCCTAGTAGCATCTACAACTGGATTTGACTAAGGGAAACGTTTGTATACGGTGCGCCGGCTGAGTGTTGGGCCGGTCACACGGTGTCCACTAGATCTGGCCAAATGGTACGTCTATGCTAGTCTTATCCTTTTCGCTGGAGGAGAAGAAGCATCCCTCGACGCAAAATTCCCCATCTCTGCAGCGACCGAGCAAGCAGCATCAAGCAAACAATCAATCGGCAGCAGTGTACTGCTGGCGCCGAATAGCAGGAGCAACACGGGCGGTCAGGTCGATGGAGGACGCGGGAGGCGGCTAGGGGCGGCGGCGAGCTCCTAAGCCTAACCCTAGCTAGGTCGTCGTCCCGGGACAAGGATGAGCATGAGAGCCAGAGGTGAAAGATGACTCACCGTGCGTCGCCTTCGCCGGGGAGGATCGAAGCATCGGTGCTTCCCGGCCGCCGTGGAGTGCGTCGCCGATGAGACGAGGGAGGAGAAGATGAGGCGAGAGAGATGGGGAACGATCGGCCTTCTCTCCACTCTAGTGTCAGTCAATTGGGTCGGCAGGGGCATTTGCGGGATTTCACGAGGGGCTTCCTCCCCACACGGAGCGGCAATGATCCCGCCGATGATGATGAGCAGAAGGAATGGCAAGCCCTCGCAAGCCTGCGGGATTTTTCTCGGTGGACCTAGGGGCAAACAAGCCCTCTAAGAGCATCTAAAACCGGACCTTTTAAACCCGCCTCATACGCTCGGGCGGATCGTTCGGTCACTGACCGGTCATGATTTTTGGATTCAGATGAGGTTCTCAAACGACCCTCATATGCCAGGGCTGATCGGCATCCCCCATATATCCAGCCCCCCATATATCCAGCCTAAATGTCGGACTGACGAAGGGTTCCCAACCGAAAACGCCCTCAAACCCGGCGATCCAAAACTCGTCTCCTTCGTCGGGTCGGTGGCGCCACGTGGCGTAGCTCCGGCGGGCCGCGTAGTGCATTGCCCGGCTATTTAAGTCGACCGGCGCCACCGAAACCCTACCATCCATCCACATTTTCCTCCTCATGTCCGCGCCGCTGTCACTTTCGACTCCACCCGTCCGCCTAGTAGCCATGCCCCCACGCCGCACCACTACACGATCGAGCACCGTCTCTTCGTCCTTGAGCAGGTCCGGATCCGAAGGGAAGCGGGGGCTACCTCTGGAACCAGAGGAGGATTTCGAGGAGGAGGAGGTGAAGGAGGAAGAGGGGGAGGTGGACGAGGAAGATGAGGAGGAGCAGGAGCCGCCACTGGATGTGCGGGAGGAGGAGGCGCCGCCGCTGGACGTGAGAGAGGAGGAAGCGTCGGCGATGCAGGAGGACGTGCATGTGTGGCTGGAGCAGCACGCCATCGTGAACTCCATCCGGTCGGAGTCGGCTGCGGCGGCCAGGCACCGACGATGCAGGGGGACGTGCATGTGTGGCTGGAGCAGCACGCCATCGTGAACTCCATCCGGTCGGAGTCGGTTGCGGCGGCCAGGCACCGACGATGCAGGGGGACGTGCATGTGTGGCCGGAGCAGCACACCATCGTGAACTGCATCTGGTCGGAGTCGGCTGCGGAGGCCAGGCGTCTCCGTCAGCAGCCGAATTTGTCATATGTGGCTGTAGATGCTCTAACCGCACCGTTTGATAATATGGTCACATGCGACCCTCCAATCGCGGAATTTTTATTTTGTGGGAGCTTAAGTTTTAGGGGACGACAAACTGAATCCGAATGACAAATTTAAATTGTAGTATGATAGACACTAAAACTATTCAATTTGCTATCCACTTTTTACGTGAGTTCGTTTTTCCTAGCAGTGACATGTGCACTACACTCTTTTTTTTTGACAGTTTTGAGTGGAGTGTATATGTACACTTTTTTTTTCGAGGGTACAGAGACCCCCTCCCCCACCCCCCAAAGAAAAGAGTTTGGGCCTCGTCCTGCCAAAGTGCCAAGACCAAATGGGCCGCGTAGAATTTTCGCAAGCGAAAAGGAAATAATACAGTAGTTCAGTGTGGAGCTGCCACTCAAAAGAAAAAAAAAACAAGTAAGAGCTCCGTCAGTGGATCCCCACCCACCCAGATCGGAGCTTCTTCTCCATCCCCGGTCTGCCGCCGTCCGTCGCCGCCGCCGGCCGGGGCGGGGGAGTATCCTATCCTCCATGGCGCCGGAGACGAGGAGCAGGAGGGCGAGGGAGCCGCGCGCATCGGAGACCGCGCCGCCGCCGGCGCAGCGCCCTCGACTCACGCGCGCCGGAAGCCGTGGGGATGCGCCGCCCCGTGCCCGCCCCGGTAAGCACACGGCAAGATTCTCTAGTTCCACATCGCCGAGTATACAGATTAACCAAGAAACCAGTAGCTGCGCAGTAACAGAGGTTTGGTGTGTAGGTTACATACAGGGGGGAGTAATCAGGGGATAAACTAAAATTAATAGCAATGCTCTTCTCCTACTCCGGTGGTGCTTCTTTTTATTTGTGATTATTACATGGATGGCCAAAGTGATTGACCACTATTTTCTTTCCCAGAAAATCTCTTACAGTTAGATTATCTACATACATTCTGATAAGGTCGCTCTGCTTGTATCTGCAGATGAGTCTTCAAATAAATATATGGGTATGATAAGTCTTGTTACTGTACTTGGTAGCAGCATTCTCAAGAAGAAAAAAAAAGTGTTATTTGGTAGCCTACTACTGAAACTAGATGAAGAGAACAACCTTACAGCCCAAAGTCCAACTGATTGCTGGCTCTCCCAGCTGCAACACCTGCTGGGAGAGCTTTTTTATATGGTTATAACTTATAAGCTAGCTGTCCATAACCCAAGAGCAATCCAGTCCCATAAAAGGGGCATTTTTGTACATGGCTGGAACTTCTGATGCATATAGCAAGTATCCAAGAGGTATTGAGGAGGTTTCATTTTCTCTGGCAGTGTGGTTAGTGGTTCTTGTAGCATCAAGGAGGGGTCATATGTATGGATGAACATGTAGTGGTATTTATAGCATTAAGTCAAGCCATTGTGTCAGACAGGATTCGCTAGGCATGTAAGGTCGACTGGTCTCTGCTTTCTCTAAGTGATAGTTCTCCCGAGTCGGTTGAGAACGTGGACTCTATATTTTCTTTAAGCTGTCAAAGTTTCATGATACACATTCGGAAGTATATGCTCTACTGAAATGCCCGATTGATGCTGTTTCGACAGGTCAGGTTAATGAGGATGTCGAGAGCAGATTCCAGCATTTGGCAAGTTCAGTACAAAATGATGTTATGCAGTTAAAGGCGGCAACTGGAGAGGACGAGGGAGGCACACCCATCCAAGACCTTGTTGCCGTCGTTCCGCCGATGACGAGGAGGAGGGCGAGGGAGGCGTGTGCATCAGAGACTGCGTTGCCGTCGTTGCAGCGCACACGACTAACGCGCGGTGGAAACAGGGGGGAGGCGCCTGCCAGTGGCCGCACCGGTAAGTGGAAGACTGTACTACCACCGTAAATCTTTTTAGTCCCGCATCGCATCGGTAGTAGTAATCACAAAATAAATTACCTAGAGACCCCATCTCTTTTCTGGAAAATATCTTACTATTAGATTGACTAGTTTGTGATTATGTCCCACTGCTTGAAGCTGTAGATAAATCTTGGAATAAAGCTGTCAAATTGTCATGATATATTCAGAAGTATATGTTCTGCTGAAATGCCCAATTGATGGTGTTTTGACAGATAAGGTTAATGAGGATGTCGAGAGCAGATTCCAGCATTTGGCATGTTCAGTACAAAATGATGTTATCCAGTTAAACAGAGCCATGGAGGCATCACTGGATTGTAAGTCCCCCCTAATTGGTACTTTTGGTGAAAAAGGCTATCATAAATGCTGCTAGTTATTTCCTCATGATTTATCCAGAAAATCTCTTACAATGAGATTATCTAGTCCGTGATTAGGTCCCACTGCTTGAAGCTGTAGATAAATCTTCAAACAAAAATATGGTCATGGCTTAGTAGCCTACTACTGAAACTAGATGGAATAACATCCTTATAGCCCAAAGTTCAACTGATTGCTATCTCTCCCAGCTGCAAAACCTGCAGAGCATTATGTGGTCAAGCCATAGATAACCCAACAACAGTCCAATCCCATAAAAGGGGGATTTTTAATTCTAGTTCATTGGTAATTAGTTCCTAGCAAATTTTTAGTTCCTAGAATTCTTTAGTAATTATAAATTTATAGATAATTTTTTAGTAATTCTATACCATTTTTATATGTAGTTGCAATTTATGTAGCCTCATTATTTTATTTGACAATGTATAGATATGTCTGGAAACGACTACGCCGCAGCCTCTTCTTCGCGGATGCTAAACACGGGTGATGAAGCCATAGAACCGTCGTCACGTCATGACGGTCCCAACACCTTGGGCACATACAAGGATGGGCAGGACAACTACACATCCACTGGTCATGACGAGTCCGGCACCGCCACAAATCCTGAAGACGCGACCGACCGTGACGAAGGGACCGGCCAAGGGGACCAGGCAGCTGGACAACCCAAAAGGCAACGCAAGCCTAGGCGCCGAAACATGCTTGGCACCAATAGGATTGTTATCAACCGAGTATCTGAGGCGGGTCTACCTGTTAGTCCCAAGAAGGCAGAACAAGGTTACAGGAATGCCCTAGGCTGCATCCTTCGCGAAACCGTGAGCATTAATGAAACCAATCTCAGGTCGAAAGCGAACGAGAATTTGCGAGCGCTCCTCATATCGAAGCTGCACACTCATTACAAGTTCCCGGATGTGTCCCTAGACGAGACCACTCCGGTAAATAACAGAGCCCTCTGCAAGTGGTCCAAGCTTTTGAGTAGTTGGAAATCCAAGGCCAAAAGCGAATACCTTAAGAAAGATTATGAAACCGAGATAAAAAAGATGTGGCCTTCGGTTTCCGAGGAGGACTGGAACCTGTTCAAGCAGCACTGCGACACCCCTGAAGTCAAGGAGATGGAAAAATGGGGAAAGGATATGTGGGCTAAGAGTATTGCTAACCACACTCTTGGAAGCCGTGGTTACCCAGGGAAGAAGCCAAAGTTGGACAAGCAGGACACTGAGTTCGCTGCAGCAGGCGACTATCCTGTCATGGTGCGGGAGACGAGGAGTAGGAGGGCACACGCATCGGAGACCGCGTTGCCGTCGCCCCAGCGCCCTCGTCTCACGCGCGCCGGTAGCAGGGGGAATGCGCCGACCAGTGGTCGCTCCGGTAAGTACAAGACTCTAGTTCCACATCGGTAGTTAATTGCTGAGTAGATTAACCAAGACTTGTAGCTGCGCAGTAATATGGTTACTGGGCGCTGGAACAGAGGGGGGGGGGGTAATAAGGAGATTTGTTTTTTCTCCTACTTCAGCGACACTTTTTTGATTCGTTCTTAAGCTGGAAACCTAGTTCACATGTATGATATATCCTTCTGGTGTTTAGATGACCCAGGTGATTTACCAATCTTTTCCAGAAAATCCAGTCTCTTACAGTTAGATTGTCTAGTTTGTGATTTGGTCCCACTGCTTGATGCTGTAGATAGTTCTTTGAATAAAGGTATATGAATAACCCAAGAGCAATCCAATCCCATAAAAGGGGCATTTTTAGACATGGTTGGAACTACTGATGCGTATAGTAAAGTATCCAAGAGGTATTGAGGAAGTTACATATTCTCTGGCAGTGTAGTTAGTGCTGCTTATAGCATCAAGCAGGGGTCCTATGTATGAATATGTAGTGGTATTTAACTATTTATATGATTATATCATTAAGTGAAGCCCTTGTGTCGGAAAGAATTTGTTGGGCATGTAAGGTCGACTGGTCTGTGTTTTTTGTAAGTGATAGTGCTCCCGAGTCGGTTGAAAACGTGGACTCTAGATTTTCTTTAAGCTGACAAATTTTCATGATCTATATTCAGAAGTATATGTTCTACTGAAATGCCCAATTGATGGTGTTTCTACAGGTCAGGTGAATGAGGATGTCGAGAGCAGATTCCAGCATTTGGCAAGTTCAGTACAAAATGATGTTATGCAGTTAAAGGCAGCGACCGGAGAGGACGACAGAGGCGTGCACATCCAAGACATTGTTGCCGTCGTTCCACGAATGACGAGGAGGAGGGCGAGGGAGGCATGTGCGTCGGAGACTGCGTTGCCGTCGTTGCAGCGCACTCGACTCACACGCGGTGGAAGCAGGGGGGAGGCCCCGACCAATGGCCACTCCGGTAAGTGGAAGACTGTACTACCACTGTAAATAAATCTTTTTAGTCCCGCATCGCATCGGTAGTAGTAATCACCAAATAGATTACCTAGAGACCTGTAGCTGTACACTAGTAGAGGTGTAGGCATAGATGTCTAGGGTTACAGGGTGACAAAAAACCAACTCACATGGAGGCATCACTGGATTGTAAGTCCCCCTAATCCGTACTTTTGGTGAAAAAGGCTATCATAACTGCTGCTAGTAATTTCCTCAGGAGTTATCCAGAAAATCTCTTACAATGAGATTATCTAGTTCGTGATTAGGTCCCACTGCTTGAAGCTGTAGATAAATCTTCAACTAAAGATATGGACATCACAAGTCTTAGTAGCCTACTGAAGCTAGATGGAATAACATCCTTATAGCCCAAAGCCCAACTGATTGCTATCTGTCCCAGCTGCGAAACCTGCAGAGCATTATATGGTTAAGCCATTGATAACCCAAGAAGAATCGAATCCCATAAGGCCTTGTACAATGCTAGGTGCTTAGAAAAATAAACCGGGTTTTTCTGAAGCACCAATGCCTATTTCTACAGGAGAGACGCCTAATTAAGCTTCTACCCTCTACAAATAAGCACCAGTGCTTAAAAAAGACTGGTTTATTTCTCTAAGCACCCCCCTAAGCGTCTTGCATTGTACAAGGTCTAACAGGGGGATTTTTAATTCTAGTTCCTAGCAAATATTTAGTTCATAGAAATTTTCAGTAATTATAGATTTTATAGATATTTTTAGTAATTCTATAGCATTTTTATATGTAGTTACATTTTGTGTAGCTTAATTCTTTTATTTGACAATTACAGATATGTCTGGAAACGACTCCGCCGCAGCCTCTTCACGGACGATAAGCGCGAGCGATGAAGCTGTAGAACCGTCATCACATCATGGCGGTCCCGACGCCTTGGTCACATACACAGATGGGCAGGATGACTACACATCCACTGTTCATGATGAGTCCGGCACCGCCACAAATCCTGGAGATGCGACCGATCGCGACGAAGGGACCGGCCAAGGGGACCAGGGAGCTGGACAACCTAAAAAGCAACGGAAACCTAGGCGCCCAAACATGCTTGGCACCGATAGAATTGTTATCAACCGAGTGTCTGAGGTGGGTCTACCTCTTAGTCCCAAGAAGGCCGAACAAGGTTACAGTAATGGCCTAGGCTGCATCCTTCGCGAAACCGTGAGCATTAATGAAACCAATCTCAGGTCGAAAGCCAATGAGAATTTGCGAACACTCCTCATATCGAAGTTGCACACTCATTACAAGTTCCCGGATGAGTCCCTAGACGAGACCACTCCGGTAAATAACAGAGCCCTCTGCAAGTGGACCAAGATTTTGAGTACTTGGAAATCCAAAGCCAAAAGCGAATACCTTGAGAAAGATTACGAAACTGAGATAAAAAAGAAGTGGCCTTCGGTTTCTGAGGAGGACTGGAACCTGTTCAAGCAGCACTGCGAGACCCCTGAAGTCAAGGAGATGGAAAAATGGGGGAAGGAAATGCGGGCAAGGAACATTGGTAACCACACCCTTGGAAGCCGTGGTTACCCAGGGAAGAAGCCAAAGTGGGACAAGCAGGACGCTGAATTTGCTGCAGCAGGCATACCAAACCCCTTCAAGGAATTTGAAAACCCGCGTGAAAATGATTACATCAGGGGCCGGTGCAAATACGATGAAGAGACTAAGACATGGGTCTTGGACGAGAAAACGGCGAAAGTCAAGGAACTCCTGGTAATTGATTAACCTGCTTGTTTTTTGTTATGCTAATTAAGTAGATTTCTTTCCGAGTAGTCACATTTCTAAACGGTCACCTCCCTATTGTAGAGGCAGTATCATGTGGAATCTCAAAGCTCCCAGGAGTCGGAGTCCTCAGCAAGGTGGGACGACCCTCTGAACAGGTCAATCAACGTGGTGCTCGGCAAGGACCCGAAAACGAAGCCGGCTTTTGGTCGTGTGAACGGCGTCGGGCTCAATGAAAAATGGGACACGCATTATCCCGAAGACCGCGAGCTTGCAAGGCAGAGAAGGAGAGCCGGCCGAGCTAGTTTTGAATCCAGATTGGCTGGAATGAGAGAAGAACTTAAAGAAGAAATGAGAGAGGAAGTCGAGGTGAAAGCCAAAGCCATGGCGACAGCCCAAGTCATGGAAATGTGGCCCGATCTAATTGAGGCTGTCAAGCGAAGTTTAGCATCGGGGCAAACAGCGCCACCATCATCCTCTGTCACGTTGGCGCCGGCCAATGTCATTTTGGAGAAAGAGCCGCGTCCTGGTGCACATCATAGCAGCCACTCTGGCCCTTTCATGGGCTAGTGGTCGTCACTGGCTGACATCGAGCCACCCCAACAGTAAGCGTTGCTGGCTCAACAGATACCTTCTTCCATGGTTTCGTTGTTCAGATCTCTAACGTCGTCGACGATGCATACATGTTTGGCAGGAAGGAAGACACTCCGTGCACTCTCCTCGCCATGGTGAAGGGCCAAACGGCATGATGCTGAACCTAATGAGTTTTATGCAAGTTTGGGTTTTCATCTGCTGCATGCATACTTTCTGTGGAATACTGCTATGTTGCATTGGCTGCTAGGGCTCATTATTCTGTTTGTGTTCATCCTTTGTTGAGAGAAACCATGACTCCCTAGTTTGCATGTACCTTTTGTGCATGGAGAAGTATCTATAATGACCGATCTTTGAATAAACTGAATTTCTAGCATGCACTTCTAACAAGAATCCCTTTATACACATCTAGCAAAGATTTGGCAATTGTCGATAGCAACTTGCTTGTTTTCCTCCTTTTTACTTCAGAACCTCCTCTTTTTAAGAGTGCAATTTTTCTTATTTCCCATTTCTTGTTATTGCACAATCTCTTCAGCTTTGTGACTTGTTATAATTGTATTTTCTGATGGCTTAGTTGTGACTTGTTACAATTTGCATTCAGTTTGCAATTTTAAGCAGTTGATGCCTTGGTGGAATATATAGATATCAAAGAATCTTGAAACTAGTCATAATAAAATTACAGTAAAACGGAATTCTGAATATGCATGTGTGTGTCTAACAAGACTCCTCTATTACACATACTATTTTATTCTGAATATGCAATTGTCTTTATTTATTTATTTATTGCAAAAGAAGCTTTTGACTTTTCAGCATGTGTTTCTCCCAGGGTGGTGGTTCTTGCTGCATATGGCCAGCTAATAGCATGATTTAGCTTGTATATACTGGAGTGCTTTAACTAAAATCTGGATATTTTCGCACCTAGCTCTTTTGGTGGCTTGTCAGTGACTTGGTATACTTGTGTTCAGTTCCCGATATTAGGCGGTTGGTGCCTTGATGGACTAGTTATATGAAACTGGTTTTTTTTTTTTTTTTGCATCTCACTTGTTGATACTCCCTCCGTCCGAAAATACTTGTCATCAAAATGAATAAAAGGGGATGTATCTAGATGTATTTTAGTTCTAGATACATCCCTTTTCGTCCATTTTAATGACAAGTATTTTCGGACGGAGGGAGTATCTCTGTAGGAGTAAAATCCATGTCCTCTTACCGATGTATTTAGAAGAATTTTTTTTCTTTTGTCTGTTTCCCTGAAGCAGTGTTTTAATAAAACTGTCCCTGGTGTTCCGTGACACAGATAGGCGTGTCGTCATGGCAGATAAATTTGTTATCAGTTTGTAGGTTGCAGAATCAGCAGCTCGTAGTTGAACTGATCAGAGTTGGTACCAAGGACGCTACTTGTGTCCATTTCATTTTCCCCTATCCACATAAATTAAACTAGTACTCCCTCTGTAAACTAATATAAGAGCATTTAGATTACTAAAATAGTGACCTAAACGCTCTTATATTAGTTTACGGAGGGAGTAGAATGCTACCTGAATTTCGCTCGGATATGAGATTCAAATCGGATGAAACTGTTTCTCTTGTTGCTTGCCACAAGTCTTTTGTTTGTAGAACTGTTTGGCAGTGACTTTCATATATGCATGTGTGTGGGATCAAGTGAGTGTTAAAGCAGTAAAAGAAACATACTACGTAGAAAGCTTGAATGTTTTCTGTAGTACAGTAATAATGTAGGACTCGCTCCTTTGCTTTGCTTTGCTGGGGAATTGTACACGATTCACCTGGGAGTATGCCTGATGCTATTTTGTTTGTGCTTTCTTCAGGCTCAAATTTGGTTTTCACTCTAAGAAATAGGAGAGGCACCCGTGTTTTTTTTTTTTTTTTGGTGGGAGACGTTACATCAGCTCGTGCGCCAAGATTCCCAGCAAACGTTCGCAAGATATATCATTTCCCTTTAATAAAGTTAGGATGTGTGCAACACCAAATGTGCACTCAAAATCTGATTACTTTTTCTTCAAAATCTGATTACTTTTTCTTCGCCAGAATCAGATTTCGTGTTGTTTCTTTGGGAGAAAATAAAGAAGCGTTGCCTTGGCAGCTGGTTGCAACGAACAGTTCAAAAAATCTGACGTGGCATCAGCCCTGCTCCGTTTGCTAGGATAACCTTCCCAACGAATGTTCGCCAGATATCATTTCTCTTTAATAAAGTTAGTATGTGTGAGACACCAAATGTACATTCAAGACATGATTGCTTCTTCCTCGCCAGAATCAGATCTCGTGTCATTTTTCCGCGAGAAAATAAAGGAGGGTTCACCTTGTTAGCTGGTTGTGGCGAAAAGTTCAAGAAACCTGACGTGACATCAACCTTGTGCCAAGATCCGTGCCGTGAGATCGAACGACAAACATGGCATTCGCAGCAAATGTTCGGCAAATATCATTTCCCTTTAATAAAGTTAGGATGTGTGCCTACACAAAATTAATTTGATAAAATAAGCTCAAATAAATCAAATTACAAGCAAAACCGACATTTTTTTCTACCGCTATTACAATGCAAAACCCGGGTATCAATAGACAATCATACATTCTAGAAATTTGTGTATAGATATATGTTAGATAGCATGCTTTAGAGCTCTTAGTCAAGATATTTATAAGCCTCAAACGGAACATAATACATAAATATACACTATGATTTTGATTTGAGTTCCACAAATCAATTTGTGTAGGCTTGCAATTTTTCTTTTGTTGGACCTTGGGGCACTCGATTGAATGGATATTTAGAACAGTCAACACATCAAATACAAAATAATAATAAAATATTACAAAATATTGTATATTTACTAAAAGTATGGTTTGGGTGATAAGTGCTAGAACTGTATACAAATATGTTATCATTTTTTTATGTGTAGCGGAAAGGAATATAACTAAAATTATAAAATGAATTTATAAGTATAGAAAAATAAAAGTTTAATATAAATAAGTAAATGTAAGTGTTATCATATTTATTTTATATAACATATAATTTTCTTTTAATTTAAATACAATATATATATAACGCTGCTCATAATTGATGAAAATATACGTAAAAAGAGGAATTCGTAACAGCTAATTGTTGATACAAGTGGCGGCCTATGAATAATTAATGTGTCCACGTTAACCTTTATCGCCGCCAACGGCAAACTAATAGCTCCTACCAAATCCATATGCATAGGCACCTTTTATTCCCAGTTTATTGTCGGTCGTCAGACTGTCGGCGTAGCAGTGGCCAACGTGTTAACCAATCAGACAATGTATATGGAGAGTGCAGGTCGGCAGAGGTTCAGGCAGTGTGCAGTGCTCACGGCGGTGGCAAACATAAACAGCGTGTGTTTTTTTTATTGTTTTCGTTATAATATGATATTTTTTAATATAATATATAATGAAAATTTATATATATATATATATTGAATTTTTAAATGTATGAGAAACTTTTATTTAACATATATTGAACATTTTTTAATACTACAAATCAATTTTTTTATGTAGTGCGAACTATTTTTTCTAATATATGCTGACTATACATAGTGAACTTTTGAATCTACATTGAACCTTTTTTAGAATGCTATTTTATACAAACTGAACCTTTTATGTTTTTTCTTTGAATTTTTTGTAATATATGTTGAATATTATTGTAATACGCAATACACATGATACTCTTTGAAAGGAAAACCCTTTATTTCAATTGGCTGATATTTTGGCTGGCGCAAACCTCCTCGCAAGATGTCCGATCGTTCAAGTTCGTGCGGCTCTCGTCGCTCGCGCGGCCCAAACGGGACTATGTCGACATGTGCGGACAACCTACTCCGCAACCTGGAGAGGTTGAGGGGTTGCGCCATTCATTCCCTAGCCAAATTCCTTCACCAAATGCAACCCAAAATGTTCAGGATCTGCACATCGCGGCTTGTTGCACAGTGGTCACGCACGTGGTCGCTCTTGCGGGTTGATTTGCTTAGTTTTAGGGCGAGTTTCAGAGTAGCCAGTACCGCATCAATAGTGATGGGCTTCAATGTTTATTTTTTTGGCTACATTAGTGTTTCAGTGCAGCACATACTGGGATTTATACTCATTGGGCTTCCTTTTTTTGGATGTGATACGGTTTGATTCCTTGTAATTGCAAAGTGGTACTTCATTGCAAATCATACATTTTTAGTGGACAAATGCAGAGAGGCTTGTCTAATGGATTATTTGCTTGCAGTATCTAGGGGATATGGATGTTATGTGTTTTTTTTTTTTTTTTACTAGTAAGTTTGCACGTGGATGCACGTATGTACTAACACACCTTATATTAAAAAGAGAGGCGTTTTGGAGGACGAGCTCCATGGAGGCCTTTATTTTTGAAAAAATCAAATTCAATTTTTTATGGTTCAAAAAATTCTCAAAACAAATATGCGTATGTAAGGATGTAACCCACATGTGTGTAAAAATTCATGATGAAATACCTTGAGCTGCGACCTGTACAAAAAAGACAACTTCATGGCCTGGGAGGATGAATAGCACCATGTGTTAAATAGCCTCAGATTTGTCTTTTTTGCACAACCATCATTTCAACGTGTTTTGAACTGAAAATTTACACACATGTGTGTTATGCCTTCATGTATATCTGTAAAAAAATCAGAATTTTTTGAAATGTAAACATATGAATTTCGATGAAATTTCAAATTTGAATTTGGAGGGCTCACTGGAGGCCGAGCTCCAAAAGGGATTTCCGTATATTAAACATCTATAGTTCTAAAATAATGTGACTTGTACGATTCTCAAAAATAAAAAATGAGAACTTGATCTATATAATGAATAAAGATTATCTAAGATGATAAGTACATCATTTTGCAAATCGACTTTAGCCGGAAGACAAAAAGAACGAACTTACGAATTGTTCACAGAGTGGCGACGATGGTCCCCTTTGGCAAGTGAATGACTCAGTCGGCAACTGCGTTGGAAGTGGTTTCGTGAAATGGCAAAGATGGCCAGGATCCACACATGGCAACGGTTGCGGTGGTGGCTGGGGAGGACTGTCGCAGGGAGGGCTGCGTTGAGAGGGGCGAAGTGACGAGTAGTGGTGCGAAGGATTGCAGGTTTGATTTCTTCCAGCATGGGCGGGTGAGGCGCGGTGGAGGCGACGGAGTGCGCGGGCGAGGAGGAGCCGCATGGACAGACGCGTGTTGTTAGAGGTGTCGATGGCCGTGATGCCATGCGCTGGGAAGCATGGAGCGGATGAGCACGGTGCGGCGGCCTTACGCGGAGAAATAGAAGAGAAGGGGCGGTTGGCAGAGGGAGTGGGAGAGTGGGACGCAGCGGGGCAGAGGAGGAGTGGGCGTGGGACGCAGGGTGGAGAGATTTTGTTGAGGACAAAGATTAGTGGCATAACCGTAGGCCAAGCCATGGTTGACTCATAAGGATGATTCTGAGTGTTAGGTCCTTTGATTAGATAGTCCTTTATGGTGTTTTCATAGTATGTGGATATCTACCTGACGAACGAAAGGTTTGGTAGGACAGCTCCCCCGGGACGAATGATTACGTTTGGTACAAAAAGCACTACCCGAACACCCTCCCTATCAGCCCTAGAGGCATTTGCCCTGTAAAATGGAAAAGGGAAAAAATCCAGTAGCAAAGCCTAGACCTTTTTTGTGACAAATAAAAGCTGAGTTTTTGCTGTGCTACAGAAAAATGCCATCAACTATAAAAGGCATAAATTGCCATGGGTAAAAAAGATTTCTTTTCTTTGCAATGATCCAAAAGAGAGAAGTCATGCCAATTTCCATCTGTCCATGCATGGTGGCGGGAAAAATGTTGATTGAAATTGACATTAATGATTATATTGACATGCATGTAATAAATGTTATAAATTACGGTGGCAATATTGATAATTTTGCCATGGCAAAAAAAGTAAAAATTGCCATGTCAAATTTAAAACTTAAAAATTCATAGAAAAACAAGAGGTAAAAAAGAATTTGCTAGGGCGTTGTAGGTAAATTTTCCATGTCGGTAAAGGTATTTGCGTGAAAATGTAATAATCATGGCAAAACTATTTGCGAATGCTATGGAAAAATTGCCATCATCCAACATAAAAAATCCATTGTAGAAAAAAATAGAGTAAAAATTGCCATGATGTTATTACTAAATTTGCCATGATTTGTGAAATAGATTTCCCTTGATGTGAGAACAAAAAATTGACATGGTCCATTTAAAAATAATTGACGTGCTCATACACGAAAATTGCCATGTTTGATGCCAACATGTTTGTCATACTAAATTGCCATGGTCAATTACTAAATAATTATATTATAATCACTAAATAATTATATTTCATAACCAAATGATTATTTTACATTATAAAATAATTTACCATGGTCAATTACTAAATTTGCCGTAGTCAATTACTAAAATTTGCCATGGTTGAAAAAGTATTTAAAATTTGTCATGGTCAATTACTGAAATTTGCCAAGGTCAATTATTAAAAATTTCCATGCTTAGTTATTAAATTTGCCATGATCTACCTAAAATAATTGCCATGATGATTAAACTAAATTTGCCATGACCAATTAATAAATTTACCATGGTCGAAAAAGGACTTAAATTTGTTTAATAAAACTTGCAATGGTCAATAAACTAAATTTGCCATGGTCGAAAAAGGATGTAAAATTTGCCATGGTCAATAAACAAAGTTTGCCATGCTCAATTACTGAATTTTCCATGGTTGAAAAATACTACTTCAAATTTGAAAAGGTCAATAAACTAAATTTGCCATTGTAATAAAAACTAGAAAAATTGCCATGAACACTTTTTCCCTGGAAAAAACTAAAGTTGCAGTTGTGTTGAACTGAACCTCAATTCACAAAAATCATTTCAAACAAAAATATAGAAACAAAAACATGTTGTCTTGGAAAAATCATTCTGAAAAATTAGGTACAGATAGCAATCTTGCCATCCCACCAGACCAAAAATAGGCTATGGCAAAACGTTCTGGAACATTACCAACATTTGAAGTCTAAGAAACCTTATCTGTCGGATGGGACGAAGGCAACAAAAATGGCCTTCCGCACACATCCATGGCTCTCCACAGCTTCACATATGCCATATCGGATGATTTGTAGGAAAAGAATGTGTACGACAAGTTGCCATGGAAATTTTGGAGAATGTGAAAATGGATGAAAATTGCCATTGCGTCACACAAATCATCACTATATTGCCATCACTAGTGGAACAGAACTATCTAAGGGTGTGTTTGGTTCAAGAATCAAGTGGAATGAAATGTCATGGTTCCATTCTCTGGGAATGGGTTGGTTCCATTTCTGTGTTTGGTTATGAATATTAGATGGAATGGAATGGTTACGTTCTAGTGTTTGGTTCGACAGTTTGAATGGAGTGATTTCCAGCAACAATATGAACAACTTTAATCCTTTGTATTTTCAGGTACAGAGTATTCAAATTCTGAGAAAACATTTGAATTTTATTTGCAACACGAACAATTTATAAATACACTAAAGCATATATCAAATACTATAAATCCACACTAGTTTGTATTTAACGAGTTATATATATAGGTAAAAAATCATTAACCAACAATCGGACATACGCACCAAGCAGAAATAATGAAAGACTTGCCGCTGCTGTACTAATGAAGCTGTCTGTTGTAGCAATCCAACATACGCACAAGCAATTCGTATACTGAATGAAGCTCGTCTCTCTGCTAGCCGATGCTGCTCTCTGTTGCTGCTGCTCGGCTGCCTGCTAGCCGCTTCTTGCCCAGTCTCTGCTGCTGCTCCACGGCTGCTGATCTACTGCTCCACGGCCACCGCGGCCGCAAGCCACTGCTGCCTAGGAGCACCACCAGGAATCAACCTGCTGCCTGTAGGAACGCGCCGTCGCGGTTGCCGTTGTTCCTATTGCAGCCAGTCATTGCTCCCTGCTTGCAGCCGTTGGTGAGGGGACGGTCGGACGAAGGTGGAGCAGCGCCTGAGGGCTGGCTAGCCGGTGGTGGAACAGCGCCCGAGGGCTGACTGGATCGGGGCCGGAGTGGCCGGATCGCGGTGGAGCGGCGCGCAAGAAGGTGGAGGTGGCCAGGTTGTCGCAGCGGCGCTGGCCCTCACGGCCGGAGCAGGAATGGGTGGGTGGCTGGTGGTGGGAGGAGATAACCAGGGCGGAGGCGTTCCGCGTCGTTCCATCGATTTGGAGGTACTAGCAGGAGGAATATGCCATTCCAGGGAACCAGTGGGTTCCGATTCCTCGACCAAACCAAACAGGAGAATGACCTCTAGGGATGGGACGGACCCGTTACGTTTCATCTGGTGACACGAACCAAACACACCCTAAGAGCATCTCCAGCCGTGTCCCCAACACGCCCTTCTCATGCCTTTTTTCTGCGCCGGCGATCGGAAATCGGCCCAGCCGCGCCTCCAGAATCTCATTTAGCATCGGTTTGGGCCAAAAAAACAGCCGGCGGTCCCGAGCCGAACCCAAGCGTCCGGAGGTCGCCTGGGGACGCCGACACAAGCGAAAAGCGGCGTGGGGCCGCTCTGTCGGCAAGATGATGGCCGTTTCCCGCCGTTTCTTCCCGCTTTCCCCCCGTCTTCCCTCCCATTCTCCCTCCCTCCCGCCATTCGCCCCCTCTCCCCTCCCCTCATTCCGTCGCCATACCGTCGAGGAAGTACGCAGCACCCCGTGCCGCGACGGATGCCCCCGCCCAGCCGAAGCAGAGGAAGCAGAGAGCGCGCGCCGCCGTCGAAGCCGCCGGGCATGACTAACGCCGACTGGATGGCGGAAGTTCAACGCCGGGAATCTGTCACCACCGACAGGAGGAACAGGGCAAATACCAAGAGGGCCCGCGACGCGGCGGCGGCCTCGTCGAGGCTCGAGCACGACCAAACCGAGATGTCTCGCGCGGGCATGATGCATCCGCCGGCGGCCAAGTCCCATATGCGTCCTGGAGCCAGCAGACCGTCGGGTCCCGGCCGGCTGGGGTTGCACATCATCGCCGGGCTACAGCGACGGCGAAGCGCATGGCGGCTTCAACCCCAACGTCACCTTCCCCCATGACCGGCCCGTCCAGCGCACACCCTCACCCGCCTTCGCC
This sequence comes from Secale cereale, assembly GCA_902687465.1. Lineage (NCBI taxonomy): Eukaryota > Viridiplantae > Streptophyta > Magnoliopsida > Poales > Poaceae > Secale > Secale cereale. Next base: position 835,592,603 of record LR738712.1, on the reverse strand, counting down.
GGCGTTCAATACCCACCTTACAACTACTCGCCGCCGGCCTACGCTGCCTCTCCGCCGTGGGGCGCTGCTCTTCTCGCAAGCATAGTCGTCGCACCTCGGCGACACGGACACGACGGAGGCCGACATGGACGACATCATCGCGATCAGCTCGGCCGCCGCTGCCGCCTCCCCCGGGTTCACCATGGACGATGACGCAGTCGATCTCAACGGCGGCATGGATGGCGAGCCCGACTACGACGAGGAGGAGGAGGAGGAAGAGAAGGAGCCGGTGCCTGCTCAAGCGATTAAAGGAAAGAAGAAGAAGAGGGCGGCCAGGACCGGCGAGCCGCGCATCAAGTGAGCGTCCAAGGAGGACGAATGCCTCGCCGATGCGTGGAAAGTCGTCTGCCTCGACCCGATCACCGACACGAACCAGAGCGTCGACACGTATTGGGACCGGATCAAGGCTGAGTTCGACGAGCGCAAGCTCGTCGACCCCTACTTCAAAGGCGTCTACATGCAGCATGGATCGAAGGCGATGTCGAACCATTGGAGGCTCATCCAAACGGCATGCAACAAATGGCATGGGATCGTCGAAGAGATCGCGGCTCGTCCGGAGAGCAGCGCCAGCATCAAGGATCAGCTGGTGCGGATGTTCGCCATGTTTCGCCAGGGCAACAACGATCAAGACTTCAACTACATCCACGTCTTCCAGCGGATCGACAAGTGCGAGAAGTGGGCGGAAGTCCGGCGCACCCTCGCCAAGGCCAAGGAGACGTACAAGCCGGACGCGCCGACGTCGGGCGCGTCCGATGGCCGTCTTGATGGCCACAAAGGGGCCAAGAAGGGGAAACAAGTCGACACGGCTGCCGCGCGTGTGCACGAGTCCATCGAGAACTGCCTCGTCGACGGCAAGAACCGGTCCGTCCTGCGGGAGGAGAAGATCGAGGCGCGGTGGTTGGCGTTGATGACGAACAGCACCGTCAAGCTTGACCTGCTCCGTACCAACGTTGCCGACTTGCCGCAAAGAAGAGGAATACCGACCTGGCATTCCTGATGGGAGGGGCGAACATGCTCCGGAGCGACGATCCACAGCTCAAGGCGTGATACTTGACGGAGCGCGGCCTCATCCTGAACCAGATGCCGTCAACGACGCCACCAACACGGCCGACGCCCACGCCGCCGACAAGCCCCGTCGATGATGCCTCCGCGACACCCAGCAGCACAGATGCCGCGCCGACGCCGCCCAGCACCGAAGCCGCACCGACGCCGAGCCCAGACGCAGCGCAGACCGCCCAGCAGCCCTCACACGCCGACCACCCCGACGGTAGTGGACGACAACGCCGTTTGATGCGGTTGCCTATGTGCCCTGCCTTTTCGCGGTCGAACTTCTCATTTTGATTGCCAAACTGTGGCAAGAGCGCCGATCTGTGGCGCAGTGATCGTCGGACTTGTGGCATTTTTTTGGGGGTGGGAATGAACAAAGTTTGAAATTTATTCGCTTTGGGGGCGGCTCCTGGGGGCGTGGCTGGGGCCTATATCGCCCCAGGGCCTAATATTCGTCGGAGGAGCCCAAAATAGCGCCGGCATACGCGCTGGGGGACGAACGGCTGGAGATGCTCTAAGCATGACCAAATAATTGCCATGGGAAAACATCTTAAGTTGCCATCACGAAAAAAGGAATTTAAAAATGGTGCCTCTAGCTAAAATAAATTCAAACTGGAAGATAACAGAATGCTAGTAAGTCAAAAAAAAATCATGATAATACGTGTCTCATTTATATCATAATGATCATAGTACAAGTCACGTACATCCCGACCTGACAAAATTGAAAAGACAGCAGAACGCTATCCGGTGCACACAAGAACACCAGTCAAGAAGTAAAATTACAAACAAGACTGAAGAATCCTCCGAGCTTGACACCAACGCCCGTCACCTGCCTTTGGCACCACCATAGCAGCCACCAAAAGAGAAAATGACGGATCACCTCCACACCGGAGCTCGACGCGGCTCCATCGCTGATATGCAGCTTTGTGGACCTCCAAGGTGGCTCGTCAATAAATACGAAGCCGTTGCCGTTGAACGAATCGGACTGGGGCAACACCCCGGACACGTCATCGAACTCCGGATCTGGCTCCCACGCCCAACTAAGACGTTGAAGGAGGAAACCATACCTGCCTGCCACGAACCACAAACCCGGATCCACTATCTTCCAGATGTCATTGATGCAGATCACAATCTGCATCCGCTCCTGCACTACCTCCCGAGCTCCACGCCGGCGCTGGAGCAAACGCTGTCGCAACGGCAGAGCCTGAGGACACAGGTCCACCACGAGGATGCCGCCACCACCGCACCATCCTTGCTTGAACAGTCTGGTTTCCAAATCCACCCCAAAATCAGTTCGTCTCATTGAGGAAGGATCTGAAGATTTATTAGTCGACACCGCCATCACCACCGCCAAAGCCACGACGATGAACAACCCCAAATCCTAAAAAACTAATGCCTAAAACAATCCACACGCATGGATTCGACGACCCCCCTCACCACCAACGACCAAGATCGTCAGTGGAGGGAAGCCGCCGGAGGACGGCGGCGCAGGAAGACGCCCTGACGGCAGGAGGCGAGATGGCCTTTCTTTCTTGGGAGAAGAAAGAAGACGTTGTGCTAGCAAGTCATTAGGACTGATGAAACGTGAAAGATACCAGTATTAGAAAAAGAGGCTTGCTTCGGTAGACCCCCCCCCC
>LR738712.1:835569920-835589746 GCA_902687465.1 Secale cereale | reverse complement strand
TATAAGGGAAGAACGGTCATACGGAAGAAACGTATACCCACCTCGTATTATACAGTTACACTCCCCATGCCCGCATACGTATAGCACGCAAAAAAAAGGCAGTTGCACAATCTACGCCCGCCCTATCTACTCGCCAGCCCCATCTGTTCGCACGCCCGCCCGACATTCCAAGTGACAGATCGCCGCCGTCCTTCCCCCGTCTGTACGGCGGCGGATCGCCGCCGTACTTACCCGGTCCGCCGCCGCCCTCGCCGTCCCAACGTCCTGGCCGCCGTCTGAACGTGAACGCCCGCCCGCTGTGCAAAGTGGCGGATCGCCGCCGTCCTTCCCCCGTCCGCCGCCGCTGATAACCCGTCGACGCCGCCCTCGCCGGTTGCTCGTCGTGCACGTCACCACCTGAAGTCCGTCGTCGAACGCCGGCGACGTCTACACCGCGGGCCAAGGTTTCTCATCTAAACCCTAGCGGGCATGAGGCGGGAATGATGCGTAAAAGTTAGGTCTAGTTTAGGGTTCATCAAAACCTCCCGCCGCAGCGCCTCATGTACGTACTAGACCTAACACACGATATTCTGCAGTTCTGTGAGGTAGGCGTGTTGACATGGATGAAGAATCCGCATGTGGGAGGGAGAAGAATGATACTGATAAGGTGACTAAAACTGATAATGATAATTTGAACGAAGATGATGACAGCAGCGACAATGATTCCGTCTCGTCATATGATATCTTACCTCCGGAGGATTTTGATAATAATGAACATGGCGCAAATAGTGAAAACGTAAGTGGCATAACCGTTGATTTTATTTTTGATTTTGCAAAGTATGGCATGGCTAACTATTTATTCTTGTGTACAAATTTGCAGGAAGATGTGGATGTAGACAATGTGCAAAATAGTTTTCAGGAATCATTCGCAGATAACTTGAGCCAGGTTAGTTCATAGTTGATGTATATCGATCAACAACATTAATTAAATGGTATTAATTGACTTATATATTTTCAACTGAATTTTGTAGGGGGAGTCATATGATCCTAGTGATGATCAGGATGAGGGAGGGATCGACATTCAGGAGGCTCGAAGGCAGCAGAAGATGGTGGAGACACATTGGAAGGTCATGGCTATGACCTTCCGATCGCAAGGGGATGCATACATATTCTACAACAATCACGCTAAAGAGCACGGGTTCAGCATCAGGAAACAGAAGGTCAAACGAGGTGCTTCAGGAATGATTCGGTACCGGCGGTTTCTTTGCTCCAGGGCAGGGAGAAGGCAAAGCAAGTTCATAACCATGGAGGGCCGCAAGCGGAGGCTTAGACCGGAGACTCGTTGCGACTGTGGTGCACATATGGTGGTGAAGCTGGACAGAGAGCGTGGCGTTTGGTTCGTCGTGTCATTCGTTGATGATCACAACCACATGATGGCTCCGCCCGATGAGGTTTGTTTTTTGTGGTCACACCGACGGATTGGATATGGCACGAGGGCCGAGATATTGGTGATGGAAGCGGCCGGGATAAGAAAGCATATAATAATGGACAATTTCATCAGCAGATATGGTTCGTACGATAAGTGTGGGCTTATCAGAAGGGACATTTACAATTTATGTTGCAGAGAGAAGATGAAGCTTATGGCACAGGGTGATGCTGAGACAGCAGTTGGCATAATGAGGAGCAGAAAGGAGAAGGACCCTGAGTTTTTTTGAGTATGTGCTTGACAAGGAAGGGCGACTGAAGAGTATGTTCTGGTGCGATGCACAGTCGCGGAGGGACTATCAGGACTACGGAGATGTGGTAGTGTTTGATAGCACTTATAAAATGAACAGATATGGCATGCCGTTCGTCCCCTTTGTTGGAGTTAACAACCACCGTTGCACCACAGTGTTTGGTTGTGCTATCATTGCTGATGAGACCGAAGAGACATACGTTTGGCTGCTGCAGACTTTTCTGAAAGCAAACTGTCAGGTGAAGCCAAAGTCCATAATCACAGACGGTGACGCGGCAATGATCCGGGCTATTCGGTCTGTTCTTTCAGATGTCATACATCGTCTTTGCTCCTGGCATATTGAAAAAAATATGCAGCGGCACCTGCACTACAAGTCACTGGATGAGTTTAGATCGCTCTTGTACTATGCCACCTCTCAGGCGAACTTTGAGCAGAGATGGACCGCTTTCTATGTTAAGTGGAAGACGGAAAAAACAGAAGAGTGGCTTAACAGGATGTACAGAAAGAGAACACTTTGGGCAGCTTCATATCTTTCAGATGGTTTTTTCCTTGGTATGCGAAGTAACCAGAGAAGCGAAAGCCTCAACTCCTGCCTTCACCTTCACCTGGACTACGGTATGACAATAGTTGATTTGGTAGTGCATTATGAGAACTGTATAGTTTGCCTCCGTGAGAACGAGGCGTACGATGACCACGAGGCACGTCAGAAATTACCGCCGTCGGTTAGTGAATATAAGGCCCTCGAGGAGCATGCAGCCAAAGTATTCACACCTGCTAATTTCTACATACTGGAAGATGATTTGCATAAGATGGGTCAGCTGGAGATATTTGAGACGCTCGTGGGAATTGAGCGTCAGACATTCATGGTGACATGGAAGGACAACCACAAATTCAGGTACAATGTTGTTTATGAACCAGGTAACTCAGAACAAACTATAACATGCAGTTGTCTTAGGATGATTCGTAAAGGGCTGCCATGCAAACACATTCTATTTGTTCTTCATCATCTGAACATAACTGAGATACCAAAATGTTGTGTCCTACATCGGCTGTCGAAAAATGCGAGAGATGGGTTGCCTGTGCAACGGAAGAGTGATATGTTTGGATGGGGTTGGTCAGGACCATTGGAGAGAGAACAATATAGTGAAATAACCATAAAAACCGCGGAAGCTGCTCATGTTGCAGCAAATGATCCCTTCTTGTTTGATGAGTTGATGAAGGCTCTGGACTCCATAATTGCGCAGAAAAAGATTTCAGAGGAGGAACTTATAGGAAGTAGGAGGTACGCTAAGCTTAAGAAGGTGGCAAATCAGGCGCACCAAGTTCAACCTGGTATTGGTGATCCTGAAAAAGTTTCGACGAAGGGTGCACCTAAGAAGGGGCGGTCAAAGGGGGGCCCCGATATTACGAAGAATGGTAGGCCAAAAGATTTTACAGAGAAGAAAAGTGGTCCTTTATGTAGTCTGTGTGGTCTCCCAGGTCATAACAAGGCTACATGTAAGAAGAATGAGAAGTAAGTTGCAACTTTCTTATTTTGGTTATCTTGCCAATTTGATTTCACCGAATATATTTTCTCACTCATATTGTTCATATTTTGTTTAGGAATTGGGCGTAGAGAAGAAGCTTGTAAGTGAAAGAAAGAAAGATTCTCAAGATCATGGAGAACAAACGAGTCTGAGGATGGGGTGTTGGCTATTATCTGCTTGAAATAAACGTGCCGTTGTCGGCACTAGATACTATTTTCTTCATAGTAAGACATCTTTTTATTGTAATGCGGCATGGTTTAGCATGTTCCGCAACTAAATAAACATGTCGTGATCGGTATTTGCTATATTATTTATCTGGGTGTCACTTTTGTATGCATCATTGGCAGTTATTTTTAATACGGTTTTGCTATGTGCTGTAATCTGGATGACGGCTTTGTTTAAGTGAAAAACAAAGCTTACGTATATTTAAAAATAAAACTTACACAAAAAAATATGCCCGACCACCGCAACGGGGCCCACAGTGGCGTCCAGATCACACCCAAATCAAGCCCGAAGGCGACTCGGGCGGCTGATAGAGCCGCTAATGGGCCCGAAACGGGGTCCAACGGGGCTGCGGGCGGTATAGAAGAGGAGCTCGATGGAGGGGGCGGAGGCAGCTATTTAAGCCGCTCGTCGCGTCCCCCGGCTTCCGAGGTGGGACTAAATTCCCTCGACGCGTCGCGCCCCGTGCTGCAAGCGGTCACCAGGCCGCCCACTCCCCCGGCCAGCCCAGTTCGGCCCACGTCCTCCCCCGGCCCAGCTTCTCCGGGCCACGCCCCCGACCGCGAAAGATAAAGAAATGAAAAATTTATGATAAAGGAAACAAAAGAAATAAAAAAATAAAAGAAATAAGAAAAATAAAAAAATAAACATAAAAAATAAAAGATTAAAATAATTAAAAATTAATAAATAAAAAAGACAGTTATAATGAGATTTAATATACATGATTTGACTACACCCTAATTGTCACAATAATAACAATTAGGCAGTAGTCAAATCACATATACTAAACATTATTACTAACTGTTTTCTTATATGCGTATGCAGTCGTATATAAACAGGTCTCGACGACCTTCGGCGGGCGAGGTGGGACTAAACTTGTAGCCGGCTGCTTCCGTTGGGCGACGGGAGCGGGCGGGGGCGTGGGCCGGGGAAGGCGACGTGGGCCGAACTGTGCTGGCCGGGGGAGGGGCCGGCCTGTGACCGTGTGCAGCGCGGGGCGCGACGCGACTAGGTAAATTTAGTCCCACCTCGGAAGCCGGGGGACGCGACGAGCGGCTTAAATAGCTGCCTCCGTCCCCTCCATCGAGCTCCTCTCCTATACCGCCCGCAGCCCCGTTGGACCCCGTTTCGGGCTCATTAGCGGCTCTATCAGCCGCCCGAGTCGCCTTCGGGTTTGATTTGGGTGTGATCTGGACGCCACTGTGGGCCCTGTTGCGGTGGTCGGGCATATTTTTTTTGTAAGTTATATTTTTAAATATACGTAACCTGTGTTTTCACATAAACAAAGCCGTCGTCCAGATTACAGCACATAGCAAAACCGTATTAAAAATAACTGCCAATGATGCATACAAGAGTGACACCCACATAAATAATGTAGCAAATACCGATCACGACATGTTTATTTAGTTGCGGAACATGCTAAACCATGCCGCATTACAATAAAAAGATGTCTTACTATGAAGAAAATAGTATCTAGTGCCGACAACGGCACGTTTATTTCAAGCAGATAATAGCCAACACCCCATCCTCAGACTCGTTTGTTCTCGATGATCTTCAGAATCTTCTCTTTCACTACTTCCATGGTGTTGCATTCCGAGAAAAGTATTTCAGCTAGAATGCGGCCCCTTGAAGAATTAATAACTTCTTGGTCAAACTCACATATCCAATCATCTCCGTCCCAGTTTTCAATGCACTTGATCACGAAAAGACCACAAGAGACACTGCAAGACACCACGAGTTGTGTTATTCATGGATCAAACAAGTACATCTGTATACCTTATTGCGAACGTACATGTCAGTTTGTAACGGCATAGGGTATTCCTTTATTGGCCAGGAAGATACGTCAGGATGTTCCGTTGCAATAATGGAGTTCATCTCCGTCGTATCTTTAGCTATCTCAGCCCTCTGAAAATAAAATTTGAAATTCATATGAAGTACGTGTCGCATAACTACATTTTGGTTTACGTGAAGTTGTAAGCTTACCAGCTTAGCAATTTTTGTAAGAACTGTCTCGCTGCAGTCACCAAGAGAGTCTAAGACTTGAAACTCTTTTTCCTCGTTGTGCATAAGAACTGTTATCCAATGATTTTCTTGCACATGAAAAGGAAAGTATGCATACAACAAAGTATTTTTTATGTTGGTATACCCACGGATAATTATGTAGTAGAAAAGAATATAGTAAAGTTAAGTACCTTATCTTTAACGAAATACTCTTCAGTAACTCTAGACACCATTTTACTTTGATTTGTGAAATGTTCCATAAAATGCTTCTTAGAGTTTTTAACCTTCCCATCACCACGAAGGATAAGCCAGTGTGACACCCAAGATGATACTATGTGACGGTCAGCACGAGGATGATGGGTCTGCATATGGTTGCAATAACTATTGATGACCTGAAAATAACATAACAACAATACGCCTATTAGGTAATTCATACAAATGACATGTACAACTTCATAAATTAATGTCAATACTTACGGCGCCCTGTAACCACTGTTTTGAAATAATGGCTTCAAGCATATTAGATGTACATGTCTCCCCACCAATGCCCGTCATGTGCACAACAGTTTTCCTACAAAGCTTCTCCGAGGATGCTAGTTTCTGAACATAAATCTTAGCAGCCTCTATCTGTTCTTCATCAATATAATCGGTACTAACCAGTGCAACTCTCACACCAAACAAATCTAAAATTGTAAACAACAATGAGTTCATAAAGTGTGCATGCAAGGACAGAAATATCTTCGAACAATAAATTACCTAGCACTTACTTTTCCTTCGACGTTTGCGTCCACCATTTTGCTGGTACGGTGAACGATAGTATTTTGACTGTTTCCTCTTCCGTTTCCCATCATTATCCTTAGTGCCTTTTACTTGAACTTTTTTAATAAGGGTCTTCAAACTATCCATACTAATCTCCTCAGATTTATCCGCGCTAGACCCGTCTGACACTGTATTGATATTCTTGGGGGTTGCGGTAAGAGCTGGAAACTCATCTGTGTCTACCGTTGCTAGAGATGGGTCGGTTGAATTACCATTCTCCTCGATCACGAAGGGGTCGCCTTCATCTCCTGTACCGGGTGTGTTGAGATGCACACCTTTATCACTCCTCAACTTCTTCTCATTTCCAGTGGTGAAGGATGCCTCCAACCCGTTGTCCATATCTTCTTTTGCAGGAGTTGATTTTACATCTGTCCAGTATTTTGATGGACCATACTTGTCCACCCACTCTTCAGTATTCTCCACAAACTCAACCTCTTCACGAAACCCCATGTTTGACTTGGAGACAAGACCTTTCTTCAACAGCTTCTGCAGTACTATCTGCAATGACACGTCGATAACATTAACTACATGCGAACATTATGAATATGTAAACTCATGTAAATTAAAATACACTTCACTCGTTACCTCAGCACATTTTCCAGGGAGAAGACTAATTTATTTTTGCATATCTTTCATGCATTTCATTAATTGATCTAATGTGGCGTCCCTGCTCGACGAAGCCTCATCTCTATTATCTTTTCTTCGTGAGACACGACATGTTCGCTCTTCCGGCTCCAATTCTTCCTCCGCAATTTTTCCTTGTTGAGCGATTAATGTCTGTCTGTACTTCTCACTTATCAAGTCATCAATCTGTCACAGAGCCAAGCAAATTAATTCCCTCTACATTTATATAGTCACATAAATGCATGCAGTACGAACTAGTAATACATACCATCCCATTACCCCGACCGTATGACGTGTCGTACGCGTCATGCTTCTTAGCCTCATCCTCTGTCCAATTAAGCATCAACGGATATTCATGAGCTAGTGGATCAAATGTCTCTAAGTCCAGTGGCTGCACTTTCTCCCAAAACAAGTACTGCACAAACATGAAGTACATTAGCAAACGTTTTCTTAGAAAATATAACTCGCATTAAACAATTATATAATGTAAGATTTACCTGTAGGAGGGCAAGGTTTCCGACCGGCCAAGTAAATTTTGTAGTATCTGACTGGGTCTTTGTGATGCCTTCAATGCAAACGCGTAAAGTGAACGCGTTCCAATTAAATGCTTTGATGGCCTCCACATCCTCCACTAACTTGTAAAAAGCATTAGGAACTTCTTTCGTGGAGTGCGGTGCAAGAACAGTGCCTAAAAGAACCAGAACAATTCTACGGAGGAAATCATCATCGTATGTGCCACTGGCAACGATGTGCTCAATCAGCTGGTCTATCATCATTTGACCCGTATTGGAATCTACAAAACGACTTGGCACTTTCACCTTCAACTTTAACCCCCCTTTGCCTATCGCTTTCATGGCATCTTTGCCCTTGTTCTGAAGCCCAAAAATGTCAAACACATCTTCAGTGCGCAATGATATCGCACCGTTTTTTGATGGCATAATGAATTTTTTTCTTTCCAAATCATATGATTTAATTATGAATTTCAGCAAACACTTTCGCATGAGAACACTGGGAATCAACAACAATTTTTCTAATGCAGTGCTTGCAAAACGCTTTTTCTTCCTAGAGTTAAGTCTGCTGACCAACAAACACCACTTCTCAACAGAACAAAATATGTCTGCGTACTCGTCCATCACTACAAATATGAGCAGCAAAAATATTAGCTCGTACTACATCTCTTCGAAACATGATGATTGAACATTAATTATGGAAAAAAAATTACCTCGGCGGATGGGGGGTGTGGAGAAGTCGAGGTGGGGAGCAGCGTCGGGTCGCGTCCGTGACAGATGGTGTCGGGACCAGCGGCGACGTAATTGTGCGCGGGCGGCGGGCTCAGGTCGCGTCGAGGGCGGCGGTCACAGGTGGCGTCGAGGGCGGCGGGCTCAGGTCGCGTCGAGGGCGGCGGGCTCAGGTGGCGTCGAGGGCGGCGGTCACAGGTGGCGTCGAGGGTGTTGGGGAACGTAGTATTTTAAAATTTTCCTACGACCAAGCAAGATCTATCTACCAGATGCATAGCAACGAGAGGGAAGAGTGTGTCTACGTACCCTCGTAGACCGGAAGCGGAAGCGTCAAGTGACGCGGTTGATGTAGTCGAACTTCTTCACGATTCAACCGATCAAGCACCGAACGTACGGCACCTCCGCGTTCAGCACACGTTCAGCTTGATGACGTCCCACGAGCTCTTGATCCAGTTGAGCTTCACGGGAGAGTTTCGTCAGCACGACGGCGTGGTGACGGATATGATGTATCTACCGGCGCAGGGCTTCTCCTAAGCACTGCAACGGTATGACCGAGGTGTGTTTCTGTGGAGGGGGGCACCGCACACGGCTGGAACAATTCAACTTGTGTCTTTGGGTGCCCCCCTGCCCCCGTATATAAAGGAGGGAGGGAGAGGCCGGCCCTAGAGGGGGCGCGCCAAGTGTGGGGGGTCCTACTAGGACTCCCAAGTCCTAGTAGGATTCCCCTTTCCTTTCCGGAGTAGGAGAGAAGGAAAAAGGGGGAGAGGGAGAAGGAAAAGGGGGCTGCACCCCTTGTCCAATTCGGACTAGAAGGGGGGCACGCGCCTCCTTCCTTTTGGCCTCTCTCTTCTATTCCCGTAACTCCCCGGTACTCCGAAAATACCCGAATCACTCGGAACCTTTCCGATGTTCGAATATAGTCGTCCAATATATCGATTTTTACGTCTCGACCATTTCGAGACTCCTCGTCATGTCCCCGGTCTCATCCGGGACTCCGAACTCCTTCGATACATCAAAACTCATAAACTCATAATACCGATCGTCATCAAACGTTAAGCGTGCGGACCCTACGGGTTTGAGAACTATGTAGACATGACCGAGACTCATCTCCGGTCCATAACCAATAGCGGAACCTGGATGCTCATATTGTGTCGGGGGAAACTGTCCGCCACGAACACCTATGGGACCGGAGCCCCGTGTCTGTGCGGTACGAGGGCGGAGGGAGCACGAAGAGCAGATCGTAGCGAACACGCGGGCAGTTTTACCCAGGTTCGGGCCGCGGTAGACGCGTAAAACCCTACTCCTTCTTAGTTGTGTATTGAGTTTGAGTGCTCGGGAGCTTGAAGAAGCAGCTACACCGAGCGTGAGAGTGATCTAGGTTCCGAACCCCCTCCACGTTGTGCATGGGCCTCCTTTTATAGTGTAAGGGGTCACCGACAGGTGTCAACGTAGGAGAAAGGGGTAAAGACGTAAAAGAGGTGGTAGTTGTAACAGTGCGGGAACAGTGGAGCTACAGTGCAGAACAGTGGTCTATACCTACTTGGACAGTGGGGTACAAGGGCATTTAATGCCCGTCGCCGTCGACCCCAAAAGTTCCCGCCCTAGCGTCTCCGTCTGCCACGGCGATGGATCCACCACCGTGGAGTGCCACCGTGTCCCCCAGGCTGCACAGCCGTCCGCCACGCGTCCCTGGATAGGCCCCAGGGCGACGCGTGGGTCGGCGAGCTGGAGCGCGGGCACACAGCGCAGCCTTCCCGGTAAGCACCTTGCCGGGGCCTTGATCTTGCCGGGCCCGGGAGCTTGCCGGGCTCTGAAGCTCGTCGCTCCCCGGGCCCTCGCCGGGTCTTCTAGTCTTCCTGGCAAGCTTCTCTTGCCAGGGCCTTGTGCTAGTAGGGCAGTCTTGAGCCTGGTACGGCCTTCCCGGCAAGCTCCTCTTGCCGGGGTCTCGGTCTTCCGCCTTGTATACTTTGTTTTTGAATGGTTTGACAGGGAGCAGGAAGGTCTCCGGCGAGCACGCGGTAAACCCTGCCGCGGGAAGCTGCAACTGCCCGTGCACAAGTTGGGGTACTGAGGTACCCCTACCTTAGTACACCGACAGGAGCCCCCGGGCCTGGGCCACACACGGTGCCGAGCGCTGTTGGGCCAGGCCCAAAACAGTGCACGGGCACCCGCGGCCCGCGGCGCGCCGAATCCACTTCCGCATCCGCCGCACCCCACCGTAACGGCACGCGTCGATTGCGGCGTCGTGGGATGGGACGTGCCCACGATCTCTTAATGGAAAGGGCGAAACGCCCCCCCCCACTCCCCCATAAAAGCAGAGGAAGCGGGTGCGGTTCCCCTCCTTGCGCTTTCATTGCATCGTCTTCTTCCTCCAGAGATCCCTCTTGCGCTCCGCCTCCACACCTCCGCTGCCGCCGTCTGCATCTCCGGCGTCGCTGAGTTCTTCGTCCCTCTTCTTCCGCCGCGTCCGCCATGGCCCCGAAGACCGACAAGGCGAAGGCTGAGAAGTCCAAGAGGGAGAAGTCGGAGCAAGCGGCGAAACTCGCCGCGTATCGGAAGCAGCATCTCGTCTTCCCGCCGAGGCTCGGCGCGCGGGAGCTCTGGAACAAGTACTACTTGTTCTGGTCCAAGGAAACCAAGGCGCACCCCCGCACGCGAGCGTATCCGGCCGCCGCCAAGGACAGCTACCCCGGCGGGTACTATTTCTTCGCAGCTTTCTTTCACTGCGGTCTTTGTCCTCCTTTCTCGAATTTCTTCTGCGACGTTATGCATACCTACGGCCTCCATCTCCTTGACTTCACCCCCAACGCCATCCTCACCATGGCGGTTTTCGCACATATGTGCGAAAACTTCATAGGAATACACCCAAATGTAGCGCTTTTTAGGCACTTTTTCACTCCTAGAGCAGAGGCCGACGCCCCCCTCTCCGGAGGAATTTCTTGGGTTTTCCGTCTGAATAAGAAGGGATCCTACTTGCCGGGAGAGCTCCGCGGCAAGTGGGAGGAGTGGCGTGCGGAGTGGTGCTGGGTCGTCGAAGACCAGCCGCAAGCTTTCACCGCGCCGCGCACAACGCCCATCGTGCGCGGCAGGGACTGGAGCGAGCTGGACTCGGACGACATCAAGCTCGACATCGCCCTCGTCCGGATTCTTCATCTTCGGGTGGCACAGCTGTCCGTTGCTGAGGTGGGCGCAGACTTCCTTCGCCGCCGCATCGCCCCGCTCCAAGACAGGAAGAGGCCGGCCTGGGAGTACGGCGGCCCGGCGGACATAATGAGGCTGCGCCCCGGGCTCAACTTCAACTTCACGACGCTGGAGCTGAAGGGGATGGTCCGGGAACTCTTCAAGTATGACCCGGCACACCCTGAGTGGTTCCGAGCTCCCCGGGGAGTAGTGCCGCTCTGCAACAGCACAGTCCGGGATCGTCTCCTCGCCATGATGCCCGCATGCGATTCGCACGGCGTGGACCGTACGTGGATTGCGCCCAAGCCCATCGACGTCCTCAACTTCTACGACAACCTCGTGGAGGTGGCGAAGAACAAGAACGACGTCAAGGAGCACATGCGGGACACCACCGACCAGGAGATTGCCTATATGGCTTCTCGGGCTGAAGAGGCCGCTGCAGCCGCAGCGGCAGGAGACTTCGGGTACACGCCTGCTGAGGCGGAGGCTGCGGATGCGTCCAGCCAGGCGGAGGAGGCGGATATCCGCAGACTGCTGCAGCTCCCTCCCGACGCGCTCGCCGGGGTCCCCTCGCTGAGGCACTCCGGGATCCACGGAATCGTGGCCGAGGCCGCGGCAATGGAGGGTGCCGCCGGAGGGAACAGGGGCGCCGCGAGGAGCGGAGGCGCCAAGGGAAAAGAGGCCGCAGCGCAGGGCGCTGGACCCAGCGAACCGGCCGGGGAAGAGGAGGAGGAGGAGGCCGAGGACTCCGGCGGATCTACAGAGCTCTACGCCGATGACCTCTCCTCGTCGGAGAGCTCCCCGCCCCTGGCAAGCCCAAGGCAGTCTCCACCGAAGCGTCTCCGCAAGACGGCGACGGGAGAGAGGGCGCAAGCGCCCCGGCAACAACCAGCTCGCCGGGCAGCTCCCCGGGGGAGCCAAGCCGCGCCAAGGGCGACCGGCGCACCAGCCACAGCAGAGGCGGCCCGCGCGCGGGCCACGACGGAGGCGCCTCGCAGGCCGGCGCCGAGCCGACAGGGGTCTTCTCGGAGCGGAGCAACGGCTCCGCCCGCTCCTCGGGCGCCGGCTACCACAGGGGCTGGGTCTTCGCAGCCCCCAGCCCCGGGGACCACCAAGCGCGCGAGGGAATCTTCGTCTTCCGCTCCTCGCGCCGACGCGCCCACGGTGGAGTACGACTTCTCCGCCCTGAGCGAGGACGACGAGGAGGACCAGGAGTAAGGATCCAGGATCTTACACCTTCTCGAGTCTTGTCTTGATCATTGTTGACGCTGACTTTGTTTACTGCTTTGATTTCAGGACCTTGGTTCAGCGCACTGCGAAGAAGGCCAAGGCGCCTGTGGTCGAGGTCGCGGAAGACTCGGCCGCCGCGGCAACAGGAGGCGCGCCGGAGCCGAGCCTGCCGGACCCGAGCGCTGCTCCGAGGAGCAGCCCCCAGCGCAGCCCCCAGCGCAGCCCCCAGCGTAAGTCTAGGGTCTATCCTTCCGCTTATCGGGGTACGCCTGAGGATTTCGTCTTCTTTCATCATCTTGACGTTTCTTGTCTTGATTTGCGCAGAGGTGGAGCCACAGCGGGAAGAGCGCCCGGAGACCGTCATCGAGGAGCCGCAGGCCCCGCCGTCCCCGCCAAGGCCGAACTCTCCGGCAAGGGAGAGTGCTCCGCCAAGGGCGGGTACTCCGCCAAGGCAGAGTACCCCGCCAAGGGCGAGCAGCCCGGCGAGGGTGGCTACTCCGACAAGGCCGAGCTCCCCGGCGAGGGAGCCCGCCGCTGAGGACGTCCGCCAAGGTATGTCTTGTGATTTGTCTTCTTGGCCTCGTCTCTTTTTGGATCTTTGCTTGATCTTGAACTTCTTTTTCTTCTTTTTCTTTTTAGATCCTCCTCCTCCCGAGCCGATGGAGACTGAGGTCATCAACATCGAGGACGAGGAGGGCGCGCAGGGCGGCGGCGGCGACGTCCCTGTCGTTGAGGACGCGGCGAGAGCCGCCGAGCCGGCCGCACAGGAGACCGCTCCGGCTGCGGACGCAGCGGCCGGGGAGGGGGACGGCGACCGCACCGCCGACCCGGAGGCGGCGGGAGCATCAGATGCTGCACCGGCCGCCGACCCCTCCGCCAGCAAGGAGCAGGGTTACTACCTTGAGGCCCCCAACGGCGTCTTCATCCAGATGCCTTGGGGGTCTTCATCGCGAGCTCCCGCGGAGGGCGAGGCGTTTGACGGAGAAGTCCTCGCCTCCGCAGGTCTGAAGATCGTTGAGGCGCCCGGCGGGAGCGAAGGGCCCGAGGAGGAGAAGCTGCTCCACCAGCTCCTGGCCCTTTACCGGGCCAGGCAGGCGAAGCTCGCCTCCCGGGAAGCCCTTGCCGCCAAGGCCGCCGCGGAGATGGAGAAGCGCGCGGCGGAGCTCAGCGCCGCCAACCAGGCGGCCCTCCGCGAGGTGGCGGAGGAGCGCGAGCGTCTCGCCGGCGAGTACCAAGAATGGGTGCTGGAGAAGGCCGAAGCTGAGGAACGGCAGCGGCTCGCCGGGGTGGCAATATTGACATGCATGTAATAAATGTTATAAATTACGGTGGCAATATTGATAATTTTTCCATGGCAAAAAAAGTAAAAATTGCCATGTCAAATTTAAAACTTAAAAATTCATAGAAAAACAAGAGGTAAAAAAGAATTTGCTAGGGCGTTGTAGGTAAATTTTCCATGTCGGTAAAGGTATTTGCGTGAAATTGTAATAATCATGGCAAAACTATTTGCGAATGCTATGGAAAAATTGCCATCATCCAACATAAAAAATCCATTGTAGAAAAAATAGAGTAAAAATTGCCATGATGTTATTACTAAATTTGCCATGATTTGTGAAATAGATTTCCCTTGATGTGAGAACAAAAAATTGACATGGTCCATTTAAAAATAATTGACGTGCTCATACACGAAAATTGCCATGTTTGATGCCAACATGTTTGTCATACTAAATTGCCATGGTCAATTACTAAATAATTATATTATAATCACTAAATAATTATATTTCATAACCAAATGATTATTTTACATTATAAAATAATTTACCATGGTCAATTACTAAATTTGCCGTAGTCAATTACTAAAATTTGCCATGGTTGAAAAAGTATTTAAAATTTGTCATGGTCAATTACTGAAATTTGCCAAGGTCAATTATTAAAAATTTCCATGCTTAGTTATTAAATTTGCCATGATCTACCTAAAATAATTGCCATGATGATTAAACTAAATTTGCCATGACCAATTAATAAATTTACCATGGTCGAAAAAGGACTTAAATTTGTTTAATAAAACTTGCAATGGTCAATAAACTAAATTTGCCATGGTCGAAAAAGGATGTAAAATTTGCCATGGTCAATAAACAAAGTTTGCCATGCTCAATTACTGAATTTTCCATGGTTGAAAAATACTACTTCAAATTTGAAAAGGTCAATAAACTAAATTTGCCATTGTAATAAAAACTAGAAAAATTGCCATGAACACTTTTTCCCTGGAAAAAACTAAAGTTGCAGTTGTGTTGAACTGAACCTCAATTCACAAAAATCATTTCAAACAAAAATATAGAAACAAAAACAGGTTGTCTTGGAAAAATCATTCTGAAAAATTAGGTACAGATAGCAATCTTGCCATCCCAC
Organism: Secale cereale; assembly: GCA_902687465.1. NCBI lineage: Eukaryota > Viridiplantae > Streptophyta > Magnoliopsida > Poales > Poaceae > Secale > Secale cereale. The sequence continues at coordinate 835,574,783 of LR738712.1, read as the reverse complement.
CAGACCAAAAATAGGCTATGGCAAAACGTTCTGGAACATTACCAACATTTGAAGTCTAAGAAACCTTATCTGTCGGATGGGACGAAGGCAACAAAAATGGCCTTCCGCACACATCCATGGCTCTCCACAGCTTCACATATGCCATATCGGATGATTTGTAGGAAAAGAATGTGTACGACAAGTTGCCATGGAAATTTTGGAGAATGTGAAAATGGATGAAAATTGCCATTGCGTCACACAAATCATCACTATATTGCCATCACTAGTGGAACAGAACTATCTAAGGGTGTGTTTGGTTCAAGAATCAAGTGGAATGAAATGTCATGGTTCCATTCTCTGGGAATGGGTTGGTTCCATTTCTGTGTTTGGTTATGAATATTAGATGGAATGGAATGGTTACGTTCTAGTGTTTGGTTCGACAGTTTGAATGGAGTGATTTCCAGCAACAATATGAACAACTTTAATCCTTTGTATTTTCAGGTACAGAGTATTCAAATTCTGAGAAAACATTTGAATTTTATTTGCAACACGAACAATTTATAAATACACTAAAGCATATATCAAATACTATAAATCCACACTAGTTTGTATTTAACGAGTTATATATATAGGTAAAAAATCATTAACCAACAATCGGACATACGCACCAAGCAGAAATAATGAAAGACTTGCCGCTGCTGTACTAATGAAGCTGTCTGTTGTAGCAATCCAACATACGCACAAGCAATTCGTATACTGAATGAAGCTCGTCTCTCTGCTAGCCGATGCTGCTCTCTGTTGCTGCTGCTCGGCTGCCTGCTAGCCGCTTCTTGCCCAGTCTCTGCTGCTGCTCCACGGCTGCTGATCTACTGCTCCACGGCCACCGCGGCCGCAAGCCACTGCTGCCTAGGAGCACCACCAGGAATCAACCTGCTGCCTGTAGGAACGCGCCGTCGCGGTTGCCGTTGTTCCTATTGCAGCCAGTCATTGCTCCCTGCTTGCAGCCGTTGGTGAGGGGACGGTCGGACGAAGGTGGAGCAGCGCCTGAGGGCTGGCTAGCCGGTGGTGGAACAGCGCCCGAGGGCTGACTGGATCGGGGCCGGAGTGGCCGGATCGCGGTGGAGCGGCGCGCAAGAAGGTGGAGGTGGCCAGGTTGTCGCAGCGGCGCTGGCCCTCACGGCCGGAGCAGGAATGGGTGGGTGGCTGGTGGTGGGAGGAGATAACCAGGGCGGAGGCGTTCCGCGTCGTTCCATCAATTTGGAGGTACTAGCAGGAGGAATATGCCATTCCAGGGAACCAGTGGGTTCTGATTCCTCGACCAAACCAAACAGGAGAATGACCTCTAGGGATGGGACGGACCCGTTACGTTTCATCTGGTGACACGAACCAAACACACCCTAAGAGCATCTCCAGCCGTGTCCCCAACACGCCCTTCTCATGCCTTTTTTCTGCGCCGGCGATCGGAAATCGGCCCAGCCGCGCCTCCAGAATCTCATTTAGCATCGGTTTGGGCCAAAAAAACAGCCGGCGGTCCCGAGCCGAACCCAAGCGTCCGGAGGTCGCCTGGGGACGCCGACACAAGCGAAAAGCGGCGTGGGGCCGCTCTGTCGGCAAGATGATGGCCGTTTCCCGCCGTTTCTTCCCGCTTTCCGCCCGTCTTCCCTCCCATTCTCCCTCCCTCCCGCCATTCGCCCCCTCTCCCCTCCCCTCATTCCGTCGCCATACCGTCGAGGAAGTACGCAGCACCCCGCGTCGCGACGGATGCCCCCGCCCAGCCGAAGCAGAGGAAGCAGAGAGCGCGCGCCGCCGTCGAAGCCGCCGGGCATGACTAACGCCGACTGGATGGCGGAAGTTCAACGCCGGGAATCTGTCACCACCGACAGGAGGAACAGGGCAAATACCAAGAGGGCCCGCGACGCGGCGGCGGCCTCGTCGAGGCTCGAGCACGACCAAACCGAGATGTCTCGCGCGGGCATGATGCATCCGCCGGCGGCCAAGTCCCATATGCGTCCTGGAGCCAGCAGACCGTCGGGTCCCGGCCGGCTGGGGTTGCACATCATCGCCGGGCTACAGCGACGGCGAAGCGCATGGCGGCTTCAACCCCAACGTCACCTTCCCCCATGACCGGCCCGTCCAGCGCACACCCTCACCCGCCTTCGCCGGCGTTCAATACCCACCTTACAACTACTCGCCGCCGGCCTACGCCGCCTCTCCGCCGTGGGGCGCTGCTCTTCTCGCAAGCATAGTCGTCGCACCTCGGCGACACGGACACGACGGAGGCCGACATGGACGACATCATCGCGATCAGCTCGGCCGCCGCTGCCGCCTCCCCCGGGTTCACCATGGACGATGACGCATTCGATCTCAACGGCGGCATGGATGGCGAGCCCGACTACGACGAGGAGGAGGAGGAGGAAGAGAAGGAGCCGGTGCCTGCTCAAGCGATTAAAGGAAAGAAGAAGAAGAGGGCGGCCAGGACCGGCGAGCCGCGCATCAAGTGAGCGTCCAAGGAGGACGAATGCCTCGCCGATGCGTGGAAAGTCGTCTGCCTCGACCCGATCACCGACACGAACCAGAGCGTCGACACGTATTGGGACCGGATCAAGGCTGAGTTCGACGAGCGCAAGCTCGTCGACCCCTACTTCAAAGGCGTCTACATGCAGCATGGATCGAAGGCGATGTCGAACCATTGGAGGCTCATCCAAACGGCATGCAACAAATGGCATGGGATCGTCGAAGAGATCGCGGCTCGTCCGGAGAGCAGCGCCAGCATCAAGGATCAGCTGGTGCGGATGTTCGCCATATTTCGCCAGGGCAACAACGATCAAGACTTCAACTACATCCACGTCTTCCAGCGGATCGACAAGTGCGAGAAGTGGGCGGAAGTCCGGCGCACCCTCGCCAAGGCCAAGGAGACGTACAAGCCGGACGCACCGACGCCGGGCGCGTCCGATGGCCGTCCTGATGGCCACAAAGGGGCCAAGAAGGGGAAACAAGTCGACACGGCTGCCGCGCGTGTGCACGAGTCCATCGAGAACTGCCTCGTCGACGGCAAGAACCGGTCCGTCCTGCGGGAGGAGAAGATCGAGGCGCGGTGGTTGGCGTTGATGACGAACAGCACCGTCAAGCTTGACCTGCTCCGTACCAACGTTGCCGACTTGCCGCAAAGAAGAGGAATACCGACCTGGCATTCCTGATGGGAGGGGCGAACATGCTCCGGAGCGACGATCCACAGCTCAAGGCGTGATACTTGACGGAGCGCGGCCTCATCCTGAACCAGATGCCGTCAACGACGCCACCAACACGGCCGACGCCCACGCCGCCGACAAGCCCCGTCGATGATGCCTCCGCGACACCCAGCAGCACAGATGCCGCGCCGACGCCGCCCAGCACCGAAGCCGCACCGACGCCGAGCCCAGACGCAGCGCAGACCGCCCAGCAGCCCTCACACGCCGACCACCCCGACGGTAGTGGACGACAACGCCGTTTGATGCGGTTGCCTATGTGCCCTGCCTTTTCGCGGTCGAACTTCTCATTTTGATTGCCGAACTGTGGCAAGAGCGCCGATCTGTGGCGCAGTGATCGTCGGACTTGTGGCATTTTTTTGGGGGTGGGAATGAACAAAGTTTGAAATTTATTCGCTTTGGGGGTGGCTCCTGGGGGCGTGGCTGGGGCCTATATCGCCCCAGGGCCTAATATTCGTCGGAGGAGCCCAAAATAGCGCCGGCATACGCGCTGGGGGACGAACGGCTGGAGATGCTCTAAGCATGACCAAATAATTGCCATGGGAAAACATCTTAAGTTGCCATCACGAAAAAAGGAATTTAAAAATGGTGCCTCTAGCTAAAATAAATTCAAACTGGAAGATAACGGAATGCTAGTAAGTCAAAAAAAAATCATGATAATACGTGTCTCATTTATATCATAATGATCATAGTACAAGTCACGTACATCCCGACCTGACAAAATTGAAAAGACAGCAGAACGCTATCCGGTGCACACAAGAACACCAGTCAAGAAGTAAAATTACAAACAAGACTGAAGAATCCTCCGAGCTTGACACCAACGCCCGTCACCTGCCTTTGGCACCACCATAGCAGCCACCAAAAGAGAAAATGACGGATCACCTCCACACCGGAGCTCGACGCGGCTCCATCACTGATATGCAGCTTTGTGGACCTCCAAGGTGGCTCGTCAATAAATACGAAGCCGTTGCCGTTGAACGAATCGGACTGGGGCAACACCCCGGACACGTCATCGAACTCCGGATCTGGCTCCCACGCCCAACTAAGACGTTGAAGGAGGAAACCATACCTGCCTGCCACGAACCACAAACCCGGATCCACTATCTTCCAGATGTCGTTGATGCAGATCACAATCTGCATCCGCTCCTGCACTACCTCCCGAGCTCCACGCCGGCGCTGGAGCAAACGCTGTCGCAACGGCAGAGCCTGAGGACACAGGTCCACCACGAGGATGCCGCCACCACCGCACCATCCTTGCTTGAACAGTCTGGTTTCCAAATCCACCCCAAAATCAGTTCGTCTCATTGAGGAAGGATCTGAAGATTTATTAGTCGACACCGCCATCACCACCGCCAAAGCCACGACGATGAACAACCCCAAATCCTAAAAAACTAATGCCTAAAACAATCCACACGCATGGAATCGACGACCCCCCTCACCACCAACGACCAAGATCGTCAGTGGAGGGAAGCCGCCGGAGGACGGCGGCGCAGGAAGACGCCCTGACGGCAGGAGGCGAGATGGCCTTTCTTTCTTGGGAGAAGAAAGAAGACGTTGTGCTAGCAAGTCATTAGGACTGATGAAACGTGAAAGATACCAGTATTAGAAAAAGAGGCTTGCTTCGGTAGACCCCCCCCCC
>LR738712.1:835535339-835561058 GCA_902687465.1 Secale cereale | reverse complement strand
CGTCAAGTGACGCGGTTGATGTAGTCGAACTTCTTCACGATTCAACCGATCAAGCACCGAACGTACGGCACCTCCGCGTTCAGCACACGTTCAGCTTGATGACGTCCCACGAGCTCTTGATCCAGTTGAGCTTCACGGGAGAGTTTCGTCAGCACGACGGCGTGGTGACGGATATGATGTATCTACCGGCGCAGGGCTTCTCCTAAGCACTGCAACGGTATGACCGAGGTGTGTTTCTGTGGAGGGGGGCACCGCACACGGCTGGAACAATTCAACTTGTGTCTTTGGGTGCCCCCCTGCCCCCGTATATAAAGGAGGGAGGGAGAGGCCGGCCCTAGAGGGGGCGCGCCAAGTGTGGGGAGTCCTACTAGGACTCCCAAGTCCTAGTAGGATTCCCCTTTCCTTTCCGGAGTAGGAGAGAAGGAAAGAGGGGGAGAGGGAGAAGGAAAAGGGGGCTGCACCCCTTGTCCAATTCGGACTAGAAGGGGGGCACGCGCCTCCTTCCTTTTGGCCTCTCTCTTCTATTCCCGTAACTCCCCGGTACTCCGAAAATACCCGAATCACTCGGAACCTTTCCGATGTCCGAATATAGTCGTCCAATATATCGATTTTTACGTCTCGACCATTTCGAGACTCCTCGTCATGTCCCCGGTCTCATCCGGGACTCCGAACTCCTTCGATACATCAAAACTCATAAACTCATAATACCGATCGTCATCAAACGTTAAGCGTGCGGACCCTACGGGTTTGAGAACTATGTAGACATGACCGAGACTCATCTCCGGTACATAACCAATAGCGGAACCTGGATGCTCATATTGTGTCGGGGGAAACTGTCCGCCACGAACACCTATGGGACCGGAGCCCCTTGTCTGTGCGGTACGAGGGCGGAGGGAGCACGAAGAGCAGATCGTAGCGAACACGCGGGCAGTTTTACCCAGGTTCGGGCCGCGGTAGACGTGTAAAACCCTACTCCTGCTTAGTTGTGTATTGAGTTTGAGTGCTCGGGAGCTTGAAGAAGCAGCTACACCGAGCGTGAGAGTGATCTAGGTTCCGAACCCCCTCCACGTTGTGCATGGGCCTCCTTTTATAGTGTAAGGGGTCACCGACAGGTGTCAACATAGGAGAAATGGGTAAAGATGTAAAAGAGGTGGTAGTTGTAACAGTGCGGGAACAGTGGAGCTACAGTGCAGAACAGTGGTCTATACCTACTTGGACAGTGGGGGACAAGGGCATTTAATGCCCGTCGCCGTCGACCCCAAAAGTTCCCGCCCTAGCGTCTCCGTCTGCCACGGCGATGGATCCACCACCGTGGAGTGCCACCGTGTCCCCCAGGCTACACAGTCGTCCGCCACGCGTCCCTGGATATGCCCCAGGGCGACGCGTGGGTCGGCGAGCTGGAGCGCGGGCACACAGCGCAGCCTTCCCGGTAAGCACCTTGCCGGGGCCTTGATCTTGCCGGGCCCGGGAGCTTGCCGGGCTCTGAAGCTCGTCGCTCCCCGGGCCCTCGCCGGGTCTTCTAGTCTTCCTGGCAAGCTTCTCTTGCCAGGGCCTTGTGCTAGTAGGGCAGTCTTGAGCCTGGTACGGCCTTCCCGGCAAGCTCCTCTTGCCGGGGTCTCGGTCTTCCGCCTTGTATACTTTGTTTTTGAATGGTTTGACAGGGAGCAGGAAGGTCTCCGGCGAGCACGCGGTAAACCCTGCCGCGGGAAGCTGCAACTGCCCGTGCACAAGTTGGGGTACTGAGGTACCCCTTCCTTAGTACACCGACAGGAGCCCCCGGGCCTGGGCCACACACGGTGCCGAGCGCTGTTGGGCCAGGCCCAAAACAGTGCACGGGCACCCGCGGCCCGCGGCGCGCCGAATCCACTTCCGCATCCGCCGCACCCCACCGTAACGGCACGCGTCGATTGCGGCGTCGTGGGATGGGACGTGCCCACGATCTCTTAATGGAAAGGGCGAAACGCCCCCCCACTCCCCCATAAAAGCAGAGGAAGCGGGCGCGGTTCCCCTCCTTGCGCTTTCATTGCATCATCTTCTTCCTCCAGAGATCCCTCTTGCGCTCCGCCTCCACACCTCCGCTGCCGCCGTCTGCATCTCCGGCGTCGCTGAGTTCTTCGTCCCTCTTCTTCCGCCGCGTCCGCCATGGCCCCGAAGACCGACAAGGCGAAGGCGGAGAAGTCCAAGAGGGAGAAGTCGGAGCAAGCGGCGAAACTCGCCGCGTATCGGAAGCAGCATCTCGTCTTCCCGCCGAGGCTCGGCGCGCGGGAGCTCTGGAACAAGTACTACTTGTTCTGGTCCAAGGAAACCAAGGCGCACCCCCGCACGCGAGCGTATCCGGCCGCCGCCAAGGACAGCTACCCCGGCGGGTACTATTTCTTCGCAGCTTTCTTTCACTGCGGTCTTTGTCCTCCTTTCTCGAATTTCTTCTGCGACGTTATGCATACCTACGGCCTCCATCTCCTTGACTTCACCCCCAACGCCATCCTCACCATGGTGGTTTTCGCACATATGTGCGAAAACTTCATAGGAATACACCCAAATGTAGCGCTTTTTAGGCACTTTTTCACTCCTAGAGCAGAGGCCGACGCCCCCCTCTCCGGAGGAATTTCTTGGGTTTTCCGTCTGAATAAGAAGGGATCCTACTTGCCGGGAGAGCTCCGCGGCAAGTGGGAGGAGTGGCGTGCGGAGTGGTGCTGGGTCGTCGAAGACCAGCCGCAAGCTTTCACCGCGCCGCGCACAACGCCCATCGTGCGCGGCAGGGACTGGAGCGAGCTGGACTCGGACGACATCAAGCTCGACATCGCCCTCGTCCGGATTCTTCGTCTTCGGGTGGCACAGCTGTCCGTTGCTGAGGTGGGCGCAGACTTCCTTCGCCGCCGCATCGCCCCGCTCCAAGACAGGAAGAGGCCGGCCTGGGAGTACGGCGGCCCGGCGGACATAATGAGGCTGCGCCCCGGGCTCAACTTCAACTTCACGACGCTGGAGCTGAAGGGGATGGTCCGGGAACTCTTCAAGTATGACCCGGCACACCCTGAGTGGTTCCGAGCTCCCCGGGGAGTAGTGCCACTCTGCAACAGCATAGTCCGGGATCGTCTCCTCGCCATGATGCCCGCATGCGATTCGCACGGCGTGGACCGTACGTGGATTGCGCCCAAGCCCATCGACGTCCTCAACTTCTACGACAACCTCGTGGAGGTGGCGAAGAACAAGAACGACGTCAAGGAGCACACGCGGGACACCACCGACCAGGAGATTGCCTATATGGCTTCTCGGGCTGAAGAGGCCGCTGCAGCCGCAGCGGCAGGAGACTTCGGGTACACGCCTGCTGAGGCGGAGGCTGCGGATGCGTCCAGCCAGGCGGAGGAGGCGGAGATCCGCAGACTGCTGCAGCTCCCTCCCGACGCGCTCGCCGGGGTCCCCTCGCTGAGGCACTCCGGGATCCACGGAATCGTGGCCGAGGCCGCGGCAATGGAGGGTGCCGCCGGAGGGAACAGGGGCGCCGCGAGGAGCGGAGGCGCCAAGGGAAAAGAGGCCGCAGCGCAGGGCGCTGGACCCAGCGAACCGGCCGGGGAAGAGGAGGAGGAGGAGGCCGAGGACTCCGGCGGATCTACGGAGCTCTACGCCGATGACCTCTCCTCGTCGGAGAGCTCCCCGCCCCCGGCAAGCCCAAGGCAGTCTCCACCGAAGCGTCTCCGCAAGACGGCGACGGGAGAGAGGGCGCAAGCGCCCCGGCAACAACCAGCTCGCCGGGCAGCTCCCCGGGGGAGCCAAGCCGCGCCAAGGGCGACCGGCGCACCAGCCACAGCAGAGGCGGCCCGCGCGCGGGCCACGACGGAGGCGCCTCGCAGGCCGGCGCCAAGCCGACAGGGGTCTTCTCGGAGCGGAGCAACGGCTCCGCCCGCTCCTCGGGCGCCGGCTACCACAGGGGCTGGGTCTTCGCAGCCCCCAGCCCCGGGGACCACCAAGCGCGCGAGGGAATCTTCGTCTTCCGCTCCTCGCGCCGACGCGCCCACGGTGGAGTACGACTTCTCCGCCCTGAGCGAGGACGACGAGGAGGACCAGGAGTAAGGATCCAGGATCTTACACCTTCTCGAGTCTTGTCTTGATCATTGTTGACGCTGACTTTGTTTACTGCTTTGATTTCAGGACCTTGGTTCAGCGCGCTGCGAAGAAGGCCAAGGCGCCTGTGGTCGAGGTCGCGGAAGACTCGGCCGCCGCGGCAACAGGAGGCGCGCCGGAGCCGAGCCTGCCGGACCCGAGCGCTGCTCCGAGGAGCAGCCCCCAGCGCAGCCCCCAGCGCAGCCCCCAGCGTAAGTCTAGGGTCTATCCTTCCGCTTATCGGGGTACGCCTGAGGATTTCGTCTTCTTTCATCATCTTGACGTTTCTTGTCTTGATTTGCGCAGAGGTGGAGCCACAGCGGGAAGAGCGCCCGGAGACCGTCATCGAGGAGCCGCAGGCCCCGCCGTCCCCGCCAAGGCCGAACTCTCCGGCAAGGGAAAGTGCTCCGCCAAGGGCGGGTACTCCGCCAAGGCAGAGTACCCCGCCAAGGGCGAGCAGCCCGGCGAGGGTGGCTACTCCGACAAGGCCGAGCTCCCCGGCGAGGGAGCCCGCCACTGAGGACGTCCGCCAAGGTATGTCTTGTGATTTGTCTTCTTGGCCTCGTCTCTTTTTGGATCTTTGCTTGATCTCGAACTTCTTTTTCTTCTTTTTCTTTTTAGATCCTCCTCCTCCCGAGCCGATGGAGACTGAGGTCATCAACATCGAGGACGAGGAGGGCGCGCAGGGCGGCGGCGGCGACGTCCCTGTCGTTGAGGACGCGGCGAGAGCCGCCGAGCCGGCCGCGCAGGAGACCGCTCCGGCTGCGGACGCAGCGGCCGGGGAGGGGGACGGCGACCGCACCGCCGACCCGGAGGCGGCGGGAGCATCAGATGATGCACCGGCCGCTGACCCCTCCGCCAGCAAGGAGCAGGGTTACTACCTTGAGGCCCCCAACGGCGTCTTCATCCAGATGCCTTGGGGGTCTTCATCGCGAGCTCCCGCGGAGGGCGAGGCGTTTGACGGAGAAGTCCTCGCCTCCGCAGGTCTGAAGATCGTTGAGGCGCCCGGCGGGAGCGAAGGGCCCGAGGAGGAGAAGCTGCTCCACCAGCTCCTGGCCCTTTACCGGGCCAGGCAGGCGAAGCTCGCCTCCCGGGAAGCCCTTGCCGCCAAGGCCGCCGCGGAGATGGAGAAGCGCGCGGCGGAGCTCAGCGCCGCCAACCAGGCGGCCCTCCGCGAGGTGGCGGAGGAGCGCGAGCGTCTCGCCGGCGAGTACCAAGAATGGGTGCTGGAGAAGGCCGAAGCTGAGGAACGGCAGCGGCTCGCCGGGGTGGAGCTGTCCCGGCGAGAAGGAGAACTCGCGCAGCGGAAGGTCCAGCTCGACTCCCATGAGGAGGACCTTGCCGCTCGCGAAGCGGCCCTTGGCGGAGAATTGAAGGAGGCGAAAGCCGCCGCGGTTGCCGCGGAAGACGCCAAGAAGGAGCTCTCCGCCAAGGTCGCACAGCTGGAGAAGGCGCTGAAGGTGAGCGCGGAGAAGGTTGCCGCGCTTATCACGGAGCGCGAGAAGGACGCCCACACAAATTCAGAGCTCCAGGTGAGCCTTTCTAAGAGGGGCGACGAGTTGAAGGCCGCCAAGGACTCCATCGAGGACTTGGAGTTGAAGGTCACTACTCTGAAGGATTCACTCGACGCTGCCCGGGCTCAGGAGACCAAACTGAAGGAGGAACTCCGCAAGGAGCGGACCTTGGTGGACAGCGTCAACAAAGCATCCGAGCTCTTCCGCCATACCATTGAGGTATGGACCGAAGACTTGGTATCTTCTGCGTCCAACATTGACCAGGAGCTGCTGGCGCTGAAAGTTGAACATCTCATCTACTCCCCGGATCCGGATCTCCCGCACAGCGCCAAGCTCAGCCTCTTCTTCAGAGGGATCGCGCCGGCCCTTGCAGGTCTCCGGAACCAAATCCCCGCGCAGCTGGCCGAGGAGTCGCGCCTGCTCTGCGCGGGAATTCTGGAGCGGGTGCTGACGAAGATCGTGTACCGTAACCCGGGGATCAATCTCACCAACGTTCTTCGCAGCTTGCCGGCTGATGCAAACACGGAGGCCCTGAAGGAGCAGGTTGCCCACATCATTGCCAAGGTGGCTAAGATCTCCAGGAAGGAGGGCGACCGCGTAGATTAGGCCTCCATTATCTTTATTTCTTTTTTTTGCTGCTGCACATTATGTTATGAACTCATTAGTTCATTGCGACAAGTTATCCTTTGTAAGATATTTACCTTATTTTGATCAATCAGTGCAATGTTATCTTCCTTGTCTTAATCTTTGACTTTGTACGTTTTTCACCCTACGCTCCCGGGGAGCTTGCCGGCGAGGGACCCTTGCCGCGAGCGCTGAGTCCTGGACTCTGAGCTGCCTGCTGGCCAAGGTCTCACCGGTAATCAACCTCGCCGCGGCTAGTCGCAACGCACTTAGCTTGCTGAGCGTACTCGGAAACGAAACAAGGGCGCGACACTTGTCGCAGCTCACTTAAATCGTTGAGCGAACTCGAAAACAAGATAAGGGTGCGGCAAGCTACGGGTAGGTTCCTCCGCGCACAGGTTTTCCATACAAAGTGTGATTGTTCAAGGAAGACAACTAAAATTTAAAATTTGAACTGGTCAAATTCTAACAACTTATCTTTCATATATTGCTTGCTTTCCGGTAAGGCTTCTCTTTCTTGAACAGCACTTGGTTCCTCCTCCACCTCCTCCCCCCCCTCCCGGCAAACTTGTGCGCGAGGAACGTTCCTTCTGCTTAAGAGGAAAGAAAAGGGAGAGGGAAACAAGTATATGGCCTTTCGGCGTGCTAATGCTTACCGTATACTTGAGTGTTGCACCAAATGCCAAACAAAACATGCAAATAGCAAAGAAAAGCATGCAAAAGGCAATCGGTGCGAAAAACACAAAAACTTTACTGATGCACGGGGTCTGCGCCCGGCTTTGTACAAAGGGTTACATGCAACAGCGGCAAAGCTTGTACAAAAGGTGGTTGCCGGAGCGGATCACGGCAACCGCGCCTTATGGGTGAAACTTGCGAAGATGCTCTATGTTCCAGGAGTTGCTCACCAGTAAGCCTTCTTCGGTCTCGAGGCGGACAGCGCCGGGCCTCGTAACTTGTCTCACCCGATAAGGGCCTTCCCACTTCGGCGTCAACTTGTTGGAATTCTTGGCGGACTGAACACGCCGAAGAACAAGGTCGCCTTCCTCGAGACTCCTGGCCTTGACCTTGCGGCTATGGTAGCGGCGCAAGGCTTGCTGGTATCGAGCAGCTCGTACAGCAGCCTGGAGACGTCCCTCCTCGAGGAGCAACGCGTCATCTTGCCGCAGTTGCTCTTGCTCGAGCTCATCATAGGCGAGCACTCGAGGAGATCCGTATACGAGTTCCGTGGGGAGAACTGCCTCTGCCCCATAGACTAGGGCAAAGGGTGTCTGTCCGGTGGCTCGACTTGGTGTCGTTCTGATTGACCAAAGAGCCGCCGGTAGCTCCTCTATCCAATTTCTTCCGCACTTGCGCAGCCTGTCAAAGGTCCTTGTCTTGAGTCCGCGCAGCACTTCAGCATTTGCCCTCTCCGCTTGACCGTTGCTCCTTGGGTGAGCAACAGAAGCGAAACAGACCTTGGCGCCAAGCTCTTGGACGTACTGCATGAAGGTGCGACTAGTAAATTGTGTACCATTGTCGGTGATGATCCTGTTAGGGATCCCGAAACGGCAAACAATCGACCTGAAGAACCTGACTGCTGACTGTGCTGTCACCTTTCTCACTGGCTCCACTTCTGGCCACTTTGTGAACTTGTCGATTGCAACGTACAAGTACTCAAAGCCCCCGACAGCTCGGGGGAAGGGGCCGAGGATATCGAGCCCCCAGACCGAGAAGGGCCAGGACAAAGGGATTGTTTGGAGAGCTTGAGCTGGCTGATGAATCTGCTTTGCATGGAACTGGCACGCTTCACACTTGGTTACTAGTGCAGTTGCATCTTGGAGGGCTTCTTGCCAAAAGAACCCTTGCCGGAAAGCTTTCCCGGCAAGCGCCCTTGCGCTAATGTGGTGGCCGCATATGCCTCCGTGTATTTCTGCCAACAGCTTCTGTCCATCTTCCCTGGAGATGCACTTCAATCTGACACCATTGAGCCTTCTTCTGTACAGCTCGTTATCCACGAACTGGTACATACTTGACTGCCTGGTTATCTTCTCTATTTCCTCTGGGTCGTCGGGAAGTTCTCCAGTTTGCAGAAAACGGACTATCTGCTGTGCCCATGCCGGAGCCTGAGGCTCAACGGCAAGGACTAAAGGCTCGAGGGCCGCTGCGGGGACCTCAGCTTCTACGGCAAGAACCTCTGGCTCTGCCGGAGCTGATGGTCCCCCGGCAAGCTCGCCGGGGCGAGGCCTGTCGGGAACACTTGCTTCAACTGTACAGACCCGAGGATCTGCAGGAGCAAACTGTTCCTCAGCGTTGTGGTTGTTGATCTTGGGGACCTTGGCGGCGGTTTCAGGAAGATCCGCCGGCAAGTAGTCGCCGGAGACCAACTTTCTCTTCTTGGACTGTCCAATTGATGGTGTAACGGATGGTTGAGTCAGCTTGAGCAAGAAGGTCCCTGGTTCCACAGGTAACTTCATCGAAGCACACTTTGAAAGGCCATCTGCAATTTCATTTTGAGCTCTTGGGACGTGCTCCATCTGCAGACCTTCAAAGTGCTCCTCAAGCTTCCTCACTTCATCGACATAAGCTTCCATCAAAGGGCTCTGATAGCTCTTGTTGACTTGCCGGACCACCAACTGAGAATCTCCCCGCACAATTAGCTTCCTGATCCCAAGTTCGGCCGCAATCCTGAGGCCGGCAAGCAAGCCTTCATATTCTGCGGTGTTGTTTGTCGCTTGCTCCCTGGGAAAGTGCATCTGGATAACGTATTTGAGGTGCTCTCCGGTGGGCGCGATGAGAACCACGCCAGCACCGGCGCCTTGCAGCGAGAAGGCACCGTCAAAATACATTACCCATTCACTTGTCGCTTCTTGTACGGGTACACTTGTTTCTTGAACTTCTTCATCGGGCGTTGGGGTCCACTCAGCTATGAACTCTGCCAAAGCTCGGCTCTGTATGGTTGAAGTGCTTTCAAACTTGAGTCCAAAGCTTGACAGCTCCAGTGCCCACTCAACGATCCTGCCTGTTGCTTCTGGGTTGTGCAATATCCTCTTCAGCGGAAAGCGAGTGACCACTGTTATCTCATGGGCTTGGAAGTAATGGCGCAGCTTTCTCGAGGCCATGAGGAGGCCGAAAAGCAATTTTTGCACACCAGAGTATCTTGATCTAGCCCCCTGGAGAAGGGAACTTACAAAATACACTGGGCGCTGCACCATCTTCTTCCGCACCTCATTTTGTTCCTGCGCAGAGTCATCCTTGTCGGGGCCAGAGCTTGCCGGAGCAGCCCCCTGCTTGTCGCTGGATTCGCTTGCCGGTGGTGCTGACTCCTCGTCGGACTCCCTCTCCGCTACTAACGCAGCACTAACCACCTGGTTGGTTGCCGCTAAGTATAGCAACAACTTTTCCTGTGGTCTAGGTGCGACAAGTATTGGAGTGGAGGACAGGTACCGTTTCAAATCCTGCAGCGCCGCCTCCGCTTCCGGAGTCCACTTCATGGGACCTGCCTTCTTCAAGATTTTGAAGAAAGGTAGGGCGCGTTCTGCAGATTTTGAAATGAACCTACTGAGGGCAGCCACACAGCCTGCAAGCCTCCTGACATCCTTGACGCGCTTTGGGGCCTCTATCTGCTCAATGGCTTTAATCTTATCGGGGTTGGCTTCAATCCCCCTCTGTGACACAAAGAACCCGAGAAGCTTGCCGGAGGGAACTCCAAAGACGCACTTCTCGGGGTTCAACTTGAGCTGTATTCTGCGCAGGTTCTGAAACGTCTCCTCCAAATCTTGGATCAGGGTTTCTTTGCTCTTGCTCTTCACCACGATGTCATCCATGTAAGCCTCTACATTTCTGTGGATCTGTGGCTCAAAAGCAGTGTATACCACCCTTGCAAAGGTTGAGCCTGCATTCTTCAACCCAAATGGCATGCGTATGAAGCAATAGGTGCCACATGGGGTGATAAATGCAGTCTTCTCTTCATCCTCCTTGGCCATGAAAATCTGATGATAGCCTGAGTATGCATCAAGAAAACAGAGTAGCTCACATCCGGCAGTGGAGTCAACGATCTGGTCAATGCGCGGCAAAGGGAATGGATCCTTGGGACATGCTTTATTCACATCGGTGAAGTCTATACACAGTCTCCATTTCCCATTGGCCTTGCGCACGACGACTGGATTTGCCAACCACGTCGGATGGATCACACCTCTAACTAGGCCTGCTGCCTCTAGCTTCTTGATTTCTTCGTTGATGAATTCTTGGCGCTCCACGGCTTGCTTCCTCACTTTCTGCTTGATGGGCCGCGCATGAGGACAAACAGCAAGCTTGTGCTCAATTACCTTCCTGGGAACACCGGGGATGTCAGACGGTTGCCAGGCAAACACATCGACATTCGCCCGCAGGAAGGCAACGAGCGCGCTTTCCTATTTGCTGTCAAGGGTGGCACTGATGGTGAAGGTACCACCAGTGCCGTCCTCCTTTGCGGACACTTTCTTGGTTGCCGGAGGAGCGGCCATTCCTTTCTTACTCTTGCCGGTGGAGCTCGATGGAACGTCCTCGACGGCAGCGCAGCACTCCGAAGAGGTGCGGTTGCCGGAGTGGGTCCCAGAGCACTTGCCAGACTTGGTCTTCGTCTTCTTCCCCCCGGGAGCTTCAGCGGCAAGAGTATCCTTCTCGGCCGCAGCTGCCGCATCCCGGTAGATCTTGTCGGCGCAGACAAGCGCATCCTTCTTGTCGCCGTGGACAGTGATGACGCTTATCGGCCCCGGCATCTTGAGTACGTTGTAGGCATAATGGGAAGCTGCCATGAACTTGGCGAGGGCAGGACGGCTGAGTATTCCATTGTAGGGCAACGGAATATCGGCGACGTCGAAAGTGATGCGCTCAGTTCTGAAGTTGAGCTCCCCGCCAAAGGTCACCGGCAGAGTGATCTTTCCCTTGGGCTTGCTCCTTCCCGGGTTGATTCCTTGGAATGAACCGGTCTCTTCGAGCTCGCCATCTGGAATCTGGAGTTTCTTGATCACAGCAGAGGAGATCAAGTTCAGCCCAGCCCCGCCGTCAACCAACATTTTGGTGACCTTGAGGTTGCGGATGGTGGGAGAAACCAGCATCGGCAAGCACCCGACCGCAGTGGTGCGGTCAGGGTGATCCTCAAGATCAAAAACGATGGGCGTGCTGGACCATTTGAGGAGCCTGCGCGACTCCACGGGCGGCTCCGCTGCATTCACCTCACGCACCCACTGCTTTAGTTGGCGGTGGGAGGTGTGTAGAGAGGCGCCACTGTCGACGCACAGGACCTCCGTGGCCTTCTGGAACTCCTGTTCGCTGTTATCCTCGTCCTCCATGTCTTCGTCGTCGTCCTCTTCGTCCTTGTCGCGGCCCCGGGGAGGTCGATCTCCTTGCCGCTGCTTGGCCTTGCCGCGGCGTCCTCCCCGGCCGTTGAACGGCCGCTTCTTACTTGTCTCCTCCCCGCCACCTTGGGCCTTCTCCTTGTCGCGCCTCTCGTACTCAGCTTTCTGCTGCTCGACGAGGTACTCGACGCGCTTGCAGTTGGAGAGGTCGTGACCCTTGGTGCGGTGGATCTTACAGTATTGCTTGTCGGAGCTGCCCGGCTTGTCGGCCGCCGCTACAGGGGCAGGCTCCTTGCCGGAGCCGCCAGCCTGCGTTTGCTTGGCGGGGGCCTCCTTGCCGGACTTCTCGACGGCAAGCACCTCTTTCTTGCCCTTCCTTCTGTTATTCCGCCGCCGGCTCTTCTTTGCCGGGGCGGCGTCGTCGCTGTCGCTTCCTCCTGCGCCAGCATCCTCCCCGGGGAGTCTCCTCCCCTCTTCCGCGCGCGCGCACTTGTCGGCCAGAGCATAGAGCTCGCTGACATCCCGAATCTTGGTCATCGCCATTTCTTCACGCATGCGGCGGTTACGCACGTTCTGATGGAACGCGCTGATAACCGCGGCAGGGTGGACATCAGGGATGTTGTGCTGCACACGGCTGAAGCGTTGGATGTACTTGCGCAGGGTTTCGCCTTCCTTCTGGGCCAGAATGTGGAGATCGCTCTCCTGGCCGTGAGGTTTGTGGCCGCCGGTGAAGGCGCCAACAAACTGGTGGCAAAGGTCAGCCCAAGAAGAGATGGAACCTTCCGGCAAGTGCATAAGCCACGAACGGACGTTCGGCTTTAGCACGAGCGGGAAGTAGTTAGCCAAGATCTTCTCGTCGCGCCCCCCGGCGGCTTGCACTGCGATGGTATAGACGCTGAGGAATTCCGAGGGGTGCGTCTTGCCGTCGTACTTCTCCGGTACGTCGGGCTTAAAATTCTTCATGCTGGGCCACTGGACGCGCCGCAGCTCGCGGGTGAACGCAGGGCAGCCTGCCGCGTACGGCAAGTCGCCTGGCTCACCGGGCGCGTGCGCGTCGACAGTGTTCCCAGCTCTCTTGTCTGATTGTCGCCGAGCTTCTCGGCGGCGCTCGATTGTGGTCCGAGCGTCTTCTTCTCGCCGGTCGTCGAGGACCTGGCGCTGGTCCCGACGGGCCCGCGGGTCCGACGAGGCTGTGGAGCCGTCGTCGGCGTTGTTCCGGCGGGGCGGCGTCTTCTGCTTCTGCGGCGGGGAATGCATGCTTGTCGCACCCCCGGCAGTCTTGTCGCCGTCAGCCTTCGTCTTCTCAGCTTGCCGCGGCCGCGAGGCCGACGGCTGCTGTGGAGAATCGTTGTTGGCGAAGGCTATCAGGCTCTGGATGGTGGCCCTCCAGTCTTCGGCCCTGTCTGCCGCTGGAGGGAAGTCGAGGAGCAGTTGCGCTCTTGCGAGCGCTTCTGCCGGAGTGGAGGGGAACGCGGGCGAGCGGTGCGAGGAGCGGGATACGCTCGGACTTCTAACGACGTTAGAAGGAGCGGGGTCCCGCGCCGGCGCCTTCGCTTTGCTTGTGCCCGGACGGGGGTCCGGGGCGTCCCGCGAGCCTCCGGTTTGGCCTTGGCCCAGCAAACGGATGCCACCTCCCGTGACATGGCGCTGCTGGGTCATTGTGTGCTGAGAGGGACGCGGCGCGTCCACGGAGACCGAGGTTCGGTCGTCCGTCCTGTTCTTGGATCTGGTGGCGCCGTGAGTGTCCTCGCCGGCGACCACCCTTCCGACGGCGTCTCCCCCGCCCACCGTTGGCTCTGGTGGCGGCGGGTGAGACGCAGACGGGCCTCCGACCTCCGAAGCCTTCTTCTTCGGGGCCATGGAGCTGTTGCTGGTGAAGTTGACGAATTCGGAGAGGTTGATGGAGAATGCGCCCGCGCAAACGCCGGATCAGGTTCGCACAACCTCGACGCCCCCTACCTGGCGCGCCAAAGATGTCGGGGGAAACTGTCCGCCACGAACACCTATGGGACCGGAGCCCCTTGTCTGTGCGGTACGAGGGCGGAGGGAGCACGAAGAGCAGATCGTAGCGAACACGCGGGCAGTTTTACCCAGGTTCGGGCCGCGGTAGACGCGTAAAACCCTACTCCTGCTTAGTTGTGTATTGAGTTTGAGTGCTCGGGAGCTTGAAGAAGCAGCTACACCGAGCGTGAGAGTGATCTAGGTTCCGA
The DNA here is from genome assembly GCA_902687465.1 of Secale cereale. Lineage (NCBI taxonomy): Eukaryota > Viridiplantae > Streptophyta > Magnoliopsida > Poales > Poaceae > Secale > Secale cereale. The sequence continues at coordinate 835,547,297 of LR738712.1, read as the reverse complement.
ACCCCCTCCACGTTGTGCATGGGCCTCCTTTTATAGTGTAAGGGGTCACCGACAGGTGTCAACGTAGGAGAAAGGGGTAAAGACGTAAAAGAGGTGGTAGTTGTAACAGTGCGGGAACAGTGGAGCTACAGTGCAGAACAGTGGTCTATACCTACTTGGACAGTGGGGGACAAGGGCATTTAATGCCCGTCGCCGTCGACCCCAAAAGTTCCCGCCCTAGCGTCTCCGTCTGCCACGGCGATGGATCCACCACCGTGGAGTGCCACCGTGTCCCCCAGGCTGCACAGCCGTCCGCCACGCGTCCCTGGATAGGCCCCAGGGCGACGCGTGGGTCGGCGAGCTGGAGCGCGGGCACACAGCGCAGCCTTCCCGGTAAGCACCTTGCCGGGACCTTGATCTTGCCGGGCCCGGGAGCTTGCCGGGCTCTGAAGCTCGTCGCTCCCCGGGCCCTCGCCGGGTCTTCTAGTCTTCCTGGCAAGCTTCTCTTGCCAGGGCCTTGTGCTAGTAGGGCAGTCTTGAGCCTGGTACGGCCTTCCCGGCAAGCTCCTCTTGCCGGGGTCTCGGTCTTCCGCCTTGTATACTTTGTTTTTGAATGGTTTGACAGGGAGCAGGAAGGTCTCCGGCGAGCACGCGGTAAACCCTGCCGCGGGAAGCTGCAACTGCCCGTGCACAAGTTGGGGTACTGCGGTACCCCTACCTTAGTACACCGACAGGCTCCTACATATTCTACGAAGATCTTTATCGGTCAAACCGCATAACAACATACGTTGTTCCCTTTGTCATCGGTATGTTACTTGCCCGAGATTCGATCGTCGGTATCTCAATACCTAGTTCAATCTCGTTACCGGCAAGTCTCTTTACTCGTTCCGTAATACATCATCCTGCAACTAACTCATTAGCTGCAATGCTTGCAAGGCTTATTATGATGTGTGTTACCGAGAGGGCCCAGAGATACCTCTCCGACACTCGGAGTGACAAATCCTAATCTTGATCTATGCCAACACCACGAATACTTTCGGAGACACCTGTAGAGCATCTTTATGATCACCCAGTTACGTTGTGACGTTTGATAGCACACAAGGTGTTCCTACGGTATTCGGGAGTTGCATAATCTCATAGTCATAGGAACATGTATAAGTCATGAAGAAAGCAATAGCAGTAAAATTAAACGATCATAGTGCTATGCTAACGGATGTGTCTTGTCCATCACATCATTCTCCTAATGATGTGATCCCATTGATCAAATGACAACTCATGTCTACGGTTAGGAAACATAACCATCTTTGATCAATGAGCTAGTCTAGTAGAGGCATACTAGGGACACTCTGTTTTGTCTATGTATTCACACATGTACTAAGTTTCCGGTTAATACAATTCTAGCATAAATAATAAACATTTATCATGATATAAGGAAATATAAATAACAAGTTTCTTATTGCCTCTAGGGCATATTTCCTTCAGTCTCCCACTTGCACTAGAGTCAATAATCTAGCTCACATCGCCATGTGATTTAATACCGATAGTTCACATCGTTATGTGAATAACACCCATAGTTCACATCACCATGTGACCAACATCCAAAGGGTTAACTAGAGTCAATAATCTAGTTCACATCGCTATGTGATTAATACCCAAGAGTAATAAGGTGTGATCATGTTTTGCTTGTGAGAGAAGTTTAGTCAACGGGTCTGTCACATTCAGATCCGTATGTATTTCGCAAATTTCTATGTCTACAATGCTCTGCATGGAGCTACTCTAGCTAATTGCTCCCACTTTCAATACGCATCCAGATTGATACTTAGAGTCATCTGGATTTAGTGTCAAAGCTTGCATCGGCGTAACCCTTTACGACGAACTCTTTATCACCTCCATAATCGAGAAACATTTCCTTAGTCATCCAGTTACTAAGGATAATTTTGACCGATGTACAGTGATCTACTCCTAGATCACTATTGCACCCCCTTGACAAACTCATGGCAAGGTACACAACATGTTTGGTACACAGCATGGCATACTTTATAGAACCTATGGCTGAGGCATAGGGAATGACTTTCATTCTCTCTATATTTTTCTGCCTTGGTCTGGCTTTGAGTCTTACTCAACTTCACACCTTACAAGTCAGGCAAGAACTTCTTCTTTGACTGATCCATTTTGAACTACTTCAAAATCTTATCAAGGTATGTACTCATCGAAAGTCTTATCAAGCGTCTTGATCTATCTCTATAGATCTTGATGCCCAATATGTAAGCAGCTTTACCAAGGTCTTTCTTTGAAAAACTCATTTCAAACACTCCTTTATGCTTTCCAGAAAATTCTACATCATTTCCGATCGACAATATGTCATTCACATATACTTATCAGAAAGGTTGTAGTGCTCCCACTCACTTCTTGTAAATACAGGCTTCACCGCAAGTCTGTATAAATCTATATGCTTTGATCAACTTATCAAAGCGTATATTCCAACTCCGAGATGCTTGCACGAGTCCATAGATGGATCGCTGGAGCTTGCACATTTTGTTAGCACCTTTAGGATTGACAAAACCTTCTGGTTGCATCATATACAAGTCTTCTTTAATACATCCATTAAAGAATGCAGTTTTGTTATCCATTTGCCAGATTTCATAAAATGCGGCAATTACTAACATGATTCGGACAGACTTCAGCATCGCTACGGGTGAGAAAGTCTCATCGTAGTCAACTCCTTGAACTTGTCGAAACCCTTTCGCAACAAGTCGAGCTTTGTAAACAGTAACATTATCGTTTGCGTCGGTCTTCCTCTTGAAGATCCATTTATTTTCGATGGCTTGCCAATCATCGGGCAAGTCAACTAAAGTCCATACTTTGTTCTAATACATGGATCCCATCTCAGATTTCATATGTCTCAAGCCATTTTGCGGAATATGGGCTCATCATCGCTTCCTCATAGTTCGTAGGTTCATCATGGTCTAGTAACATGACTTCCAGAACTTGGTTGCCGTACCACTCTGGTGCGGAACGAACTCTGGTTGATCTACGAAGTTCAGCAGAAACTTGATCTGAAGTTTCATGATCATCATCATTAGCTTCCTCACTAATTGGTGTAGGAATCACTGGAACGAGTTTCTGTGATGTACTACCTTCCAATTCGGGAGAAGGTACAATTACCTCATCAAGTTCTACTTTCCTCCCACTCACTTCTTTCGAGAGAAACTCCTTCTCTAGAAAGGATCCACTCTTAGCAACAAAGACCTTGCCTTAGGATCTGTGATAGAAGGTGTACCCAACAGTTTCTTTTTGGGTATCCTATGAAGATTTACTTCTCCGATTTGGGTTCGAGCTTATCATGTTGAAACTTTTTCACATAAGCATCGCAGTCCCAAACTTAAAGAAATGAGAGCTTAGGTTTCTCGTCAAACCACAGTTCATACGGTGTCATCTCCACGGATTTAGATGGTGCCCTATTTAACGTGAATGTAGCTGTCTCTAATGCATAACCCCAAAAGCGATAGTGGTAGATCGGTAAGAGACATCATCGATCGCACCATATCTAATAAAGTACGGTTATGATGTTCGGACACACCATTACACTGTGGTGTTCCAGGTGGCGTGAGTAGTGAAACTATTTCACATTGTTTTTACTGAAGGCCAAACTCGCTAACTCAAATATTTTACCTCTACGATCATATCGTAGAAACTCTTATTTTCTTGTTACGATGATTCTCCACTTCACTCTGAAATTCTTTGAACTTTTCAAATGTTTCAGACTTGTGCTTCATTAAGTAGATATACCCATATCTTCTCAAATCATCAGTGAAGGTCAGAAAATAACGATACCCGCCGCGAGCTTCAACACTCAATGGTCCACATACATCTGTATGTATGATCTCCAACAAATCTGTTGCTCGCTCCATTGTTCCGGAGAACGGAGTTTTAGTCATCTTGCCCATGAGGCATGGTTCGCAAGCACCAAGTGATTCATAATCAAGTGATTCCAAAAGTCCATCACTATGGAGTTTCTTCATGCGCTTTACACCAATATGACCTAAACGGCAGTGCCACAAGTAAGTTGCACTATCATTATTAACCTTGCATCTTTTGGCTTCAATATTATGAATATGTGTATCACACGATCGAGATCCAATAAACCAGTTTCATTGGGTGTATGACCATAGAATGTTTTATTCATGTAAACAGAACAACAATTATTCTCTAACTTACATGAATAACCGTATTGCAATATACATGATCAAATCATATTCATGCTCAACACAAACACCAAATAACACTTATTTAGTTTCAACACTAATCCCGAAAGTATAGGGAGTGTGCGATGATGATCATATCAGTCTTGGAACTACTTCCAATACACATCGTCACTTCATCCTTTAACTAGTTTATGTTCATTATGCAACTCCCATTTCGAGTTACTACTCTTTAGCAACTGAACCAGTATCAAATACCGAGGGGTTGCTATGAACACTAGTAAAATACACATCAATAATCTGTATATCAAATATACCTTTGTTCACTTTGCCATCCTTCTTATCCGCCAAATATCTAGGGCAGTTCCACTTCCAGTGACCATTTCCTTTGCAGTAGAAGCACTTAGTTTCAGGCTTGAGTTTAGCTTTGGGTTTCTTCGTGGGAGTAGCAACTGTCTTGCTATTCTTCTTGAAGTTCCCCTTCTTTCCCTTTGCCCTTTACTTGAAACAAGTGGTCTTATTAACCATCAACACTTGATGCTCTTTCTTGATTTCTACCTTCGCCGATTTCAGGATCGCGAAGAGCTCGGGAATTACCTTCGTCATCCCTTGCATATTATAGTTCATCACGAAGTTCTACTAGCTTGGTGATAGTGACTAGAGAACTTTGTCAATTACTATTTTATCTGGAAGAATAACTCCCACTTGATTCAAGTAATTGTAGTACCCAGACAATCTGAGCACATGCTCACTGGTTGAGCTATTCTCCTCCATCTTGTAGGCAAAGTACTGTCAGAGGTCTTATACCTCTCGACACGGGCATGAGTATGAAATACTAATTTCAACTCTTGGAACATCTTATATGCTCCGTGGAATTCAAAACGTTTTTGAAGTCCCGGTTCTAAGCCGTAAAGCATGGTGCACTTAAACTATCAAGTAGTCATCATACCGAGCTTTTGTCAAAACGTTCATAACGTCTGTATCTGCTCCTGCAATAGTTCTGTCACCTGGTGGTGCATCAAGGACATAATTCTTCTGTGCAGCAATGAGGATAATCCTTAGATCACGGAACAATTCCGCATCATTGCTACTAACATCTTTCAACTTAGTTTTCTCTAGGAACATATAAAATTAAACGTGGAGCAACATCGCGAGCTATTGATCTACAACATAGATATGCTAATACTACCAGGACTAAGTTCATGATAAATTAAAGTTCAATTTAATCATATTACTTAAAGAACTCCCACTTAGATAGACATCCCTCCGGTCATCTAAATGATCACGTGATCCAAATCAACTAAACCATGTCCGATCATCACGTGAGATGGAGTAGTATCAATGGTGAACATCTTATGTTGATCATATCTACTATATGATTCACGCTCGACCTTTCGGTCTCCAGTGTTCTGAGGCCATACCTGCATATGCTAGGCTCGTCAAGTTTAACCCGAGTATTCCGCGTGTGTAAAACTGGCTTACACCCGTTGTATTTGAACATAGAGCTTATCACACCCGATCATCACGTGGTGTCTCGGCACGACGAACTTTCGCAACGGTGCATACTCAGGGAGAACACTTATACCTTGAAATTTAGTAAGGGGTCATCTTATAATGCTACCGTCGTTCTAAGCAAAATAAGAAGCATAATAAGATAAACATCACATGCAATCAAAATATGTGACATGATATGGCCATCATCATCTTGTGCTTTTGATCTCCATCTCCAAAGCACCGTCATGATCACCTTCGTCACCGGCGCGACACCTTGATCTCCATCGTAGCATCGTTGTCGTCTCGCCAACTATTGCTTCTACGACTATCGCTACCGCTTAGTGATAAAGTAAAGCAATTACATGGCGATTGCATTTCATACAATAAAGCGACAACCATATGGCTCCTGCCAGTTGCCGATAACATTACAAAACATGATCATCTCATACAAAACCGTATAACTCATCATGTCTTGACCATATCATATCACAACATGCCCTGCAAAAACAAGTTAGACGTCCTCTACTTTGTTGTTGCAAGTTTTACGTGGCTGCTACGGGCTTAGCAAGAACCGTTCTTACCTACGCATACAAAACCACAACGATGTTTCGTCAAGTATGTGCTGTTTTAACCTTCACCAAGGACCGGGCGTAGCCACACTTGATTCAACTAAAGTTGGAGAAACTGACACCCGCCAGCCACCTGTGTGCGAAGCACGTCGGTAGAACCAGTCCCGTCATCCAACAATACCGCCGAATCAAACTTTGACATGCTGGTAAGCAGTATGACTAGTATCGTCCACAACTCACTTGTGTTCTACTCGTGCATATCATCTACGCATAGACCTGGCTCATGATGCCACTGTTGGGGAACGTAGTATTTTAAAATTTTCCTACGATCACGCAAGATCTATCTACCAGATGCATAGCAACGAGAGGGAAGAGTGTGTCTACGTACCCTCGTAGACCGGAAGCGGAAGCGTCAAGTGACGCGGTTGATGTAGTCGAACTTCTTCACGATTCAACCGATCAAGCACCGAACGTACGGCACCTCCGCGTTCAGCACACGTTCAGCTTGATGACGTCCCACGAGCTCTTGATCCAGTTGAGCTTCACGGGAGAGTTTCGTCAGCACGACGGCGTGGTGACGGATATGATGTATCTACCGGCGCAGGGCTTCTCCTAAGCACTGCAACGGTATGACCGAGGTGTGTTTCTGTGGAGGGGGGCACCGCACACGGCTGGAACAATTCAACTTGTGTCTTTGGGTGCCCCCCTGCCCCCGTATATAAAGGAGGGAGGGAGAGGCCGGCCCTAGAGGGGGCGCGCCAAGTGTGGGGAGTCCTACTAGGACTCCCAAGTCCTAGTAGGATTCCCCTTTCCTTTCCGGAGTAGGAGAGAAGGAAAGAGGGGGAGATGGAGAAGGAAAAGGGGGCTGCACCCCTTGTCCAATTCGGACTAGAAGGGGGGCACGCGCCTCCTTCCTTTTGGCCTCTCTCTTCTATTCCCGTAACTCCCCGGTACTCCGAAAATACCCGAATCACTCGGAACCTTTCCGATGTCCGAATATAGTCGTCCAATATATCGATTTTTACGTCTCGACCATTTCGAGACTCTTCGTCATGTCCCCGGTCTCATCCGGGACTCCGAACTCCTTCGATACATCAAAACTCATAAACTCATAATACCGATCGTCATCAAACGTTAAGCGTGCGGACCCTACGGGTTCGAGAACTATGTAGACATGACCGAGACTCATCTCCGGTCAATAACCAATAGCGGAACCTGGATGCTCATATTGGCTCCTACATATTCTACGAAGATCTTTATCGGTCAAACCGCATAACAACATACGTTGTTCCCTTTGTCATCGGTATGTTACTTGCCCGAGATTCGATCATCGGTATCTCAATACCTAGTTCAATCTCGTTACCGGCAAGTCTCTTTACTCGTTCCGTAATACATCATCCTGCAACTAACTCATTAGCTGCAATGCTTGCAAGGCTTATTATGATGTGTGTTACCGAGAGGGCCCAGAGATACCTCTCCGACACTCGGAGTGACAAATCCTAATCTTGATCTATGCCAACACCACGAATACTTTCGGAGACACCTGTAGAGCATCTTTATGATCACCCAGTTACGTTGTGACGTTTGATAGCACACAAGGTGTTCCTACGGTATTCGGGAGTTGCATAATCTCATAGTCATAGGAACATGTATAAGTCATGAAGAAAGCAATAGCAGTAAAACTAAACGATCATAGTGCTATGCTAACGGATGTGTCTTGTCCATCACATCATTCTCCTAATGATGTGATCTCGTTGATCAAATGACAACTCATGTCTACGGTTAGGAAACATAACCATCTTTGATCAATGAGCTAGTCTAGTAGAGGCATACTAGGGACACTCTGTTTTGTCTATGTATTCACACATGTACTAAGTTTCCGGTTAATACAATTCTAGCATGAATAATAAACATTTATCATGATATAAGGAAATATAAATAACAAGTTTATTATTGCCTCTAGGGCATATTTCCTTCAGAGGGCGGCGGCCTCAGGTCGCGTCGAGGGCGGCGGTCACAGGTGGCGTCGAAGGGGGAGAGGCGGCTGGCGCAGATGGCTAGGGGACGGCGTCGGCAGCAGAAACCCTCGGGGCCGGCAGGCGCAGATGGCGAGTGGGCGGCGGGTGTGGAGGTGGCGTGTGGTGGAGATCGTGGAGGCGGCGTGCGATGAGTATCGTGGAGGCGGCGTGGACTAGGGCTTTGACCCCAGATGGACATGCATATATCCGTCGGACTCTTTTATTAATTCCGTTTATGTTTTTTAAAATTACTATTTATTGACTAACTTCGGTTTTTTCACTAGGTTTTTTTTTCGGCCTACACCAAACGCCCCTAACTTTTTCCACGTACTACAGGCATCATGACAAGCATGCATGACAGTTTTCGGCATTTTTCGACGTCACAAGCGTTTTCTAGGGTTTTCCGAGCCGAAAAACCCTAAAAGACTGCCCGAACGTGACGCAACGTGCGTTCGGTGTCCGATTTACTTCATTTCTTGCGTGGGGGCCTGCATTGCCCATCCACACGCCCTCGCAAATTTTGGTTACATTGCATGCATGCGATCACGTAGACCCAGTTCAACCAGCACCGTTAGGTTATGCCGGTAGGGCTACCCTCAACTAGGTTTTCTTTTCCGCCTGCACCAAACGGCCCCTAACTTTTTCCACGTACTACAGGCATCATGACAAGCATGCATGACAGTTTTCGGCATTTTTCGACGTCACATGCGTTTTCTAGGGTTTTCCGAGCCGAAAAACCCTAAAAGACTGCCCGAACGTGACGCAACGTGCGTTCGGTGTCCGATTTACTTCATTTCTTGCGTGGGGGCCTGCATTGCCCATCCACACGCCCTCGCAAATTTTGGTTACATTGCATGCATGCGATCACGTAGACCCAGTTCAACCAGCACCGTTAGGTTATGCCGGTAGGGCTACCCTCAACTAGGTTTTCTTTTCCGCCTGCACCAAACGGTCCCTAACTTTTTCCACGTACTACAGGCATCATGACAAGCATGCATGACAATTTTCGGCATTTTTCGACGTCACATGCGTTTTCTAGGGTTTTCCGAGCCGAAACGTCATATGCCCGAACGTGACGCAACGTGCTTTTCGGTTTCACTAAACCTCGCCAAAATTTGTGTCATTTCATGCATGCGATCACGTAGACCTAGTGTAGCATTCACGTTTCCGTTGTGCCGGTGCGGGGCTACTATCATAGTACCTCTCCACATATTCTGAAGGTGCGGGGCTACTATCATCGAATCAATTATCTCAACGGAAATAGAAAGTACCAAATTTCATTCAACTTAGATAAGATATTTTACATTAACGACCCAACTGCATACAAATAAGTTCATACATAAAGTCTACAACTTAGGATTAAAACGACATAACGAGATTAACTTAAAAAAAACTACTCCTCGTCGCTATCGAGGAGGTCCACCACGACTTGGCCGTCGCCGCCGTCATCGTCGCTGCTGGACCGATTCGCGAGGTCGTCCCAGTCGATGCCGTCCTCCTCTGCCTCGTCTGCCGCCGCCGCCGCCGGGTCCTGCCACGCCGCCGTCGCCGCCGGGTCCTGCCACTCCGGCGGAACCTACTGCCACCCCGGCGGCGCCATCGCCGCCTCTTGCGCCGCCATTGCCTCGGCCGCGTCGGCCGCTGCGATTGCAGCCGCGACCTCAGCGGCCGCCGCAGCAGCCGCCGCCGCCGCCGCAGCCTCCGACGCCCGTAGGGCGACGAGGTACCCTGGAGTGTCTTCCGGGTCGCCGTCCTCACGGAGGACGACCTGCTCCGCCGGCAACTCGACCTCCGGCGGTGAGGGGGGGCAGCCGGCGCGGGCGCCGTTGCCTGGGGCGCGGGGCCTCCGGCACGTCGGCGGCGACGGTTCGCGGGCTCCGGGGGAGGGGCTCGGAGACGTCCGCTGGCGCCCGTCAGGTCCGGGGTTACGCCGGCCTGCGCGAGCCGGAAGGCGGCCATGACCTCCCAGAAATCCTTACCTTTCCAAAAATTGCGGCGGCCGACGATGTTGTGCCGGCCGCCGCTGTGCCTCCGCAGCTCCTCCTCCGTCGCGCCGGGCCCCGGCGTCGCATACCCGTCCTTGTCGATCCTCCAGTTCCGTGGAAGACGACAGGCCGGCGGGACAGGGAGGCAGTAGCGGTGGAGCTCCTCCGTCTCCGGCACGCCGAGGCTCGTCGGCCAGGAGCCGGGGTTGTCGTCGTCGTCGTTGCCGCCGGCGGTGCTGCTGCTTCCGCGGTAGAACGCCATCGCCGCTGGGGAGGGGGCGGTGGCTACGAGGGTCGCCGGCGGTCTGGGATGCGGTGGGCGGCGGGAGGGTTGGGGCTGGGATGGGCGCCGGGGGTTGAGCGTCGGGGGTATATATAGCGACGGGGCTAGGAGGCGGGCAGGCGGGACGCCGTCGTGGGCATCCGCGCCGGTTAATGGCAGGCAGGCGGGGAGTCGGCGTGGGCATCCGCGTCGGTTTAATGACGGGAAGGCGGGCAGGCGGCGACGTGGACATCCGCGTTGGTTAATGACGGGAAGGCGGGCAGGCGGCGACGTGGGCATCCGCGCCGTTTGACCGGGCGGCCGGCGTGGGCATCCGCGCCGATTTGACCCGGCGACCGGCGAGGGCATCCGCGCCAGCGGCGGCAGGCGATTGCGTCCGGCAGGAGGCAAGACGGCAGCGCTGGCGGGGCAGCCGAGGAGGCGGCGGCAGGCGGTTGCGTCCGGCAGGCGAGGCGGTGGCGTCAGACAGGCGATCAGGCGGCAGCGGCAGGCGATCAGGCGGCTGGCGCGATTGGTGGGACGTGCGGGCGGGTGGGAGCGACAGATCGGGGGCACGTCTGCATGCGCGACACGTCATTAGGAGCGTGCGGGCGGGAGGCCAGAAAAGATATTTTTTTTCGTCGCGGGCGGCATCGAGCGGGCGGGGCATGTATACGTATACGTTGACGTTTTTTTTTAACCGGCGGACGGGCGGGAGCCCTCTTTTTCAAATAATGCCCATCATGCCCTTTGTTATGAACAGGTATTAGGCAATCTCGGCTGTCCTTGTATTTGGGGGGTCTACCGAAGCAGAAGTGTTAGAAAAAATGGGGACGCACCAACAACAAAAGCGATGAGCTAGCCGCTCGCCCGATCCCCGCTCTGCTGCTAGGCCGCACGGCCAGCCATCACACCAGGCGCACCTAGAGACCGTGCGCGCCGCCTTTTGGTTGGTCGCCACAGCGTAGCCGTCCAGGCAGCCTCTCTCTCACGGTCGCCTGAATCGGTGCAGCCCGGTACACCTGCCCTCGCCATGTGGATATTAAGAAGAATGAAATATAAAAAATTGCCATGTTGTGGAAACATAATGTGTAAGTGAATTTGCCATACAAACTATATAAATTTGCCAAGTTATGAATGAATTCGATGAACTTCCTACAGAATAATGCATAGTTGCCATGTCCATCATTTACTGAATAAAAAACTGATGGCAACTTTATTAAAAAGTATTTTTGTCATGGCAACGTACATTACCAATGCATATGCTTCCAGCATCAATTTTATTTGTTATGTCAAAAAATGATGGTAGCTTAATATGTTATCCACTCTAAAATGTGTCGCTAATATAAAATAGCCATATCCTCTGACTATAAATTCCCATGTGCTATCTGAATACCGAAAAATTCAGACAACAAAACGCACAACAAAAAAGAGGATCCAAAGCGCGTG
>LR738712.1:835508385-835535219 GCA_902687465.1 Secale cereale | reverse complement strand
GTCGGCAAAGCCAGAATAGATCAGCGCGGTGTGGTTGTGGAACGCCGGCTTCAGGTGGGAGATGGATGTGGCCGGCCAGCCGAGGAGGCGCGCAACCTTGGTCGCCGGGCCTCGTGGCACGACGCCGTTGCCTGGGCCCGCGCGGCATTCGCCTCCCCGGACATGGGTCGTTTATGGCGCACGAGAGATGCGGGCGTGAGGGGTAGGAGGTGCGAGAGGCGATGAACATGACCTCCGGAGTGCGGGAGGGGGGGCAGGAAGGCTCATAGTGATCGCATCCAGGCTCCAGCAGAAGGACCTTAGTCATTGGCGCCCCCTTCCATCGCGTTCTAGCCGCGACGGCCATCGCCGCAGCGGGTCCTTTGTTTGGGGAACGTTGTATGGAAAATATAAATAAAATTTTACGCACACGCAAGATCTATCCATGGAGATGCATAGCTACGAGAGGGGGAGAGCATCTTCATACCCTTGAAGATTGCTAAGCGAAAGCGTTTATCAACGCCATTGATGTAGTCGTACACCTTCACGACCCGCCCCGATCAAGTACCGAACGTACAGCACCTCCGTGTTCAGCACACATTCAAATCAATGACGTCCTCGCCTTCTTGATCCAATAAGACGGGCGAAGTAGTAGATGAGTTCCGGCAGCACGACGGCGTGGTGACAGTTGGTGATGAAGAACAATCTCTGCAAGGCTTCGCCAAGCACTACATAAACTAGACGGAGGATAAACTAGAGATAACGGGATTGCCGGCACACGGCTTGGTGAATCTTGATGTGTCTTGGATGCTAGCCCTGCCCCTCTATTTATATGTTGAGCCCTGAGGTCAAAACTTGAAGTAAAAGCCTCCTCAAAGTCAGTTTTTCCCAAAAGGCAAGAGTCCTTCTCGGACTCCAGGACCAGACGCCAGGGTTCCCGGCGTCTGAAACGAAGGAAGTAGTATGTAACAAATCATTCACACATAGTCTAACCAAGTTCGCATCCTTTCCTTTAAGCTAGGTCTGGCCTTCTTGATGATTGTATAGAAATGAGATTTGAAACATGATACGCAATATTCCTAGTTTTTGACCTTTTTGTAAAAAACAATGCTATTCCTGTGCTTCCAAATGCCCAAATCTTCTTTCAACAAATAAATCTCAAGGTTCCCATGTATCCCATGTCTGTGTACTTGTTATGTTCTTTCTCAGGCACCAAGCTTTTTCCCTTCTTTCTCCCAGAAATGAAATGCATTGTGTATTTTTCTTTGCTTTTGTAGTGTGTTTTTTTAAGTTATCTGCACTCCTACTATAGCACTATATAGAACATAGGATCATACATGCAATTACACTTGTATTCTGAAAGCATCACACTTTCCGTGAGTAAATACATGTCCAACGGTAAATTAAATGAAATAAATATATAAAAGAAATCACGCCTATACACATCAGTTAATTTTACATGCATTGAACTACAACAAGGGATATAAACAAGGAGGGTAGAAGAGTAATGTGGAGGGTAAAAAAAAGGTAAGGAGTTCATGTATGCTGTGATAATCTCATGAGAACGTCCTAAAACTCTCCACTGGATCCGACTCCTCGAGCATCACCGCCGCTTGGAAGCAATCTGCGGCATCGGCGATCCTACCGTCGAGCTTGTGCACCTTCCCCAGGTTGAGCCACGCCATTCGGTTCGTCGGCTCGACCCTAAGGGCGTCCGAGAGGAAGGCCCTCGCCGCCGGGAGGTACTTGCCCCCCTGCTTGGAGAGCAGCGCCCCGATGGCCACCTTGGACGACACGTGCTCCAACTCCGTCGCTGAGGCGTTCACGTAGGCCGCCAACGCCTCCTTGCTCTGTTTGCGCACCTCGTGCATGTAGCCTGCATTGCATCAAATCATACATTGATCGGGTCCGGGTAAAATTTTGCAAGGGTTTGGTGACCTGAACCTTGGGCTCACCTTCGGCTTCGAGTGTCGCGGCGGAGTACGATTTCAGGGCTCTGGCTTTCTGCAAACATATCTCGGCGTCCCTGGTGTGTGAGAGGCTGGAGTACAGATTTGCAAGTCCTTGCCAGATTTCAAACTCGGTAACTCCACCAGCCTCTCCCTGAAGCATCAGTACGTGAACTCAACTAATGGAGAAAGTGCCAAAAGAAAAATAGTATATGAATGGTAATTTTTTTTGCTGCATTTGATTAAGGGAAGAAAACAAACCTCCACTTTTTTAGGCACGTCAGAAATTACCGCCGTCGGTTACTGAATATAAGGCCCTCGAGGAGCATGCAGCCAAAGTATTCACACCTGCTAATTTCTACATACTGCAAGATGATTTGCATAAGATGGGTCAGCTGGAGATATTTGAGACGCTCGTGGGAATTGAGCGTCAGACATTCATGGTGACATGGAAGGACAACCACAAATTCAGGTACAATGTTGTTTATGAACCAGGTAACTCAGAACAAACTATAACATGCAGTTGTCTTAGGATGGTTCGTAAAGGGCTGCCATGCAAACACATTCTATTTGTTCTTCATCATCTGAACATAACTGAGATACCAAAATGTTGTGTCCTACATCGGCTGTCGAAAAATGCGAGAGATGGGTTGCCTGTGCAACGGAAGAGTGATATGTTTGGATGGGGTTGGTCAGGACCATTGGAGAGAGAACGATATAGTGAAATAACCATAAAAACCGCGGAAGCTGCTCATGTTGCAGCAAATGATCCCTTCTTGTTTGATGAGTTGATGAAGGCTCTGGACTCCATAATTGCGCAGAAAAAGATTTCAGAGGAGGAACTTATAGGAAGTAGGAGGTACGCTAAGCTTAAGAAGGTGGCAAATCAGGCGCACCAAGTTCAACCTGGTATTGGTGATCCTGAAAAAGTTTCGACGAAGGGTGCACCTAAGAAGGGGCGGTCAAAGGGGGGCCCCGATATTACGAAGAATGGTAGGCCAAAAGATTTTACAGAGAAGAAAAGTGGTCCTTTATGTAGTCTGTGTGGTCTCCCAGGTCATAACAAGGCTACATGTAAGAAAAATGAGAAGTGAGTTGCAACTTTCTTATTTTAGTTATCTTGCCAATTTGATTTCACCGAATATATTTTCTCACTCATATTGTTCATATTATGTTCAGGAATTGGGCATAGAGAAGAAGCTTGTAAGTGAAAAAAAGATTCTCAAGATCATGGAGAACAAACGAGTCTGAGGATGGGGTGTTGGCTATTATCTGCTTGAAATAAACGTGCCGTTGTCGGCACTAGATACTATTTTCTTCATAGTAAGACATCTTTTTATTGTAATGCGGCATGGTTTAGCATGTTCCGCAACTAAATAAACATGTCGTGATCGGTATTTGCTATATTATTTATCTGGGTGTCACTCTTGTATGCATCATTGGCAGATATTTTTAATACGGTTTTGCTATGTGCTGTAATCTGGACGACGACTTTGTTTAAGTGAAAAACAAAGCTTACGTATATTTAAAAATAAAACTTACACAAAAACATATGCCCGACCACCGCAACGGGCCCACAGTGGCGTCCAGATCACACCCAAATCAAGCCCGAAGGCGACCCGGGCGGCTGATAGAGCCGCTAATGGGCCCGAAACGGGGTCCAACGGGGCTGCGGGCGGTATAGGAGAGGAGCTCGATGGAGGGGGCGGAGGCAGCTATTTAAGCCGCTCGTCGCGTCCCCCGGCTTCCGAGGTGGGACTAAATTCCCTCGACGCGTCGCGCCCCGTGCTGCAAGCGGTCACCAGGCCGCCCACTCCCCCGGCCAGCCCAGTTCGGCCCACGTCCTCCCCCGGCCCAGCTTCTCCGGGCCACGCCCCCGACCGCGAAAGATAAAGAAATGAAAAATTTACTGATAAAGGAAAAAAAGAAATAAAAAAATAAAAGAAATAAGAAAAAAAATAATAAAAAATAATAAACATAAAAAATAAAAGATTAAAATAATTAAAAATTTAATAATTAAAAATTAATAAATAAAAAAGACAGCTAATAATGAGATTTAATATACATGATTTGACTACACCCTAATTGTCACAATAATAACAATTAGGCAGTAGTCAAATCACATATACTAAACATTATTACTAACTGTTTTCTTATATGCGTATGCAGTCGTATATAAACAGGTCTCGACGACCTTCGGCGGGCGAGGTGGGACTAAACTTGTAGCCGGCTGCTTCCGTTGGGCGACGGGAGCGGGCGGGGGCGGGGGCCGGGGAAGGCGACGTGGGCCGAACTGTGCTGGCCGGGGGAGGGGCCGGCCTGTGACCGTGTGCAGCGCGGGGCGCGACGCGACTAGGTAAATTTAGTCCCACCTCGGAAGCCGGGGGACGCGACGAGCGGCTTAAATAGCTGCATCCGTCCCCTCCATCGAGCTCCTCTCCTATACCGCCCGCAGCCCCGTTGGACCCCGTTTCGGGCTCATTAGCGGCTCTATCAGCCGCCCGAGTCGCATTCGGGCTTGATTTGGGTGTGATCTGGACGCCACTGTGGGCCCTGTTGCGGTGGTCGGGCATATTTTTTTTTGTAAGTTATATTTTTAAATATACGTAACCTGTGTTTTCACATAAACAAAACCGTCGTCCAGATTACAGCACATAGCAAAACCGTATTAAAAATAACTGCCAATGATGCATACAAGAGTGACACCCACATAAATAATGTAGCAAATACCGATCACGACATGTTTATTTAGTTGCGGAACCTGCTAAACCACGCCGCATTACAATAAAAAGATGTCTTACTATGAAGAAAATAGTATCTAGTGCCGACAACGGCACGTTTATTTCAAGCAGATAATAGCCAACACCCCATCCTCAGACTCGTTTGTTCTCGATGATCTTCAGAATCTTCTCTTTCACTACTTCCATGGTGTTGCATTCCGAGAAAAGTATTTCAGCTAGAATGCGGCCCCTTGAAGAATTAATAACTTCTTGGTCAAACTCACATATCCAATCATCTCCGTCCCAGTTTTCAATGCACTTGATCACGAAAAGACTACAAGAGACACTGCAAGACACCACGAGTTGTGTTATTCATGGATCAAACAAGTACATATGTATACCTCATTGCGAACATACCTGTCAGTTTGTAACGGCATAGGGTATTTCTTTATTGGCCAGGAAGATACGTCAGGATGTTCCGTTGCAATAATGGAGTTCACCTCCGTCGTATCTTTAGCTATCTCAGCCCTCTGAAAATAAAGTTTGAAATTCATCTGAAGTACGTGTCGCATAACTACATTTTGGTTTACGTGAAGTTGTAAGCTTACCAGCTTAGCAATTTTTGTAAGAACTGTCTCGCTGCAGTCACCAAGAGAGTCTAAGACTTGAAACTCTTTTTTCTCGTTGTGCATAAGAACTGTTATCCAATGATTTTCTTGCACATGAAAAGGAAAGTATGCCTACAACAAAGTATTTTTATGTTGGTGTACCCACGGATAATTATGTAGTAGAAAAGAATATAGTAAAGTTAAGTACCTTATCTTTAACGAAATACTCTTCAGTAACTCTAGACACCATTTTACTTTGATTTATGAAATGTTCCATAAAATGCTTCTTAGAGTTTTTAACCTTCCCATCACCACGAAGGATAAGCCAGTGTGACACCCAAGATGATACTATGTGACGGTCAGCACGAGGATGATGGGTCTGCATATGGTTGCAATAACTATTGATGACCTGAAAATAACATAACAACAATACGCCTATTAGGTAATTCATACAAATGACATGTACAACTTCATAAATTAATGTCAATACTTACGGCGCCCTGTAACCACTATTTTGAAATAATGGCTTCAAGCATATTAGATGTACATGTCTCCCCACCAATGCCCGTCATGTGCACAACAGTTTTCCTACAAAGCTTCTCCGAGGATGCTAGTTTCTGGACATAAATCTTAGCAGCCTCTATGTGTTCTTCATCAATATAATCGGTACTAACCAGTGCAGCTCTCACACCTAACAAATCTAAAATAGTAAACAACAATGAGTTCATAAAGTGTGCATGCAAGGACAGAAATATCTTCGAACAATAAATTACCTAGCACTTACTTTTCCTTCGACGTTTGCGTCCACCGTTTTGCTGGTACGGTGAACGATAGTATTTTGACTGTTTCCTTTTCCGTTTCCCATCATTATCCTTAGTGCCTTTTACTTGAGCTTTTTTAATAAGGGTCTTCAAACTATCCATACTAATCTCCTCAGATTTATCCGCGCTAGACCCGTCTGACACTGTATTGATATTCTTGGGGGTTGCGGTAAGAGCTGGAAACTCATCTGTGTCTACCGTTGCTAGAGATGGGTCGGTTGAATTACCATTCTCCTCGATCACGAAGTTGTCGCCTTCATCTCCTGTACCGGGTGTGTTGAGATGCACACCTTTATCACTCCTCAACTTCTTCTCATTTCCAGTGGTGAAGGATGCCTCCAACCCGTTGTCCATATCTTCTTTTGCAGGAGTTGATTTTACATTTGTCCAGTATTTTGATGGACCATACTTGTCCACCCACTCTTCAGTATTCTCCACAAACTCAACCTCTTCACGAAACCCCATGTTTGACTTGGAGACAAGACCTTTCTTCAACAGCTTCTGCAGTACTATCTGCAATGACACGTCGATAACATTAACTACATGCGAACATTATGAATATGTAAACTCATGTAAATTAAAATACACTTCACTCGTTACCTCAGCACATTTTCCAGGGAGAAGACTAATTTCTTTTTGCATATCTTTCATGCATTTCATTAATTGATCTAATGTGGCGTCCCTGCTCGACGAAGCCTCATCTCTATTATCTTTTCTTCGTGAGACACGACATGTTCGCTCTTCCGGCTCCAATTCTTCCTCCGCAATTTTTCCTTGTTGAGCGATTAATGTCTGTCTGTACTTCTCACTTATCAAGTCATCAATCTATCACAGAGCAAAGCAAATTAATTCCCTCTACATTTATATAGTCACATAAATGCATGCAGTACGAACTAGTAATACATACCATCCCATTACCACGAACGTATGACGTGTCGTACGCGTCACGCTTCTTAGCCTCATCCTCTGTCCAATTAAGCATCAACGGATATTCATGAGCTAGTGGATCAAATGTCTCTAAGTCCAGTGGCTGCACTTTCTCCCAAAACAAGTACTGCACAAACATGAAGTACATTAGCAAACGTTTTCTTAGAAAATATAACTCGCATTAAACAATTATATAATGTAAGATTTACCTGTAGGAGGGCAAGGTTTCCGACCGGCCAAGTAAATTTTGTAGTATCTGACTGGGTCTTTGTGATGCCTTCAATGCAAATGCGTAAAGTGAACGCGTTCCAATTAAATGCTTTGATGGCCTCCACATCCTCCACTAACTTGTAAAAAGCATTAGGAACTTCTTTCGTGGAGTGCGGTGCAAGAACAGTGCCTAAAAGAACCAGAACAGTTCTACGGAGGAAATCATCATCGTATGTGCCACTGGCAACGATGTGCTCAATCAGCTGGTCTATCATCATTTGACCCGTATTGGAATCTACAAAACGACTTGGCACTTTCACCTTCAACTTTAACCCCCCTTTGCCTATCGCTTTCATGGCATCTTTGCCCTTGTTCTGAAGCCCAAAAATGTCAAACACATCTTCAGTGCGCAATGATATCGCACCGTTTTTTGATGGCATAATGATTTTTTTCTTTCCAAATCATATGATTTAATTATGAATTTCAGCAAACACTTTCGCATGAGAACACTGGGAATCAACAACAATTTTTCTAATGCAGTGCTTGCAAAACGCTTTTTCTGCCTAGAGTTAAGTCTGCTGACCAACAAACACCACTTCTCAACAGAACAAAATATGTCTGCGTACTCGTCCATCACTACAAATATGAGCAACAAAAATATTAGCTCGTACTACATCTCTTCGAAACATGATGATTGAACATTAATTATGGAAAAAAATTACCTCGGCGGATGGGGGGGGTGGAGAAGTCGAGGTGGGGAGCAGCGTCGGGTCGCGTCCGTGACAGATGGTGTCGGAACCAGCGGCGACGTAATTGTGCGCGGGCGGCGGGCTCAGGTCGCGTCGAGCGCGGCGGTCACAGGTGGCGTCGAGGGCGGCGGGCTCAGGTCACGTCGAGGGCGGCGGGCTCAGGTGGCGTCGAGGGCGGCGGTCACAGGTGGCGTCGAGGGTGTTGGGGAACGTAGTATTTTAAAATTTTCCTACGATCACGCAAGATCTATCTACCAGATGCATAGCAACGAGAGGGAAGAGTGTGTCTACGTACCCTCGTAGACCGGAAGCGGAAGTGTCAAGTGACGCGGTTGATGTAGTCGAACTTCTTCACGATTCAACCGATCAAGCACCGAACGTACGGCACCTCCGCGTTCAGCACACGTTCAGCTTGATGACGTCCCACGAGCTCTTGATCCAGTTGAGCTTCACGGGAGAGTTTCGTCAGCACGACGGCGTGGTGACGGATATGATGTATCTACCGGCGCAGGGCTTCTCCTAAGCACTGCAACGGTATGACCGAGGTGTGTTTCTGTGGAGGGGGGCACCGCACACGGCTGGAACAATTCAACTTGTGTCTTTGGGTGCCCCCCTGTCCCCGTATATAAAGGAGGGAGGGAGAGGCCGGCCCTAGAGGGGGCACGCCAAGTGTGGGGAGTCCTACTAGGACTCCCAAGTCCTAGTAGGATTCCCCTTTCCTTTCCGGAGTAGGAGAGAAGGAAAGAGGGGGAGAGGGAGAAGGAAAAGGGGGCTGCACCCCTTGTCCAATTCGGACTAGAAGGGGGGCACGCGCCTCCTTCCTTTTGGCCTCTCTCTTCTATTCCCGTAACTCCCCGGTACTCCGAAAATACCCGAATCACTCGGAACCTTTCCGATGTCCGAATATAGTCGTCCAATATATCGATTTTTACGTCTCGACCATTTCGAGACTCCTCGTCATGTCCCCGGTCTCATCCAGGACTCCGAACTCCTTCGATACATCAAAACTCATAAACTCATAATACCGATCGTCATCAAACGTTAAGCGTGCGGACCCTACGGGTTCGAGAACTATGTAGACATGACCGAGACTCATCTCCGGTCAATAACCAATAGCGGAACCTGGATGCTCATATTGGCTCCTACATATTCTACGAAGATCTTTATCGGTCAAACCGCATAACAACATACGTTGTTCCCTTTGTCATCGGTATGTTACTTGCCCGAGATTCGATCGTCGGTATCTCAATACCTAGTTCAATCTCGTTACCGGCAAGTCTCTTTACTCGTTCCGTAATACATCATCCTGCAACTAACTCATTAGCTGCAATGCTTGCAAGGCTTATTATGATGTGTGTTACCGAGAGGGCCCAGAGATACCTCTCCGACACTCGGAGTGACAATTCCTAATCTTGATCTATGCCAACACCACGAATACTTTCGGAGACACCTGTAGAGCATCTTTATGATCACCCAGTTACGTTGTGACGTTTGATAGCACACAAGGTGTTCCTACGGTATTCGGGAGTTGCATAATCTCATAGTCATAGGAACATGTATAAGTCATGAAGAAAGCAATAGCAGTAAAACTAAACGATCATAGTGCTATGCTAACGGATGTGTCTTGTCCATCACATCATTCTCCTAATGATGTGATCCCGTTGATCAAATGACAACTCATGTCTACGGTTAGGAAACATAACCATCTTTGATCAATGAGCTAGTCTAGTAGAGGCATACTAGGGACACTCTGTTTTGTCTATGTATTCACACATGTACTAAGTTTCCGGTTAATACAATTCTAGCATGAATAATAAACATTTATCATGATATAAGGAAATATAAATAACAAGTTTATTATTGCCTCTAGGACATATTTCCTTCAGTCTCCCACTTGCACTAGAGTCAATAATCTAGCTCACATCGCCATGTGATTTAATACCGATAGTTCACATCGTTATGTGAATAACACCCATAGTTCACATCACCATGTGACCAACACCCAAAGGGTTTACTAGAGTCAATAATCTAGTTCACATCGCTATGTGATTAATACCCAAGAGTAATAAGGTGTGATCATGTTTTGCTTGTGAGAGAAGTTTAGTCAACGGGTCTGTCACATTCAGATCCGTATGTATTTCGCAAATTTCTATGTCTACAATGCTCTGCATGGAGCTACTCTAGCTAATTGCTCCCACTTTCAATACGCATCCAGATTGATACTTAGAGTCATCTGGATTTAGTGTCAAAGCTTGCATCGGCGTAACCCTTTACGACGAACTCTTTATCACCTCCATAATCGAGAAACATTTCCTTAGTCATCCAGTTACTAAGGATAATTTTGACCGCTGTACAGTGATCTACTCCTAGATCACTATTGTACCCCCTTGACAAACTCATGGCAAGGTACACAACATGTTTGGTACACAACATGGCATACTTTATAGAACCTATGGCTGAGGCATAGGGAATGACTTTCATTCTCTCTATATTTTTCTGCCTTGGTCTGGCTTTGAGTCTTACTCAACTTCACACCTTACAAGTCAGGCAAGAACTTCTTCTTTGACTGATCCATTTTGAACTACTTCAAAATCTTATCAAGGTATGTACTCATCGAAAGTCTTATCAAGCGTCTTGATCTATCTCTATAGATCTTGATACCCAATATGTAAGCAGCTTTACCAAGGTCTTTCTTTGAAAAACTCCTTTCAAACACTCCTTTATGCTTTCCAGAAAATTCTACATCATTTCCGATCGACAATATGTCATTCACATATACTTATCAGAAAGGTTGTAGTGCTCCCACTCACTTCTTGTAAATACAGGCTTCACCGCAAGTCTGTATAAATCTATATGCTTTGATCAACTTATCAAAGCGTATATTCCAACTCCGAGATGCTTGCACCAGTCCATAGATGGATCGCTGGAGCTTGCACATTTTGTTAGCACCTTTAGGATTGACAAAACCTTCTGGTTGCATCATATACAAGTCTTCTTTAATACATCCATTAAAGAATGCAGTTTTGTTATCCATTTGCCAGATTTCATAAAATGCGGCAATTACTAACATGATTCGGACAGACTTAAGCATCGCTACGGGTGAGAAAGTCTCATCGTAGTCAACTCCTTGAACTTGTCGAAACCCTTTCGCAACAAGTCGAGCTTTGTAAACAGTAACATTACCGTTTGCGTCGGTCTTCCTCTTGAAGATCCATTTATTTTCGATGGCTTGCCAATCATCGGGCAAGTCAACTAAAGTCCATACTTTGTTCTAATACATGGATCCCATCTCAGATTTCATATGTCTCAAGCCATTTTGCGGAATCTGGGCTCATCATCGCTTCCTCATAGTTCGTAGGTTCATAATGGTCTAGTAACATGACTTCCAGAACTTGGTTGCCGTACCACTCTGGTGCGGAACGAACTCTGGTTGATCTACGAAGTTCAGCAGAAACTTGATCTGAAGTTTCATGATCATCATCATTAGCTTCCTCACTAATTGGTGTAGGAATCACTGGAACGAGTTTCTGTGATGTACTACCTTCCAATTCGGGAGAAGGTACAATTACCTCATCAAGTTCTACTTTCCTCCCACTCACTTCTTTCGAGAGAAACTCCTTCTCTAGAAAGGATCCACTCTTAGCAACAAAGACCTTGCCTTAGGATCTGTGATAGAAGGTGTACCCAACAGTTTCTTTTTGGGTATCCTATGAAGATTTACTTCTCCGATTTGGGTTCGAGCTTATCATGTTGAAACTTTTTCACATAAGCATCGCAGTCCCAAACTTAAAGAAATGAGAGCTTAGGTTTCTCGTCAAACCACAGTTCATACGGTGTCATCTCCACGGATTTAGATGGTGCCCTATTTAACGTGAATGTAGCTGTCTCTAATGCATAACCCCAAAAGCGATAGTGGTAGATCGGTAAGAGACATCATCGATCGCACCATATCTAATAAAGTACGGTTATGATGTTCGGACACACCATTACACTGTGGTGTTCCAGGTGGCGTGAGTAGTGAAACTATTTCACATTGTTTTTACTGAAGGCCAAACTCGCTAACTCAAATATTTTACCTCTACGATCATATCGTAGAAACTCTTATTTTCTTGTTACGATGATTCTCCACTTCACATTGAAATTCTTTGAACTTTTCAAATGTTTCAGACTTGTGCTTCATTAAGTAGATATACCCATATCTGCTCAAATCATCAGTGAAGGTCAGAAAATAACGATACCCGCCGCAAGCTTCAACACTCAATGGTCCACATACATCTGTATGTATGATCTCCAACAAATCTGTTGCTCGCTCCATTGTTCCGGAGAACGGAGTTTTAGTCATCTTGCCCATGAGGCATGGTTCGCAAGCACCAAGTGATTCATAATCAAGTGATTCCAAAAGTCCATCACTATGGAGTTTCTTCATGCGCTTTACACCAATATGACCTAAACGGCAGTGCCACAAATAAGTTGCACTATCATTATTAACCTTGCATCTTTTGGCTTCAATATTATGAATATGTGTATCACACGATCGAGATCCAATAAACCATTTTCATTGGGTGTATGACCATAGAATGTTTTATTCATGTAAACAGAACAACAATTATTCTCTAACTTACATGAATAACCGTATTGCAATATACATGATCAAATCATATTCATGCTCAACACAAACACCAAATAACACTTATTTAGTTTCAACACTAATCCCGAAAGTATAGGGAGTGTGCGATGATGATCATATCAGTCTTGGAACTACTTCCAATACACATTGTCACTTCATCCTTTAACTAGTTTATGTTCATTATGCAACTCCCATTTCGAGTTACTACTCTTTAGCAACTGAACCAGTATCAAATACCGAGGGGTTGCTATGAACACTAGTAAAATACACATCAATAATCTGTATATCAAATATACCTTTGTTCACTTTGCCATCCTTCTTATCCGCCAAATATCTAGGGCAGTTCCACTTCCAGTGACCATTTCCTTTGCAGTAGAAGCACTTAGTTTCAGGCTTGAGTTTAGCTTTGGGTTTCTTCGTGGGAGTAGCAACTGTCTTGCTATTCTTCTTGAAGTTCCCCTTCTTTCCCTTTGCCCTTTACTTGAAACAAGTGGTCTTATTAACCATCAACACTTGATGCTCTTTCTTGATTTCTACCTTCGCCGATTTCAGGATCGCGAAGAGCTCGGGAATTACCTTCGTCATCCCTTGCATATTATAGTTCATCACGAAGTTCTACTAGCTTGGTGATAGAGACTAGAGAACTTTGTCAATTACTATTTTATCTGGAAGAATAACTCCCACTTGATTCAAGTAATTGTAGTACCCAGACAATCTGAGCACATGCTCACTGGTTGAGCTATTCTCCTCCATCTTGTAGGCAAAGTACTGTCAGAGGTCTTATACCTCTCGACACGGGCATGAGTATGAAATACTAATTTCAACTCTTGGAACATCTTATATGCTCCGTGGCATTCAAAACGTTTTTGAAGTCCCGGTTCTAAGCCGTAAAGCATGGTGCACTTAAACTATCAAGTAGTCATCATACCGAGCTTTTGTCAAAACGTTCATAACGTCTGTATCTGCTCCTGCAATAGTTCTGTCACCTGGTGGTGCATCAAGGACATAATTCTTCTGTGCAGCAATGAGGATAATCCTTAGATCACGGAACAATTCCGCATCATTGCTACTAACATCTTTCAACTTAGTTTTCTCTAGGAACATATAAAAATAAACGTGGAGCAACATCGCGAGCTATTGATCTACAACATAGATATGCTAATACTACCAGGACTAAGTTCATGATAAATTAAAGTTCAATTTAATCATATTACTTAAAGAACTCCCACTTAGATAGACATCCCTCCGGTCATCTAAATGATCACGTGATCCAAATCAACTAAACCATGTCCGATCATCACGTGAGATGGAGTAGTATCAATGGTGAACATCTTATGTTGATCATATCTACTATATGATTCACGCTCGACCTTTCGGTCTCCAGTGTTCTGAGGCCATATCTGCATATGCTAGGCTCGTCAAGTTTAACCCGAGTATTCCACGTGTGTAAAACTGGCTTACACCCGTTGTATTTGAACATAGAGCTTATCACACCCGATCATCACGTGGTGTCTCGGCACGACGAACTTTCGCAACGGTGCATACTCAGGGAGAACACTTATACCTTGAAATTTAGTAAGGGATCATCTTATAATGCTACCGTCGTTCTAAGCAAAATAAGAAGCATAATAAGATAAACATCACATGCAATCAAAATATGTGACATGATATGGCCATCATCATCTTGTGCTTTTGATCTCCATCTCCAAAGCACCGTCATGATCACCTTCGTCACCGGCGCGACACCTTGATCTCCATCGTAGCATCGTTGTCGTCTCGCCAACTATTGCTTCTACGACTATCGCTACCGCTTAGTGATAAAGTAAAGCAATTACATGGCGATTGCATTTCATACAATAAAGCGACAACCATATGGCTCCTGCCAGTTGCCGATAACATTACAAAACATGATCATCTCATACAAAACCGTATAACTCATCATGTCTTGACCATATCACATCACAACATGCCCTGCAAAAACAAGTTAGACGTCCTCTACTTTGTTGTTGCAAGTTTTACGTGGCTGCTACGGGCTTAGCAAGAACCGTTCTTACCTACGCATACAAAACCACAACGATGTTTCGTCAAGTATGTGTTGTTTTAACCTTCACCAAGGACCGGGCGTAGCCACACTTGATTCAACTAAAGTTGGAGAAACTGACACCCGCCAGCCACCTGTGTGCGAAGCACGTCGGTAGAACCAGTCTCGCGTGAGCGTACGCGTAATGTTGGTCCGGGCCGCTTCATCCAACAATACCGCCGAATCAAAGTATGACATGCTGGTAAGCAGTATGACTAGTATCGTCCACAACTCACTTGTGTTCTACTCGTGCATATCATCTACGCATAGACCTGGCTCATGATGCCACTGTTGGGGAACGTAGTATTTTAAAATTTTCCTACGATCACGCAAGATCTATCTACCAGATGCATAGCAACGAGAGGGAAGAGTGTGTCTACGTACCCTCGTAGACCGGAAGCGGAAGCGTCAAGTGACGCGGTTGATGTAGTCGAACTTCTTCACGATTCAACCGATCAAGCACCGAACGTACGGCACCTCCGCGTTCAGCACACGTTCAGCTTGATGACGTCCCACGAGCTCTTGATCCAGTTGAGCTTCACGGGAGAGTTTCGTCAGCACGACGGCGTGGTGACGGATATGATGTATCTACCGGCGCAGGGCTTCTCCTAAGCACTGCAACGGTATGACCGAGGTGTGTTTCTGTGGAGGGGGGCACCGCACATGGCTGGAACAATTCAACTTGTGTCTTTGGGTGCCCCCCTGCCCCCGTATATAAAGGATGGAGGGAGAGGCCGGCCCTAGTGGGGGCGCGCCAAGTGTGGGGAGTCCTACTAGGACTCCCAAGTCCTAGTAGGATTCCCCTTTCCTTTCCGGAGTAGGAGAGAAGGAAAGAGGGGGAGAGGGAGAAGGAAAAGGGGGCTGCACCCCTTGTCCAATTCGGACTAGAAGGGGGGCACGCGCCTCCTTCCTTTTGGCCTCTCTCTTCTATTCCCGTAACTCCCCGGTACTCCGAAAATACCCGAATCACTCGGAACCTTTCCGATGTCCGAATATAGTCGTCCAATATATCGATTTTTACTTCTCGACCATTTCGAGACTCCTCGTCATGTCCCCGGTCTCATCCGGGACTCCGAACTCCTTCGATACATCAAAACTCATAAACTCATAATACCGATCGTCATCAAACGTTAAGCGTGCGGACCCTACGGGTTCGAGAACTATGTAGACATGACCGAGACTCATCTCCGGTCAATAACCAATAGCGGAACCTGGATGCTCATATTGGCTCCTACATATTCTACGAAGATCTTTATCGGTCAAACCGCATAACAACATACGTTGTTCCCTTTGTCATCGGTATGTTACTTTCCCGAGATTCGATCGTCGGTATCTCAATACCTAGTTCAATCTTGTTACCGGCAAGTCTCTTTACTCGTTCCGTAATACATCATCCTGCAACTAACTCATTAGCTGCAATGCTTGCAAGGCTTATTATGATGTGTGTTACCGAGAGGGCCCAGAGATACCTCTCCGACACTCGGAGTGACAAATCCTAATCTTGATCTATGCCAACACCACGAATACTTTCGGAGACACCTGTAGAGCATCTTTATGATCACCCAGTTACGTTGTGACGTTTGATAGCACACAAGTTGTTCCTACGGTATTCGGGAGTTGCATAATCTCATAGTCATAGGAACATGTATAAGTCATGAAGAAAGCAATAGCAGTAAAACCTAACGATCATAGTGCTATGCTAACGGATGTGTCTTGTCCATCACATCATTCTCCTAATGATGTGATCCCGTTGATCAAATGACAACTCATGTCTACGGTTAGGAAACATAACCATCTTTGATCAATGAGCTAGTCTAGTAGAGGCATACTAGGGACACTCTGTTTTGTCTATGTATTCACACATGTACTAAGTTTCCGGTTAATACAATTCTAGCATGAATAATAAACATTTATCATGATATAAGGAAATATAACTAACAAGTTTATTATTGCCTCTAGGGCATATTTCCTTCAGAGGGCGGCGGGCTCAGGTCGTGTCGAGGGCGGCGGTCACAGGTGGCGTCGAAGGGGGAGAGGCGGCTGGCGCAGATGGCTAGGGGACGGCGTCGGCAGCAGAAACCCTCGGGGCCGGCAGGCGCAGATGGCGAGTGGGCGGCGGGCGTGGAGGTGGCGTGTGGTGGAGATCGTGGAGGCGGCGTGCGATGAGTATCGTGGAGGCGGCGTGCGATGAGTATCGTGGAGGCGGCGTGGACTAGGGCTTTGACCCCAAATGGACATGCATATATCCGTCGGACTCTTTTATTAATTCCGTTTATGTTTTTTAAAATTACTATTTATTGACTAACTTCGCTTTTTTCACTAGGTTTTTTTTCGGCCTACACCAAACGCCCCTAACTTTGTCCACGTACAACACGCATCATGACAAGCATGCATAACAGTTTTCGGCATTTTTCGACGTCACATGCGTTTTCTAGGGTTTTCCGAGCCGAAAAACCCTAAAAGACTGCCCGAACGTGACGCAACGTGCGTTCGGTGTCCGATTTACTTCATTTCTTGCGTGGGGGCCTGCATTGCCCATCCACACGCCCTCGCAAATTTTGGTTACATTGCATGCATGCGATCACGTAGACCCAGTTCAACCAGCACCGTTAGGTTATGCCGGTAGGGCTACCCTCAACTAGGTTTTCTTTTCCGCCTGCACCAAACGGCCCCTAACTTTTTCCACGTACTACAGGCATCATGACAAGCATGCATGACAGTTTTCGGCATTTTTCGACGTCACATGCGTTTTCTAGGGTTTTCCGAGCCGAAAAACCCTAAAAGACTGCCCGAACGTGACGCAACGTGCGTTCGGTGTCCGATTTACTTCATTTCTTGCGTGGGGGCCTGCATTGCCCATCCACACGCCCTCGCAAATTTTGGTTACATTGCATGCATGCGATCACGTAGACCCAGTTCAACCAGCACCGTTAGGTTATGCCGGTAGGGCTACCCTCAACTAGGTTTTCTTTTCCGCCTGCACCAAACGGTCCCTAACTTTTTCCACGTACTACAGGCATCATGACAAGCATGCATGACAATTTTCGGCATTTTTCGACGTCACATGCGTTTTCTAGGGTTTTCCGAGCCGAAACGTCACATGCCCGAACGTGACGCAACGTGCTTTTCGGTTTCACTAAACCTCGCCAAAATTTGTGTCATTTCATGCATGCGATCACGTAGACCTAGTATAGCAGTCACGTTTCCGTTGTGCCGGTGCGGGGCTACTATCATAGTACCTCTCCACGTATTCTGAAGGTGCGGGGCTACTATCATCGAATCAATTATCTCAACGGAAATAGAAAGTACCAAATTTCATTCAACTTAGATAAGATATTTTACATTAACGACCCAACTGCATACAAATAAGTTCATACATAAAGTCTACAACTTAGGATTAAAACGACATAACGAGATTAACTTAAAAAAAACTACTCCTCGTCGCTATCGAGGAGGTCCATGTGACGCCCGAGACCGACGTCCCAGAAGATTCCAGAAGATCCCAGAAGATTCCAGATGTTCCGGGTTGCCCGTGTGTTCTTTTGTGGTGGTGTTATTTTATTTTCGCATTGCATCATGTCATCATGCCATCATCTCATTAATTTTTTTGCAACTAAATAAATCGTGTGGACCTTCGGTCCATTTAAATCGAGGGAAGGTGACTTCTCTTTATAACATATCCTCCAAATATTATGGAGCTATTATAAATAATTATTCCATTCTTTGGAATTACCCCAACACACTTGTATAATTTCCGCATGTCTTTTCACTTCGAGTTTCACCTTCAAAATCTTGCCGGTAATTTCTTTCCGTTGTTTCGAGGCTCCTCCAAAATCTAAACTCCTTTTTTTTGCAAGCTAAATGTTTTAGTTTGCACTTCCTTTGTGTTGGAACTATTTTTGTTGGGTTGGTAATATCCCGTAAAGCCTTATAAAAATGTTCCATATTTTATTTTCCGTTCTTTGCCTCTTTTCTTTTTATTTTGCTCTCTCTTTTATTTCTGTTTAAGAAATAATAAGAAGAGCAGATTCCAGCCATCTGGGCCTCCTCCTTTTCCCCCCCCCAGCGGCCCAAGACTCCTCCCTCATTAGGCCCGCACCTCCTGGCCCCTTAGCCCCGGCCTCATCACCGAAACCCTAACTCCCTTCGCACCCTCTCCCCTCGTCCCTCTCCCGCAGCCTCCGCCGCCAGGCTTCGCTCGCAGCCTCGCGTTCCCCCCGACCCCAACTCCCCTCGCTCTCTTTCTTCCCCCGCAGCCCGTTCCCATCTCACCCCCGCAGCCTTCGGCCCTCGCGCCCGATCTACTTCCTCCTCCCTAGCGCGCGGCCAGGAGCCCAGGTCCCGCGCCCGGCCTCGTTCTGCCCGCGGCCAGGCCGCTTCCCGGAGCCCGGCGCCGCCCCGACGCAGGAGCCCCGCGCCGCCGAGCCTCCATGGCGCCTCGCTCTCGCCCCGCGCGCGGGCTCCCTTCCGCCGTGGTCGCCTTCCCGTCCTTCCAGCAAGAGCCTGCCGCGGCCCGCGCCGCGCCCCCTCCTCCTCTGCCCCGTCCAGGGCCGGCCGACGCTTTCCTTCCAGCGCCAAGGCCAGGCCGCGCCCGGCCTCCTCTTCCTCTGCCCTGGCCGCCACGGCCCGAGCGCCCCGCCATGGAGCCAGGAGCCGAGCTCCTCTTCTCCAGCGCAAGATGTGCCTCGGCCCCCTCGTCCTGTGCTACCGGCGCCCGTCTCCAGGAGCTGCAGCAACCAGCAGCGCCGCACCCTCCGCGCCAAGACCCCGAGCGGCTGTTCCCCTCCTCTGCTTCGTCCCGGGGAACTCGAGTTGCTGCGCCGTGGCCTCGTCTCCGTGCAGCCTTGTTTTGCTCCTGTAGTTTTGTTGTTGTTTTTTGTGTGTGCCCGTGCTGTAATTTTTTTGGACAGATGACCCGTATACGACTACCGGCGACCCGACCAAGTACCCCTTCGGAGAAGTACCTCTACGAACTCGTTGCGAGAACCGATTTTGGCAAGTACACCTACGGCCCGAACGTCTACGAACCGTGTACGAGATCGACGCCCGAACAACTACCGACGTCCGGAAAACGACCAAGTTCCACTACTTCCCACGACGCCGTCGAACGCCAAGTACCTCTACATGACCGACAAGTACCACGACGACCCGAACGACTACCGTCGCGTGTACCACTACCGTCGCCCGGAAACGAGGAATTCGCAAGTACCACGACATGGTGACGTGAACCACTACTTCCTCTCCGATGAACGAGAACAACTACTTCCACTACACCCCGAGAACGACTTCTTCCTCTACGTCTCGAACCGCCCCGAAACGCACGCTTCGAAGGTATAACCCCGTGGATGACCCGTGTCATGCTTGCTTGTGTTGTATGAAATGTCTCCCGTGTGTGCTTCGTGCCCGTTCCACCTTTTGTCATGTTCCTCGGTTGCCTCGCCACCGACGCGTGGGAACCCGGCAACGGGATCACCCCATCATCTTGTTCAACTCGTTCACTCCACCTTTTGTTTTGCACCGGTCCCTCACCGAGTTACCGGTACCGATATGATGCCATTGCCTCATTTCGGATCGTTGCCGTGGCACCCTTTCATTCCACCACGGTGACAATGCTTCATATCTTGTTAATTGTCAACCTTTTAATAACTTGCATATAAACTTGATCATATCATCCGCATCATGTTAACAACCTTGAATGTTTAATTGTTGTTTGCTTATAATTATTAAACATGCTCATGGGGTTTTCCGGATATGTTGTTGTTATTCTCCGGCCTCATTTAAAATGCCTAAATAGTGTAGTTTTATTATGCTTCACCTCTTGCCATGTTAAAAACATTTAATCTTGTCTTGTAAATAAACGAGAGTCAATTAATAATTAATGTGGTGTTTCGTCAATATGCAACTCGTTGCATATTGATCTCCACTTAACTTGTAGTATTTGTTTGTGCACTTTGCCATGCCATGCATAATTAAACCGGACATGCATCATACTTGGATGCGCATCGTATGCCATGTTTATGATATGGGTGTTTACCGTGTTGTTTCTTTCTTTCCGGTTTGCTTCTCTTGATAGCTTCGGTTTCGTTCCGGAGTTGTGAGGTTTCGCTCGTCTGTTGCTCCTTCTACTTCATGGATCTGTTCTTCTCCCTTGTGGAATCCCAGGCAAGATGATCATACCCTTGGATACCTTTACTACCATTGCCATGCTTAGTTGTCTCGATGCTATCGTTACATGTCGCGATACCCATCTTTTATGTCAGCCTCTCCTTGTTGCCATGAAACCTCTAACTTTTGACACCTTCCTAGCAAAACCACTGTTTGGCTATGTTACCCGCTTGCTCAGCCTCGCTTGCTCAGTCCCTCTTATAGCGTTGTTAGTTGCAGGTGAAGATGAAGTCTGTTCCAGGAGGGAACTTGTTGTGGATATATCACAATATCTATAATTATTATTAACACACCTATACACTCGGCATGGGTGGAAGGCTTGGCCTTTTGCTCGGTGTTTTGTTCCACTCATGCCACCATAGGCGCCGATAAACCGGCATTATGTTCCTTGATTTTGCGTTCCTTACACGATGGGTGGATGGGGACCCCTTGACAGTTCGACTTTGAATAAAACTCCTCCAGCAAGGCCCAACATTGGTTTTAATTTGCCTCATAATAACAACTTAATTAATTAATTAAATTTGCATAGGGAGTTAGCGCTACCCGAGGATTCTTAATTCTACATAGCAGGGGGGGCCAGTGCTGATGGTGTTGGTCCCAAACTAGAGCCACTTGCGGATACCACCCAGTTTGCTGGGGTCTTCGGTATCTGTACGTACTGCTCATCCGGACGTGGCCTGAGACGAGATACGCGCGGCTACTATCAGGGTGTCGGCACGCCGGGAGGTCTTGCTGGACTTGTTTTACCATTGTCGAAATGACTTGTGCTACCGGGATGCCGAGCCTGATCGGTTTTCCCTAAGATAAGGAGTGATGATATTATATTTATCACTTCAGCTAATCGTGAGAGCTTGTGATGGGCTAAGTTGGAACACCCCTGCAGGGTTATGAACTTTCGAAAGCCGTGCCCGCGGTTATGTGGCAGATTGGAATTTGTTAATGTCCGGTTGTAGAAAACTTGACAGATGATCCGAAGTAAAACACACAACTGTGTGAGTAACCGTGACTGTCTCTTTTCACTTTGAGAAGAGAACACGGTGGGGTTATGTTTGAACGTATGTAGTTAGGATCTTTAGCGATCACCTCTTTTGCGACCGTTTGCGTAGCTTCTCATCTTATTCTGGTACTCGTAAGTTAGCCACCATATTATGCTTAGTCGCTGCTGCAGCCTCACCACTTTACCCTCTTCCTACCCACAAAGCTTTGCTAGTCTTGTTACCCATGGTTATGGGATTGCTGAGTCCTCGTGGCTCACAGTTACTACAACACCAGATGCAGGTTCAGCCGAGTTTGAAGCAGAAGCTGGTTCAAGTTCTTCACCAGGAGCTCGTTGAAGAGTTTGACCGTTTGCTTGTGACGTTTCGATGTTCATTAGTGGTTTCTACTAGGATTCGATCCTGACCTGTGGCTTTATGTTGTTTTGGTATCTTTCTTTTGGTTCTTCGCCCGTAGTCGGGTTGTGATGTTTTGAATGATGTATTGCTTATGTAATGTATTGTGTGAAGTGGCGAGTGTAAGCCAACTATCTCCTTTTGCAATTTAATCCCTCTTTTACATGAGTCGTGCAAAGATACCAAACTTGAGATCATTCTAGGATGGGCTTATACCTTTAAGTCGTGCCTCGACACGTAGGAGGTATAGTCCCATCCTGGGCATTACAAGTTGGTATTCAGAGCCTTCTCCGACCTAGAAGCCCCCTCTGATTGATCGAATCGTTGACGGTTGATTCTAGACACACACTAAAAATGTTTTGAGTCCTATATTATATCGGAGAGTAGGATTTCTTTTGCTTCTCATCCCCTTTCACTCTAGTGAGGACTCCTGACGATTACTCTTTTTTCTTCTACTTTCAAAAATTGCACCAATTTTTTTTTAGGATCTCGCGAGTATTGTTTGGATTGTTTCAATGTCTTTGTGACGAGAACATTGTTCTCGATGCCTCCTGTCATTAGGGGTTGTGGCAGTGTCCCGGGGAGTTGAGCTCCGAGGTGTTGTCGTCACAAATCCATCGCGGCAGTACTAGAATACTTAAGACGGCCGACATCGAAAACTCTCCTATACGGTTAGTGGCAAGATAACCCCGACATCACCCAGTACTGGGGAGGTAGTTCGAGAGTATTGCCATAGCTTGTATAGTGGATGCGTTTCGAAGGTCCGAGGTAAACGGTTTCCGAGAAAGACTGGTTATGTGTTGAAGGATGGATACACCTGGATGTAGGTTTAGAGTTGATTGCGCGGTGCTTCCCGTGTATCCCCAACACCTGATTGCATAACTGGAAACTTTCGGAAATCTATAGGTGGGTTCATCTAGTAGTTCTAGGCATTCTTCCAACGGATGCACGATATGAAGTTTGGGGTTCTACATTGAGTGAAGTGGTTTTATGGACTTGTTCTGATCGGGAGTTGCATCTTAAAGGATCCTTGGCTATGCTGATCCGGGGATTGCAAAACCCTTTTGTAACACGTTCCATGAGCTTTCAGCACGAAGATGTCGAACGAAACTTCTATCTTGTATTTGTTCTATCTGATCCTTGTTCCTTTTTATTTATATTTTGTTCTTCCAAGTGGCTTCTCGTCGAGTTGATGTACCTCCGGAATTCATTCGTTCAATCCTCTGTTCGAATGAGATTGTGAAGATCATGTTGCATATCTATCCTTTGTTCTTGTTTTGATTCTGGTATTCGAGTTGCTTCGATGTCAAATGTTGATTCCATACCTTTCTTAATCGGTGTTCTCATATTTCTATGGGAGTGCTAATTCTTCTTGATCATCAAGATGGTCATGTTAAATCCTTTTCAACCGGTGTGCCTTCTCTTCAAGTTATTCCATACAGACGTCGTTGAGAAATCTGACGATTTGTCTGTTTCATTCATCCCAAGTTGTCTTTGTTTTTCCCACCCTCCCACCCTTCTTCTTCTTGGAGCCAGAAATTCTCAGATGAAGTATCCATTTTATTCATGTGATGTTTCTTCATTCTTTTCCTTCAATGTTCTTATCCGGTGAATTATCGTGAAGATGCTCAAGAGCTTCAAGTTCATCATTCTTTTGTTCTCTAATTCTTTCGGTGGATGTAATTCAAGATTTCGGTGTTGATCTTATCATTTTTCCTCATTTCACAATGCTTTCTTATTCCGGTGCACCAATTAATCATTCTCCTCTTGCTATTCATATCCGGAGAGCTCAAGATATCTCAGAAGATTCATAATTCTATTCTTAACCCGTTCAAGCTATTTCTTGAGGATTGTTATCTTTTTCAAGCCTTTTAATTCAACCGTGCAATATCTCTGAAGCAATCTTTCCCAACGGTGATTTCTTTAGTGGGCCCTAACACACAGGTCTTTTCCCAGGATCTTATCTGACTCTTCTAATTTTTCTGGAGTTACTCAAATTCTTTTCAAACTGGACGTAAGAATGATTTCCATCAGTCACATGTCTTCTCCAAGATCGCTTTCAATTCTTTTCATCATTGGTTCTACCTTTTTAATTCTTCATTCCGGAGTGCTCAACAATTCTTCATGGCATTTCTCGTCTTCATTTTCAACATTTGAAGACCGGAGAAGTGTTTCTCTTAAATCTTGGCCCGTTCTATTTAGATTCGTGGTTCTAGCTTCTTGCCATCCTCATTATTGTTTTTGATTGTGAGGAATTATTTTTCATACCCATCCGAAGCACTTCTTGAATTCTTCCTTTTGTGTTCCTCCGAAGGCCATCATTTCAGAAGATTTTCTTCGTTCTCAGTTTTCAACTTCGTCCTCCAAATATTCTTCGTTGATGCCTCTTCGTTCGTCTTTTATTCTTACGGTGGTTCATTCAAGTTTTCTCTTCCGTTGTTATCATTTTAATTCACTCGTTCTTTTCATAATCCTACCGGTGGTTCGTTGAAGACTTTTTACCCAAGCTTGTGTGAGATCTCTCTTTAATTCTTTCCAACGAGAATAAGTAGTATGCTAAATCCTTTGGTTGTCATCAATTTAAATTGGTGAAGGAGATGCATGACATAATTCTTATTCTTATTCATTCAAGGTGATTTAATTCTTTTGTCTGGAGCTTGTTCATCATATCATATCCTTGGTTCTAAGTTCTTCTTCTTGTTTTCCGGAGCTCCAAGCTATTTCTATTATCATTTCAAGCTCCATCTAATTCACCGGAGGCCTTGAATCTTATTCTTTTCATCTTTAACTTCTCATGCTTTCATTACCGGAGTTCTTCATGGTGGTTCATCATCATTTAATTCATCCTTGAAGTTTTCTTCAAGATTCTTGTTGGAGCTTAAGCATTCTTCATCATGCATTCCAATTGCAATCCTTTCTACCTTATCTTTTCTGATGGTGTTATGTCATTTTGGCAATTCCTTCATGTTTCATGATTCACGAGTTATCAAGAATGAAAATATTTAAACCCATCATTTTCTTTGATCAGGAGATCTTTCCAACCTTTCAATTTATTCATTGGAGTTATCTTGGGTTGTATTTCACCAAAAAGCTTTCCCTGAGAATTGTTGCTATTATGGTGCTTATAAATGACCCAAGTTCTTCATTTATCATTCCCGTGAAATAAGTTTATCGTCTCTTTGTTGATCTCAATCAAATCAATTGTTTAAGTTAGTGGCCGGTTGTCACCTCTTAATTTTGAGATGTTTCCATAAGCCCACAACGAGCTTATTCTTTTCGTTGTTGATTTTCCAACAACTCCGTTCAACCCTTCTTTGTAAGGATGCTCTTTCAAATTCAATTTTGAGAGAAGTTGTCATTTTTTTTTTCTTCTCCATTCATTTCTTTCGTTGATCTATATTCTATTCTTTCATTCCGGAGGCTTTGTGATGTTGCTCTCTCCAAACCATCATATCGTTTTATCGAGATCATGTTCTTTCCCTTGCTTATCTTTTAACCGGAGTGTTGTATTCTTCATTCAAGTTCTCTTATCTTTTCCAGTTTTGCCTCTCTTTTCAACCGGAGTGTTGTCTGAATCATTCTTATCCCGTATGCCATTCTTTTAATTGTTTCGGAGGCAATGTGTTGTTGTTTTCGTCAACTATCATCCATCTTTTAAAGTTCTTGTTAATTCCTTCCATTTTCAGACGGAGTGCTGTCCAATTCTGTCATTCTTATTCCTTGGCCATACCATTGCAGTTTCACATTCTTTTGGTCCGTGAGCTCTTGTTTCATGTCTTTCAACCTTCAAGGTTCTATTTGTGTTCCCTGTTCCTCTTTTCTAACGGAGTGTTCATCTTCGTTCATCTCTGTGGTATTCTTCTCTCACTTGTTCAACCTCTCAAGGTTCTTTGGTTTCACTCGTCTGTCAAAGAAGCAACTTTGTTTTACCTCCTCCTTTTTCGTTTTTACCCGGTGATATCTCTAGGATCTCGGGTCGAGATCCTCTGTTAGTGTGGGAGAGTTGTGACGCCCGAGACCGACGTCCCAGAAGATTCCAGAAGATCCCATAAGATTCCAGATGTTCCGGGTTGCCCGTGTGTTCTTTTGTGGTGGTGTTATTTTATTTTCGCATTGCATCATGTCATCATGCCATCATCTCATTAATTTTTTTGCAACTAAATAAATCGTGTGGACCTTCGGTCCATTTAAATCGAGGGAAGGTGACTTCTCTTTATAACATATCCTCCAAATATTATGGAGCTATTATAAATAATTATTCCATTCTTTGGAATTACCCCAACACACTTGTATAATTTCCCCATGTCTTTTCACTTCGAGTTTCACCTTCAAAATCTTGCCGGTAATTTCTTTCCGTTGTTTCGAGGCTCCTCCAAAATCTAAACTCCTTTTTTTTGCAAGCTAAATGTTTTAGTTTGCACTTCCTTTGTGTTGGAACTATTTTTGTTGGGTTGGTAATATCCCGTAAAGCCTTATAAAAATGTTCCATATTTTATTTTCCGTTCTTTGCCTCTTTTCTTTTTATTTTGCTCTCTCTTTTATTTCTGTTTAAGAAATAATAAGAAGAGCAGATTCCAGCCATCTGGGCCTCCTCCTTTCCCCCCCCCC
>LR738712.1:835438861-835507480 GCA_902687465.1 Secale cereale | reverse complement strand
CATCTCACCCCCGCAGCCTTCGGCCCTCGCGCCCGATCTACTCCCTCCTCCCTAGCGCGCGGCCAGGAGCCCAGGTCCCGCGCCCGGCCTCGTTCTGCCCGCGGCCAGGCCGCCTCCCGGAGCCCGGCGCCGCCCCGACGCAGGAGCCCCGCGCCGCCGAGCCTCCATGGCGCCTCGCTCTCGCCCCGCGCGCGGGCTCCCTTCCGCCGTGGTCGCCTTCCCGTCCTTCCAGCAAGAGCCTGCCGCGGCCCGCGCCGCGCCCCCTCCTCCTCTGCACCGTCCAGGGCCGGCCGACGCTTTCCTTCCAGCGCCAAGGCCAGGCCGCGCCCGGCCTCCTCTTCCTCTGCCCTGGCCGCCACGGCCCGAGCGCCCCGCCATGGAGCCAGGAGCCGAGCTCCTCTTCTCCAGCGCAAGATGTGCCTCGGCCCCCTCGTCCTGTGCTACCGGCGCCCGTCTCCAGGAGCTGCAGCAACCAGCAGTGCCGCACCCTCCGCGCCAAGACCCCGAGCGGCTGTTCCCCTCCTCTGCTTCGTCCCGGGGAACTCGAGTTGCTGCGCCGTGGCCTCGTCTCCGTGCAGCCTTGTTTTGCTCATGTAGTTTTGTTGTTTTTTTTTGTGTGTGCCCGTGCTGTAATTTTTTTGGACAGATGACCCGTATACGACTACCGGCGACCCGACCAAGTACCCCTTCGGAGAAGTACCTCTACGAACTCGTTGCGAG
Organism: Secale cereale; assembly: GCA_902687465.1. Taxonomy (NCBI): domain Eukaryota; kingdom Viridiplantae; phylum Streptophyta; class Magnoliopsida; order Poales; family Poaceae; genus Secale; species Secale cereale. The sequence goes on along the minus strand of LR738712.1, from coordinate 835,506,760 downwards.
AACCGATTTTGGCAAGTACACCTACGGCCCGAACGTGTACGAACCGTGTACGAGATCGACGCCCGAACAACTACCGACGTCCGGAAAACGACCAAGTTCCACTACTTCCCACGACGCCGTCGAACGCCAAGTACCTCTACATGACCGACAAGTACCACGACGACCCGAACGACTACCGTCGCGTGTACCACTACCGTCGCCCGGAAACGAGGAATTCGCAAGTACCACGACATGGTGACGTGAACCACTACTTCCTCTCCGATGAACGAGAACAACTACTTCCACTACACCCCGAGAACGACTTCTTCCTCTACGTCTCGAACCGCCCCGAAATGCACGCTTCGAAGGTATAACCCCGTGGATGACCCGTGTCATGCTTGCTTGTGTTGTATGAAATGTCTCCCGTGTGTGCTTCGTGCCCGTTCCACCTTTTGTCATGTTCCTCGGTTGCCTCGCCACCGACGCGTGGGAACCCGGCAACGGGATCACCCCATCATCTTGTTCAACTCGTTCACTCCACCTTTTGTTTTGCACCGGTCCCTCACCGAGTAACCGGTACCGATATGATGCCATTGCCTCATTTCGGATCGTTGCCGTGGCACCCTTTCATTCCACCACGGTGACAATGCTTCATATCTTGTTAATTGTCAACCTTTTAATAACTTGCATATAAACTTGATCATATCATCCGCATCATGTTAACAACCTTGAATGTTTAATTGTTGTTTGCTTATAATTATTAAACATGCTCATGGGGTTTTCCGGATATGTTGTTGTTATTCTCCGGCCTCATTTAAAATGCCTAAATAGTGTAGTTTTATTATGCTTCACCTCTTGCCATGTTAAAAACATTTAATCTTGTCTTGTAAATAAACGAGAGTCAATTAATAATTAATGTGGTGTTTCGTCAATATGCAACTCGTTGCATATTGATCTCCACTTAACTTGTAGTATTTGTTTGTGCACTTTGCCATGCCATGCATAATTAAACCGGACATGCATCATACTTGGATGCGCATCGTATGCCATGTTTATGATATGGGTGTTTACCGTGTTGTTTCTTTCTTTCCGGTTTGCTTCTCTTGATAGCTTCGGTTTCGTTCCGGAGTTGTGAGGTTTCGCTCGTCTGTTGCTCCTTCTACTTCATGGATCTGTTCTTCTCCCTTGTGGAATCCCAGGCAAGATGATCATACCCTTGGATACCTTTACTACCATTGCCATGCTTAGTTGTCTCGATGCTATCGTTACATGTCGCGATACCCATCTTTTATGTCAGCCTCTCCTTGTTGCCATGAAACCTCTAACTTTTGACACCTTCCTAGCAAAACCACTGTTTGGCTATGTTACCCGCTTGCTCAGCCTCGCTTGCTCAGTCCCTCTTATAGCGTTGTTAGTTGCAGGTGAAGATGAAGTCTGTTCCAGGAGGGAACTTGTTGTGGATATATCACAATATCTATAATTATTATTAACACACCTATACACTCGGCATGGGTGGAAGGCTTGGCCTTTTGCTCGGTGTTTTGTTCCACTCATGCCACCATAGGCGCCGATAAACCGGCATTATGTTCCTTGATTTTGCGTTCCTTACACGATGGGTGGATGGGGACCCCTTGACAGTTCGACTTTGAATAAAACTCCTCCAGCAAGGCCCAACATTGGTTTTAATTTGCCTCATAATAACAACTTAATTAATTAATTAAATTTGCATAGGGAGTTAGCGCTACCCGAGGATTCTTAATTCTACATAGCAGGGGGGGCCAGTGCTGATGGTGTTGGTCCCAAACTAGAGCCACTTGCGGATACCACCCAGTTTGCTGGGGTCTTCGGTATCTGTACGTACTGCTCATCCGGACGTGGCCTGAGACGAGATACGCGCGGCTACTATCAGGGTGTCGGCACGCCGGGAGGTCTTGCTGGACTTGTTTTACCATTGTCGAAATGACTTGTGCTACCGGGATGCCGAGCCTGATCGGTTTTCCCTAAGATAAGGAGTGATGATATTATATTTATCACTTCAGCTAATCGTGAGAGCTTGTGATGGGCTAAGTTGGAACACCCCTGCAGGGTTATGAACTTTCGAAAGCCGTGCCCGCGGTTATGTGGCAGATTGGAATTTGTTAATGTCCGGTTGTAGAAAACTTGACAGAGGATCCGAAGTAAAACACACAACTATGTGAGTAACCGTGACTGTCTCTTTTCACGTTGAGAAGAGAACACGGTGGGGTTATGTTTGACCGTATGTAGTTAGGATCTTTAGCGATCACCTCTTTTGCGACCGTTTGCGTAGCTTCTCATCTTATTCTGGTACTCGTAAGTTAGCCACCATATATTGCTTAGCCGCTGCTGCAAGCTCACCACTTTACCTCTTCCTACCCATAAAGCTTTGCTAGTCTTGATACCCATGGTTATGGGATTGCTGAGTCCTCGTGGCTCACAGTTACTACAACACCAGATGCAGGTTCAGCCGAGTTTGAAGCAGAAGTTGGTTCAAGTTCTTCACTGGGAGCTCGATGAAGAGAGTGGCCGAATGCTTGTGACGTTTCGACGTTCAGTAGTGGTTTCTACTAGGATTCGATCCTGACCTGTGGCTTTATGTTGTTTTGGTATCTTTCTTTTGGTTCTTCACCCGTAGTCGGGTTGTGATGTTTTGAATGATGTTATGCTTATGTAATGTATTGCGTGAAGTGGCGAGTGTAAGCCAACTATCTCCTTTTGCAATTTAATCCCTCTTTTACATGAGTTGTGCAAAGATACCAAACTTGAGATCATTCTAGGATGGGCTTATACCTTTAAGTCGTGCCTCGACACGTAGGAGGTATAGTCCCATCCTGGGCATTACAGTCCACCACGACTTGGCCGTCGCCGCCGTCATCGTCGCTGCTGGACCGATTCGCGAGGTCGTCCCAGTCGATGCCGTCCTCCTCTGCCTCGTCTGCCGCCGCCGCCGGGTCCTGCCACTCCGGCGGAACCTGCTGCCACCCCGGCGGCGCCATCGCCGCCTCTTGCGCCGCCATTGCCTCGGCCGCGTCGGCCACTGCGATTGCGGCCGCGACCTCAGCGGCCTCCCTTGCGGCCGCCGCCGCAGCCTCCGACGCCCGTAGGGCGACGAGGTACCCCGGAGTGTCTTCCGGGTCGCCGTCCTCACGGAGGACGACCTGCTCCGCCGGCAACTCGACCTCCGGCGGTGAGGGGGGGCAGCCGGCGCGGGAGCCGCTGCTTGGGGCGCGGGCGCCGCTGCCTGGGGCGCGGGGCCTCCGGCACGTCGGCGGCGACGGTTCGCGGGCTCCGGGGGAGGGGCTCGGAGACGTCTGCTGGCGCCCGTCAGGTCCGGGGTCACGCCGGCCTGCGCGAGCCGGAAGGCGGCCATGACCTCCCAGAAATCCTTACCTTTCCAAAAATTGCGGCGGCCGACGATGTTGTGCCGGCCGCCGCTGTGCCTCCGCAGCTCCTCCTCCGTCGCGCCGGGCCCCGGCGTCGCATACCCGTCCTTGTCGATCCTCCAGTTCCGTGGAAGACGACAGGCCGGCGGGACAGGGAGGCAGTAGCGGTGGAGCTCCTCCGTCTCCGGCACGCCGAGGCTCGTCGGCCAGGAGCTGGGGTTGTCGTCGTCGTCGTTGCCGCCGGCGGTGTTGCTGCTTCCGCGGTAGAACGCTATCGCCGCTGGGGAGGGGGCGGTGGCTACGAGGGTCGCCGGCGGTCTGGGATGCGGTGGGCGGCGGGAGGGTTGGGGCTGGGATGGGCGCCGGGGGTTGAGCGTCGGGGGTATATATAGCGACGGGGCTAGGAGGCGGGCAGGCGGGACGCCGCCGTGGGCATCCGCGCCGGTTAATGGCAGGCAGGCGGGGAGTCGGCGTGGGCATCCGCGTCGGTTTAATGACGGGAAGGCGGGCAGGCGGCGGCGTGGACATCCGCGTTGGTTAATGACGGGAAGGCGGGCAGGCGGCGACGTGGGCATCCGCGCCGTTTGACCGGGCGGCCGGCGTGGGCATCCGCGCCGATTTGACCCGGCGACCGGCGAGGGCACCGGGCCAGCGGCGGCAGGCGGTTGCGTCCGGCAGGAGGCAAGACGGCAGCGCTGGCGGGGCAGCCGAGGAGGCGACGGCAGGCGGTTGTGTCCGGCAGGCGAGGCGGTGGCGTCAGACAGGCGATCAGGCGGCAGCGTCAGGCGATCAGGCGGCTGGCGCGATTGGTGGGACGTGCGGGCGGGTGGGAGCGACAGATCGGGGGCACGTCTGCATGCGCGACACGTCATTAGGAGCGTGCGGGCGGGAGGCCAGAAAAGATATTTTTTTTCGTCGCGGGCGGCATCGAGCGGGCGGGGCATGTATACGTATACGTTGACGTTTTTTTTTAACCGGCGGACGGGCGGGAGCCCTCTTTTTCAAATAATGCCCATCATGCCCTTTGTTATGAACAGGTATTAGGCAATCTCGGCTGTCCTTGTGTTTGGGGGGGTCTAGCAAAGCAGAAGTGTTAGAAAAAATGGGGACGCACCAACAACAAAAGCGATGAGCTAGCCGCTCGCCCGATCCCCGCTCTGCTGCTAGGCCGCACGGCCAGCCATCACACCAGGCGCACCTAGAGACCGTGCGCGCCGCCTTTTGGTTGGTCGCCACAGCGTAGCCGTCCAGGCAGCCTCTCTCTCACGGTCGCCTGAATCGGTGCAGCCCGGTACACCTGCCCTCGCCATGTGGATATTAAGAAGAATGAAATATAAAAAATTGCCATGTTGTGGAAACATAATGTGTAAGTGAATTTGCCATACAAACTATATAAATTTGCCAAGTTATGAATGAATTCGATGAACTTCCTACAGAATAATGCATAGTTGCCATGTCCATCATTTACTGAATAAAAAACTATGGCAACTTTATTAAAAAGTATTTTTGTCATGGCAACGTACATTACCAATGCATATGCTTCCAGCATCAATTTTATTTGTTATGTCAAAAAATGATGGTAGCTTAATATGTTATCCACTCTAAAATGTGTCGCTAATATAAAATAGCCATATCATCTGACTATAAATTCCCATGTGCTATCTGAATACCGAAAAATTCAGACAACAAAACGCACAACAAAAAAGAGGATCCAAAGCGCGTGGGGGGGGGGGAGCGAGGTCGGCAAAGCCAGAATAGATCAGCGCGGTGTGGTTGTGGAACGCCGGCTTCAGGTGGGAGATGGATGTGGCCGGCCAGCCGAGGAGGCGCGCAACCTTGGTCGCCGGGCCTCGTGGCACGACGCCGTTGCCTAGGCCCGCGCGGCATTCGCCTCCCCGGACATGGGTCGTTTATGGCGCACGAGAGATGCGGGCGTGAGGGGTAGGAGGTGCGAGAGGCGATGAACATGACCTCCGGAGTGCGGGAGGGGGGGCAGGTAGGCTCATAGTGATCGCATCCAGGCTCCAGCAGAAGGACCTTAGTCATTGGCGCCCCCTTCCATCGCGTTCTAGCCGCGACGGCCATCGCCGCAGCGGGTCCTTTGTTTGGGGAACGTTGTATGGAAAATATAAATAAAATTTTACGCACACGCAAGATCTATCCATGGAGATGCATAGCTACGAGAGGGGGAGAGCATCTTCATACCCTTGAAGATTGCTAAGCGAAAGCCTTTATCAACGCCATTGATGTAGTCGTACACCTTCACGACCCGCCCCGATCAAGTACCGAACGTACAGCACCTCCGTGTTCAGCACACATTCAAATCAATGACGTCCTCGCCTTCTTGATCCAATAAGACGGGCGAAGTAGTAGATGAGTTCCGGCAGCACGACGATGTGGTGACAGTTGGTGATGAAGAACAATCTCTGCAAGGCTTCGCCAAGCACTACATAAACTAGACGGAGGATAAACTAGAGATAACGGGATTGCCGGCACACGGCTTGGTGAATCTTGATGTGTCTTGGATGCTAGCCCTGCCCCTCTATTTATATGTTGAGCCCTGAGGTCAAAACTTGAAGTAAAAGCCTCCTCAAAGTCAGTTTTGCCCAAAAGACAAGAGTCCTTCTCGGACTCCAGGACCAGACGCCAGGGTTCCCGGCGTCTGAAACGAAGGAAGTAGTATGTAACAAATCATTCACACATAGTCTAACCAAGTTCGCATCCTTTCCTTTAAGCTAGGTCTGGCCTTCTTGATGATTGTATAGAAATGAGATTTGAAACATGATACGCAATATTCCAAGTTTTTGACCTTTTTGTAAAAAACAATGCTATTCATGTGCTTCCAAATGCCCAAATCTTCTTTCAACAAATAAATCTCAAGGTTCCCATGTATCCCCTGTCTGTGTACTTGTTATGTTCTTTCTCAGGCACCAAGCTTTTTCCCTTCTTTCTCCCAGAAATGAAATGCATTGTGTATTTTTCTTTGCTTTTGTAGTGTGTTTTTTTTAAGTTATCTGCACTCCTACTATAGCACTATATAGAACATAGGATCATACATGCAATTACACTTGTATTCTGAAAGCATCACACTTTCCGTGAGTAAATACATGTCCAACGGCAAATTAAATGAAATAAATATATAAAAGAAATCACGCCTATACACATCAGTTAATTTTACATGCATTGAACTACAACAAGGGATATAAACAAGGAGGGTAGAAGAGTAATGTGGAGGGTAAAAAAAAAGGTAAGGAGTTCATGTATGCTGTGATAATCTCATGAGAACGTCCTAAAACTCTCCACTGGATCCGACTCCTCGAGCATCACCGCCGCTTGGAAGCAATCTGCGGCATCGGCGATCCTACCGTCGAGCTTGTGCACCTTCCCCAGGTTGAGCCACGCCATTCGGTTCGTCGGCTCGACCCTAAGGGCGTCCGAGAGGAAGGCCCTCGCCGCCGGGAGGTACTTGCCCCCCTGCTTGGAGAGCAGCGCCCCGATGGCCACCTTGGACGACACGTGCTCCAACTCCGTCGCTGAGGCGTTCACGTAGGCCGCCAACGCCTCCTTGCTCTGTTTGCGCACCTCGTGCATGTAGCCTGCATTGCATCAAATCATACATTGATCGGGTCCGGGTAAAATTTTGCAAGGGTTTGGTGACCTGAACCTTGGGCTCACCTTCGGCTTCGAGTGTCGCGGCGGAGTACGATTTCAGGGCTCTGGCTTTCTGCAAACATATCTCGGCGTCCCTGGTGTGTGAGAGGCTGGAGTACAGATTTGCAAGTCCTTGCCAGATTTCAAACTCGGTAACTCCACCAGCCTCTCCCTGAAGCATCAGTACGTGAACTCAACTAATGGAGAACGTGACAAAAGAAAAATAGTAGTATATGAATGGTAAATTTTGTTTGCTGCATTTGATTAAGGGAAGAAAACAAACCTCCACTTTTTTAGGCGAATTCTTCTGGGCCTGAACAAGAGCAAGAAGGACCCGGTATGCCTCCACCGCCTCCATGGGCGATGATTGAGCGACCTTCAACTTAGCCTTTATCCTGAGCAGTGACCCTTGATCCCACTTTGCGGTCTCGTCTAACGCGGCATTGGTGGCCACTTCTGCTTCGGAGTATCTTTGCTGTGCGGAGAGGACTAGTGCTAGAAACCTCCAACCTTTCGGGACCGATCCACCGGTTGCGTCGATAAACTCTTTGGCACATCTCAGCGCGGCATTCATGTTCCGCTGCTCGGCGTACTGAACTCCCATGTCGAATATTAGGTTTGGATTGCTGCGGTCAAGAGACATGGACTCCGTAAGCGACTTCATAGTTTCTGTGTGCAACATAGCTCTTTGGTGATCGGAGGAAACAATTATGGCCTTCTTACTGAGGCAACTCCCCAGTAAATGGAGGCCGGTGCTCTTCAGATGAACATCTAATGATTCAGTGTTTGCAATCCCTCTTCTTGCATACTCGACACCCTCGGAAGCAAGACGGCAGTCCTCGCTGCATATCTTGGCAGCTAACAACAATGCCATTGTATCTTTCGGGTTCTCGTGCTTATTCAGGGACTTCCTCAAGAAATTCAGAGCGACTTCTTTCTGGCCAAGACCATAGTAGCAAAATGCTAGTGTGTTCCATCTCTCCGTCCGAGGGTATATCCCGGGTAGAACCTCCTCGAGATGATTTGCAATAAGAGATGGTTGGCTGCAAATCGACAATGCGTAGGTCAAGTGTTCCATCACCGAGGGATCCCAGTGGGTCTTTCCCTGATACCATTTCTTCAATACTACTGTGAGGAGTAGAATAGCTTCCTCAATATTGGTCTTTGGAACAAAAGTGCCTTCAGCTGGTGAACCAGAGCTGGGTGGACTCCCCTCCACACCACTATACAACAAGAAAACAGCATATCTCTTTTGAATCCTTGTGATGCATTCCTCATCGAGGTTCCACGGGCTGAGAAGAGCGCGTCTGTATGAAGCAAATGTTTCCTGAAGAGAACCAGCTTTTTTCCAGGCCTCTGGGAGAAGTTCCACGGATTTATTGATAGTTTCTTGTAGCTTTTGTTCGATGTCAGGAGTGCCATTCTTGAACATACTTTCAACAGAATCGATGACGCTTTTGCATTGTTGAGCGGCCTCTGCATGTTCAACAGGTATTTCAATAATTTGTTACAAAGAAACATAAGCTAGAAACAGAACAACTTCCGAATGGTAGTTTATTTTTGTAAAGCACAATGGTGGTATAAAGCAAAAAATAAAAAATGAAACATAAACAACGGTCTAAAGCAATTTTGTTACCTATTGATTTTCCTAGCTTCTGAAGGGACAATGCTTTCAAGTAAATGGCTTCAAGAACAAGAGTAGCTTCTGTTGTTTTCTTCGAGGATGATGGTTGAAAGCGCTCGATGGCAGCTTGAAGGTCTATTCCATCAAACACACAAAGTGCAGCTTCTACATTGCCTTTCTGAAATTCCAGCCTTCCCAAGAGAGCTCTCGCTTCCTGTTATTGATAGATATATAAACGAACTTGGTGTAATAAACCCGCCAAAAAAAAAGAACTTGGTGTAATAAACCGGAAAAAGCATGACGGTTGGAATTCTCCGCGTATTAAGCTAAGTTTGAGCTTCATTTTTAGAAATTAATAATTGCAATGGAGATACAATAGCACGGTTCATGGGAATAGAAATATGATCAGTTCTTCATAATCTGGACAAAGAAAATGTTCCTTTCTCCATATGATTACACATTATTCAGTAAATCCTGCTACCTATACTGGCATTAAGATTATTCACAATTCACTCACCCAATAAAAAGCATTCTGATTGACACCATCGTACTATAATTCACTCACCCAAATATTTATAGAACAAAAAAGGTCCATGTCTTATAAGCTTGCTGAATATAATTCACAATTGGATAAACCAGTCAATGAAATAGAACCAAACTGAAATGAAACCACACTTCGGCATTTGACATCCCCAAGAAAGGAACAAATTTCCCACACAAAGCCTCTCAAACAATATTTTTCGAGAAAAAAATGCACGACCAACGTTGACATCTTTACATTTCGGTTCATGTGAGAACAATCAAAGTCATGGCTTAATTGAATTGACATCGTCATCATCGCCCGCAATACGAAATTTGACATAACATTGGTGGCACTGACCAAAAACTTCAAACATGGCAATTTCTTGTCTACCAAATTCATAGCATAGCAGCATTATATAGGACAAGCACCGTACTATCAAACAAACATTATTCATAAAAGAATTTCAGATATTTCGGACCTCGTAGTTGAGGGAGACCCCCTCGCCAGCGCTGGCCGGCTTTGCCTCTGCCGGTGCCGCCGGCTCCTCCTTAGCAGGGGGAGGCGAATCGGCGGCCGCGCTCGTCGCCGCCGCCGGCGCCTCGGGAGGGGCCACCTCGCCGCCGTCCTCCGGCTCCGCCATGCCAATGCAGCAGAGGGATCGCACCGACGGGCACCCGATTTCGTCGAGCTGGGAGGTGCTCGGTTTCGTCGTCAATGGAGAGAGGCGGAGGCGGCAACTTCTTCCACGGTACGCATGTGTACCTTTTTTCCACTAATTTTTCTGTCTTCTATTTTTAGTCTCTTGCGACCACTCTCTCTACCTATCTCGCTACTGCTTGTTGCCACGTGTAAAGTTCGCCAGGAATACCGAGAGAAATTTAAGGGAGTCCTGCCATTTTCTGGAAAATTCGAGCTCACGATAGATTAGTTTTTAGAGAAAGCTAAAAATAGACCAATACATTGATCTTGAACGGCCACATATGTTGACCAAGATGTGATCGATCTCATAACTTTTGATTTGCCCTTGGCTGCAAAAGAGCAACAAGGTGTTTTTGTCTCTCTCAAAATAGTTTGACGTTGGAGAAAACATATATAGTGCAAGACACAACGTGTAGTGACTTGTTCTAGTATTTAGTGAAGGCTAGTTGATGTGATCCCAAAAAAAAGTGCACAACGTTCGTGTGGTGCCTACAAGTAGAAATTGCTCAGGAGACTTCAGAAATTGCATGCCGCGCGATCTCATTGTGCATGCAATTAGAGCAACTTTAACAAAGTCGTCCTACCGGCTTGATTGATGGTCTGATATAGCGATTTTGGACCAAACTAGCAAGATGCCCGTGCGTTGCACGAAACATCAAGATTCATTTATACGAGTAGTTTATCTTGTGGGAGATAAGGATGAACGAGAGAAGGCCTTATCTGTGAATTTAGGTAGGAGTGCTGATATCTTTTTGCAAAATTGTCGTAGTTTCCTTCCTATCCGTTAGATGTAGATCGGACGGCCTATATTGCAGGATGGCAGGCACACCATCATCACCAACTCTGTTTTCTATAAGAGTAGAGAAATCATTCTAACAGACTCTCCAGCCATACGGCTCTGATATTTATCATTTATGGAGGCGCTGCATATCAAGCCCACGAGCCTCCATATTTGGGGAATATGGGGCATTGGGTTGAAGGGTGCTCCATCCATCAACTGCTTGCGCGGGAGGAGGAGCATCACCCGCGTCCTATCTCCTCGCACTGCCAATGGCGTAGACGATAGATGCCCATGGCATTGAGAAACGTGTTGATTAATGTCGGTTGTCGCGTGCCAACTGCTCACGGTCATTCCTACCACGTTAGCCGCCACATTTTTCCGCCATGCGTCACGTTTTCCCGTCGCCCTGTCTAGATAGTTCATACAAACGCTGCTCATAACTTTCACTTCCCTCCACACGTACGTCGCCATGCCACTTCCCCTGTGGTTGGACTAAGTGTCATTCCCGGAGGACGAGGAGCAGATCCTGGACGAGGAGGAAGAGGAGGAGGAGGCGCCCTCATTGCTGGGGAGAATGAGTGGGATCATCATGACATGGTGAAGGCCGCGCAGGAAGATTTTGCCTTTCTCAGCGAGTTCTTGGATTTGGATTCCAATCCCACGGTGTTGTTTGGGATGTCGAGCACGGCCACTATGGGACTCGCGGGCTATGCCTACAGCCAGGGGCCGTCAGCATAGGTCCTTTGTCGTCGGCATAGATCTATGCCTACGGCTGTCGTCGGCATAGGCCCGTCGGCGTAGATCACGTCAGCGTAGTCTTGTCAGACCGTCGGTATAGTTTAGCCGTCGGCGTAGGGGCCTATGCCGACGGCCGTTAGTCGACCGTCGGCATAGTTTAGCCGTCGGCAGTGTATTTTGCCTGACGGCAATGGACGACGCCGTCAAAAGCGGTGACGATGCACGGGACGACACGTGGTTGATGTATGCCGACGGCCAAGCCGTTGGCATACATCAACCACGTGTCGTCCCGTGGTGTCTACTGGTGGCACGGCAATGCCTACGGCAAAGCTATAGGCATAGATGGAATCTATGCCGATGGCTTTGCCGTAGGCATAGCCTGCCACATGGCGCGCCCTGGGAAGTCCTGGGCTCATCTATGCCGACGGCTTTGCCGTAGGCATAGTTTTTTTGGTTTTTTTTATTTTTCCTATTTTTTTCTTTTTCAATTCATTTGACAGCATTTCAAAGCAGAATAATATGAGATTATGCAGAAATATGACAGTTCATCATCTAAACATACTCAAGTTCATCATCATCATTTAAACATAGTCAAGTTCATCATCTAAAGATCATCATCGGCGAAAGTTCATGAACATATAAGTAGTGCAAGACATGGAACATCATAAAAGTAGGAACATGAAAGGTATGGCACGACGGCCACATGCATGGGTATCGTCATCGACATCAAGCAAGACCACCACCGCCAAAACCACCACCTCCGCCAAAACCAGCACCGCCAATACCACCTCCGTCAAAACCACCTCCGCCAAAACCACCACTCTGCCAGATCGGAGTTACTGGGGTCGAGGAAGCAGGAGTCGAGCCACCAGTCCCCTACATGTATGAGAGAAGATTCTAACGGTAAATATGATATGATAGTGTTGAATGAACCTTGAACTAGTTTGTCAGTAGTTAGGCAAATGTACTAACCGGACTATCACTGCCTAGTGCCACCCATTCATCGAACATGGGAACGTGTGGGGGTTCTCCCGCAGGTGGTGGTGGTGGTCCCATTTGTGGTGGATCCGTGCGGTTACTCCAAGACGCCAACATAGCCTGGATGTTAGTTAAACAAGCAAACTAAAAGGTCAGAAGGAATAAAAGTGCAAAAATTTGGCTATGTTTTAAGAGGGCAAAACTATCCGCCATCATCTGACGGTTGTAATCATCGTTTGCCTTCACTCGTTGCAAGTACTCTCGCACCTCGAGATTCCTATGCTCGACAAAGGTCTTATATGCCTACATAATTTAGTTTGTTTCTAAGTGAGCAATGCTGAAAATAAACTGAGAATGCTAGAGAGAAAAAGATAAAGGGGAAGTACTTACAGCATGCTGGCGGGCTAAGGGAGTCTGTGAACGCCCCGTATTCTCTAACTGGCTCAGGTTGCTAGCCCGAAGCCGTGTGTACGAGATCGAAGGAGTGATCAAGCCATCGAAACACGGATACCGGCCATGTGACTTCCCCTGGATGGCCACCACCGCCGTGTCGTCGATCTGAGACTGGGCGACCTCAGCAACAGGAACATCAGGATGCAACCTCTGATAGTTCTGAGTGTAAGACTCCAGATGCTCCTCGGTCTTGCCATAGTACTGGCTCTCGCCGTCCTTGCGATCACTCCGCTCACGGGCCATCTTCCATGACTCCATGTCTGAGAGCGGCCTCTTCAACTTGTCCTCCTGCGCCGTCAAATAGAAGTTAGCCATACATAAGAACATGACGGTAAAGAAGAACAAAAATGCATCATGCATATAGACATCATGCATATAAATATACCTTCATGGCCTTGAAGCCCCAGTGGTTTCTGTTTCCTTGGCCGTGTGTCCCGTCTTTTCCACGGTTAGCCCGGCCCTTGCTGCTCTTGGCAGCAAACTCTGCATCGTCGCCGAGCCACCTATCCACCAAACTCGCCCATCCGTCATGCCTTGCATAGCACCAACGAGGAACAACTTATGCAAATTTTGGAAGCATGACATGTGAGCACGAAACATATAGTTGACTGCTTGAAACATTGAAAAGTCAGTAATAGTTACCTTCATGAACTGCTCCCTCTTCAAGGTAAGTCGTTGCCTCTGTGCTTGAGTTTTGGTCATCTTTTGTTGCAGGTAGATGTGGTAGTACTGCGAGACGGCAACCCAGCGCACCTCGTACTGCAACTGACGAGCTTTCTTCTTCGCAACCGCAAGCAAGACCACATCGGCTTGGGCCTTGTGCTCATCAAGAACTCTATAGAGTTGCTGCAATCATGCATAAACCAGAAGCAAACCGGGCATGAGTTGAGTGATTCAATTATAAACTATGAACGAAACTTAAGACAAGTGAGTTGAGTGATTCAGAAGAGAACTTACCCAAAATTTGGTGATCACGGCCTTAGCGGCCGTCCCGTACTCCGCGTTGGTGGAAGCCTCGTAGTGGGCCCAGCTCGTGGCCAAAACCCGCAGCTGCGGCTCCCTGTCTGGCCGCGGGCAGAATAGGCCAGGCCAAAACTCCTTCAACAGGACAGTGATAATGCCGTTCGGTTTACGGCCCTTTCCGTGAAGCTTCCAGTTACTGCAAAAGAATCAAAGGGTTACCATGTGTACAATAAGAAAATGTTGTCATGTGTTAAAAATATGACTGAGAGGCACTTACTCTGGCCCCGCGGGTTCAATGAGCCACTTGTGCGCCTCGATAGAAGGTGTTGTAGGTAGTCCGGCATTACCACGCAGCCACCCCTTCGGAGCACCCGGTGGCAAGTCACCCCACAACTCGGGGTCAACCTCCCCTCCACCCTATTCGCCCTCCTCTTCACCCTCCCCCTCGGCCTCCTCCTCCTCGACCTCCTCCTCCTCGGCCTCCTCCTCCTCACCCTCCTCCTCCTCGCCATCAGGAACATACTCCTCCTCCTCAGACTCAGAAGGTGCCTCAGTATAGGAGGGCATCGAAGAAGACCCTCCTATTTCGGACACGGCCCGGAGTTTTTTGCCCCGGCTGCCTCTCCCACCACCTCCTCCTCCTCCTCTAGGGGCTCTCCCCCACCCCCTCCTCCTCTAGGGGCTCCTCCCCCGACCCCTCCACCTCCCTGTGAGGTGTCATCCTCGCGTAGTCGGGAGGGAACCTTGTGGGCTCGTCCACTCCGAGTAAGTCCTTTGAATTTACTGAGGAAACTGGCGCCGTTGGACTTGCCCATGATTAGCAAACCTGCATTGAGAAGAGAATAAACAATTAGTCAGGATATCAAATAAACAACATACATGAAAGAATATTAATAACAGATGAGCACATTAAGCACATATTGTAATGATAATTAAAAGAACTTACATTTTCTAGAACCCGTATGAATCATCGTTATTGTAATCTATTTGTCGACCGGTCTCATCATCAATATCACGCATATCTTCTTCATTGTCTGATGGAGGTGGAGGCTCTTCCTCATCGTCAGCATCTTCATTCAACTTTTCAAGCATAATTATGTCTCTTTGATTCAGAACTGCCTCACCATCAATTCGTGTGTCATTTGGGTCCAGGTCAACATAACCCAAGTCATCATCCTCGTTGTTTCGGGTCACGTCATCATGTTCCTCTTGAAAGAACACTCCCTCGTATGTCATGGGGTTTATGTTGTAGTAATCATCATCATTCGGGTTCGGTAGCTTACCATGTGGCGACACCTTGAACACAACTTCCCAACCATTTAGGTACTCTTTCTGGCATGGGTAAGGCAGATAATATACTTGTGTGGCCAGGGTAGAAGCGATAAAGAGATCAGCTCCGCCATAGACGGTTGATGGTTTAACTTCAACTAAACCAACAGAAGGCGTATGTCTCAGACCCTTTTTGGGGTCGAACCATCGGCATTTGAACACAGTGAGAGTTAGGGGTTAACGACCACGGTTGAATGTAAGCTCGTATATTTTAACTACCCTTCCGTAGTAATATACTTTATTATCTCCTTCAGTGAAGACTCCGGTATTTATGGTTTTGGGATCAGGCCAACTGTTCTGGTGCTCCTCTGTATGGAAGCGATACCCATTCACATCATACTTTTGGCATGTCATGACGGCAGGGTCAAAACCCATGGAAACCCATCTCAATTCTTCATCCATTGATTCGTTCGGATCATTTCCCTACAAGTTTAATTGAAATTATAGGGTGCATGAGTTTAATTGAAATAGGTAATAGGGAAGTGTGAAAAATTACTTTCTCCATGAACCACGCAACGAAATTTTTCCTTCCATCAGCACCCTTTCGGAGAAGAGCAAGTGCCTCCGCTTCAGTAGGAGGCAGCATTCCCGTCCACTCTTCATCAACGAATCGACTACAATAAGAAAGACGGTTTAAAAACTAGGCAAAGTGAACATAACGAATTGACTAAAAGAATGGTGCAAAGGTATTACCTCATCCACTCATCCTCAACTTCCTTGATGTTGTGCAAGATATAGAACATGACATCCTCCCACTCATCTCGTGGCATGAGATAAGGTGTCGAGCATCCAGCCTTGCCACCTTGCCCGATGAATAGAGGCAACTTGGGTTTATACTTGGGTTCTTCTGTGTTGTATCGAGACACCTTATTGTGCAACGTGGGAACATGGTCCGGATAGTAGGCTGTCCTGAGGTCTGCCACCTCCTCCAGGATAACTGCCTCAGCTATGGAAGCTTCAATCTTAGCTTTGTTTCCACATTTCTGTCTCAGATGCTTGTTCTGTCTCTCAGGGCCGTACTGCCAACAATTCTGCACAGGCCCCCCCAACAATACCTCGTTCGCGAGGTGCAAAATAAGATGTGTCGTCGGAGTAAAGAAGCCTGGCGGGAAGATCTTCTCTAGCTTGCATATCAACTCCGGCGCCTTCTTATGCATTTCTTTTATCTTCTCAGGACATACTTCTTTAGCACAAAGCGTGCGGAAGAAATGGCTTAACTCCGCAAGCACACGCCAGACACGCTCGGGAACATAGCCCCGAACCATCACCGGCATAATCCGTTCAATCCATACATGATAGTCATGACTCTTGAGCCCGGTCACTTTGCCCGTTGAAAGATTGACCCCATTACTTATATTCGACGCATAACCATCAGTGAACTTCACGACGTGTTTCAGCCACTTCAATGCCTCCATCTTATGATCCTTTTTAAGTACGAAATCAGCATCTGGCTTGAACCAAGATTTTCGACTGCCCGTGGGAGGCTGCATGTGTAGACGTGGTCTATCACATATATTCTGTTGATCGACTCTAGAATTAACATTATCCTTTGTCTTATCAGGAATGTTGAGGATCGTGCAAAAAAGGGACTCTGCAACATTTTTTTTGGTGTGCATCACATCGATGTTGTATGGAAGTTTGAGGTCCTTAAAATAGGGAAGCTGCGTGAAGGGGGTAATGTGAGTCCAGTTGTGCGTCTCACCATAAGCTTCAAAAAAAATTCCCTTTACCTTTTCCTTTGCCCTCGCCCTCGTCTTTGCCTGTGGCTTTGCCTTTGCCTTTGCCTTTGCCCTTCCCTTCGCCGGCAGGCTTAAGAGCTTTCAGCTGAGCAAGCACATCCGCACCAGAAAACGTTGGAATCTCGTTTACTTCATGGACAACTTTGCCTTTTGTGAAGTTCTTCTTGTCTTCCCTATCAGGATGGTCTGGAGGGAGGAACTGTCGATGCAGGTCAAAGGCAACATACTTGCCACCCTTCTTCAGCCAAATGAAAATCAAGGCCTGCATGCACACTGGGCAAGGCATCTTTCCACTTGTACACCATCCGCAGAACAGGGCATAGCCGGGAAAGTCATGCATGCAATACTGTAGCCAAACTTTCATCAAGAAATTTTTCTGCAGATGCCGGTCGTATGTCAACCTCGGGAAGTACCAAGAATGGTGCAAATCATCCACCAATGGCTGCATAAACACACTCAAATTCTTCCCCGGAAATTCAGGCCCCGGAATTATAAGCGACGAGAACATGGTCTTGCGTTGCATTATGGCGCCGGGAGGGAGATTGAGCGGAATAACAAATACGGGCCAGCAGTTGTATGAATTAGACGACATACCATATGGATTGAACCCATCACCTGTTATAGCAATTCTGACATTCCCAGCCTCGGCTGCTTCCTCTGGGTACTCTATATCAAATGACTTCCATGCTTCACCTTCTGATGGATGTACAATTTTGTTTGGATTGTACCTTTTCCCTTCCTTGTGCCACTTAATCATTTTGGCAGACTCCTCGGTGATGGAAAGGCGTTGCAGTATTTTTATAAAATCAAGATACCGAAGAACCTTCACAGGGATTTTTAGCTGCCGCTTCTGACCATGCTTATCGACCACCTCAATATACCGAGATGAACCGCACTTCCTACAGTAGTTGTCATCCGCATACTCATGCCTAAACAAAAGGCAATTCTTTGGACAAACATGTATTTTCTCATAGTCCATGGAGAGCGCCTTCATGATTTTCTTCGTAGCGTACATGGTTTTCGGTAGTTCATGGCCCTCGGGCAGGCTGTTAGCCCATATTCCCAGAAATGCTTTGAAGCAACCTCAGCTACAGCCGTACTCAGCCTTGACTGCCATCAGTTGCGAGATGGCATCCAGCACAGACAGCTTGGCACCCTCATAGAGAGGTTTCTTTGACGATTCCAAGATTTCCAGGAAGGCCTTTGCGGTTTCCTCCGGCTCCTCTGGTTCATTCGCTGAATGTGACGGAGGTGTCGGCTGTGCAGCAAAGACATCATCTAGCATGTCTCTAACCCCATTGTCCTCATAACCAGCGACGCGTTGTCGTATCACCTCCACTCTACCACGGTCCCTCTGGGCAAAGTTTATCGGCATATTAAAGTTGGGCACAAATCCATTCGTGCGAAGGTGCTTAGTCATCTCACTCTGATCTCTGCGGATACGTCTCTTACATCTGGCACACGGTGAAGGAAATATGCCCTAGAGGCAATAATAAAGTTGTTATTTATATTTCCTTATATCATGATAAATGTTTATTATTCATGCTAGAATTGTATTAACCGGAAACTTGGTACATGTGTGAATACATAGACAAAACAGAGTGTCCCTAGTATGCCTCTACTAGACTAGCTCATTGATCAAAGATGGTTATGTTTCCTAACCATGGACATGAGTTGTCATTTGATCAACGAGATCACATCATTAGGAGAATGATGTGATGGACAAGACCCATCCGTTAGCTTAGCACTATGATCGTTTAGTTTTACTGCTATTGCTTTCTTCATGACTTATACATGTTCCTATGACTATGAGATTATGCAACTCCCGAATACCGTAGGAACACCTTGTGTGCTATCAAACGTCACAACGTAACTGGGTGATCATAAAGATGCTCTACAGGTGTCTCCGAAAGTGTTCGTGGTGTTGCCATAGATCAAGACTAGGATTTGTCACTCCGAGTGTCGGAGAGGTATCTCTGGGCCCTCTCGGTAATGCACATCATAATAAGCCTTGCAAGCAAAAAGACTAATAAGTTAGTCACGAGATGATGTATTACGGAACGAGTAAAGAGACTTGCCGGTAACGAGATTGAACTAGGTATAGAGATACCGACGATCGAATCTCGGGCAAGTAACATACCAATGACAAAAGGAACAACGTATGTTGTTATGCGGTTTGACCGATAAAGATCTTCGTACAATATGTAGGAGCCAATATGAGCATCCAGGTTCCGCTATTGGTTATTGACCGGAGATGAGTCTCGGTCATGTCTACATAGTTCTCGAACCCGTAGGGTCCGCACGCTTAATGTTTGATGACGATCGGTATTATGAGTTTATGAGTTTTGATGTATCGAAGGAGTTCAGAGTCCCGGATGAGACCGGGGACATGACGAGGAGTCTCGAAATGGTCGAGACGTAAAGATCGATATATTGGACGACTATATTCGGACATCGGAAAGGTTCCGAGTCATTCGGGTATTTTTCGGAGTATATGGGCCTTATTGGGCCATACGGGAATAGAGGAGAAAGGCCAAAAGGAAGGAGGCGCGCGCCCCCCCTCTGGTCCGAATTGGACAAGGGGTGCAGCCCCCTTTTCCTTCTCCCTCTCCACCTCTTTCCTTCTCTCCTACTCCGGAAAGGAAAGGGGAATCCTACTAGGACTTGGGAGTCCTAGTAGGACTCCCCACACTTGGCACGCCCCCTCTAGGGCCGGCCTCTCCCTTGCTCCTTTATATACGGGGGCAGGGGGCACCCTAGGACTCACAAGTTGAATTGTTTTAGCCGTGTGCGGTGCCCCTCTCCACAGAAACACACATCGGTCATACCGTTGCAGTGCTTAGGCGAAGCCCTGCGCCGGTAGATACATCATATCCGTCACCACGCCGTCGTGCTGGCGAAACTCCCCCGTGAAGCTCAACTGGATCAAGAGCTCGTGGGACGTCATCAAGCTGAACGTGTGCTGAACGCGGAGGTGCCGTACGTTCGGTGCTTGATCGGTTGGATCGCGAAGAAGTTCGACTACATCAACCGCGTCACTTGACGCTTCCGCTCCCGGTCTACGAGGGTATGTAGACACACTCTTCCCCTCGTTGCTATACATCTAGTAGATAGATCTTGCGTGATCGCAGGAAAATTTTGAAAATACTACGTTTCTCAACAGTGGCATCATGAGCCAGGTCTATGCGTAGATGATATGCATGAGTAGAACACAATGAGTTGTGGGCAATACTAGTCATACTGCTTACCAGCATGTCATACTTTGTTTCGGTGGTATTGTGAGATGAAGCGGCCCGGACCGACATTACGCATACGCTTACGCGAGACTGGTTTCACCGTTATGAGCACTCGTTGCTTAAAGGTGACTGGCGGGTGTCTGTCTCTCTCACTTTAGCTGAATCAAGTGTAGCTACGCCCGGTCCTTGTGAAGGTTAAAATAGCACATACTTGACGAAACATCGTTGTGGTTTTGTATGCGTAGGTAAGAACGGTTCTTGCTAAGACCATAGCAGCCACGTAAAACTTGCAACATGAAAGTAGAGGACGTCTAACTTGTTTTTGCAGGTCATGTTGTGATGTGATATGGTCAAGACATGATGAAATATACAGTTTTGTATGAGATGATCATGTTTTGTAAAGTTATCGGCAACTGGCAGGAGCCCTATGGTTGTCTCTTTATTGTATGAAATGCAATCGCCATGTAATTGCTTTACTTTATCACTAAGCGGTAACGATAGTCATAGAAGCAATAGTTGGCGAGACGACAACGATGCTACGATGGAGATCAAGGTGTCGCGCCGGTGACGAAGGTGATCATGACGGTGCTTTGGAGATGGAGATCAAAAGCACAAGATGATGATGGCCATATCATGTCACATATTTTGATTGCATGTGATGTTTATCTTATTATGCTTCTTATTTTGCTTAGTTCGACGGTAGCATTATAAGATGATCCCTTACTAAATTTCAAGGTATAAGTGTTCTCCCTGAGTATGCACCGTTGCGAAAGTTCGTCGTGCCGAGACACCACGTGATGATCGGGTGTGATAAGCTCTACGTTCAAATACAACGGGTGTAAGCCAGTTTTGCACACGCAGAATACTCGGGTTAAACTTGACGAGCCTAGCATATGCAGATATGGCCTCAGAACACTGGAGACCGAAAGGTCGAGCGTGAAGCATATAGTAGATATGATCAACATAAGATGTTCACCATTGAAACTACTCCATCTCACGTGATGATCGGACATGGTTTAGTTGATTTGGATCACGTGATCATTTAGATGACTAGAGGGATGTCTATCTAAGTGGGAGTTCTTAAGTAATATGATTAAATTGAACTTTAATTTATCATGAACTTAGTCCTCGTAGTATTAGCATATCTATGTTGTAGATCAATAGCTCACGATGTTGCTCCCCGTTTATTTTTTATATGTTCCTAGAGAAAACTAAGTTGAAAGATGTTAGTAGCAATGATGCGGAATTGTTCCGTGATCTGAGGATTATCCTCATTGCTGCACAGAGAATTATGTCCTTGATGCACCGCTAGGTGACAGACCTATTGCAGGAGCAGATGTAGACGTTATGAACGTTTTGACAAAAGCTCGGTATGATGACTACTTGATAGTTTAAGTGCACCATGCTTTACGGCTTAGAACCGGGACTTCAAAAACGTTTTGAACGCCACGGAGCATATAAGATGTTCCAAGAGTTGAAATTAGTATTTCATACTCATGCCCGTGTCGAGAGGTATAAGACTTCTGACAGTACTTGCCTACAAGATGGAGGAGAATAGCTCAACCAGTGAGCATGTGCTCAGATTGTCTGGGTACTACAATTACTTGAATCAAGTGGGAGTTAATCTTCCAGATAAGATAGTAATTGACAAAGTTCTCTAGTCACTATCACCAAGTTAGTAGAACTTCGTGATGAACTATAATATGCAAGGGATGACGAAAGGAATTCCCAAGCTCTTCGCGATGCTGAAGTCGGCGAAGGTAGAAATCATAAAAAAAAAGCATCAAGTGTTGATGGTTAACAAGACTACTTGTTTCAAGTAAAGGGCAAAGGGATAGAAGGGGAACTTCAAGAAGAATGACAAGCAAGTTGTCACTCCCGTGAAGAAACTGAAAGATTGTGGATGTCGCCTAGAGGGGGGGGTGAATAGGCACTTTAAAATAATTACGGTTTAGGTTTGAACAAATGCGGAATAAACCTAGAGGTTAATTTGTCAAGCACAAAACCTACAACAACTAGGCTCACCTATGTGCACCAACAACTTATGCTAAGCAAGATAAACAACTAGGTGATAGCAAGATATATGACAAGAAACAATATGGCTATCACAAAGTAAAGTGCATAAGTAAAGGGCTCGGGTAAGAGATAACCGAGGCACACGGAGACGACGATGTATCCCGAAGTTCACACCCTTTCGGATGCTAATCTCCGTTTGGAGCGGTGTGGAGGCACAATGCTCCCCAAGAAGCCACTAGGGCCACTGTAATCTCCTCACGCCCTCACACAATGCAAGATGCCGTGATTCCACTAAGGGACCCTTGAGGGCGGTCACCGAACCCGTACAAATGGCGACCCTTGGGGGCGGTCACCGAACCCCTACACTTTGGCAACCCTTGGGGGCGGTCACCGGTACCCGTCAAATTGCTCGGGGCGATCTCCACAACCTAATTGGAGACCCCGACGCTTGCCCGGAGCTTTACACCACACTGATTGAGCTCCGAACACCAAGGTTGGGGCTATCTCCCCAACGACACCACGAAGCTTCACCACAATGGAATATGGCTCCGAGGTGACCACAATCGTCTAGGGCGCCCAAGCACCCAAGAGGAACAAGCTCAAGGGTACCAAGCACCCAAGAGTAATAAGCTTCTCAACTTCACTTCCACGTATCACCGTGGAGAACTCAAACCGATGCACCAAATGCAATGGCAAGGGCACACGGAGTGCCCAAATCCTTCTCTCCCAAATCCCACCAAAGCAACTAATGCTAGGGAGGGAAATGAGAGGAAGAACAAGAAGGAGAACACCAAGAACTCCAAGATCAAGATCCAAGGGGTTCCCCTCACCTAGAGGAGAAAGTGATTGGTGGAAATGTGGATCTAGATCTCCACTCTCTTTTCCCCCAAAAACTAGCAAGAATCCATGGAGGGATTGAGAGATAGCAAGCTCTAAGAAGGTCAACAACGGGGGAAGAACACGAGCTCAAAGGATAAGGTTCATTGGGGAAGAAGAGCCCCTTTTATAGGTGGGGAAAAATCCATCCGTTATGCTCACAGCCCGCACGGAGCGGTACTACCGCTCCAGGAGCGGCACTACCGCTAGGGCATTAGTACCCTTTTGGAAAACAACAGCGAGGAGGCAAAAAGGCCAGAAAAACCGTCGGAGTGGTAATACCGCTTGACCTCACGGTACTACCGCTAGGGGTAGCGGTACTACTGCTAAGGGTAGCGGTACTACTGCTTGCGAGCGGTACTAAAAAATTACATCCGTGCCTACCACCGCTGGACTTGTGACGAGTTTTTGGTCCCGAGCGGAAGTAGCCACGGAAGTAGCCACGGTAGTACTGCTCCAAGCGGTAGTACCGCTCCCAAAAGCGGTAGTAAAAAATTACTTCCGCTCTTACCCGCGGTAGTACCGCTGCAGCCTTTTCAGTACACCAAAACGACAATAACTTTTGCATACGGACTCCGAATTTGATGAAACCAAGTTTGTTGGAAAGCTAGCGACAAGGGCTAACACAATCTTGATAGAAATATCAATAAGAAGCAAATTAGAAAAGTCCCAAAACAAAATGGTGAGAACCCTTCCTCGGATAAGACCGGTAAAACATCCAACACGGAAAACATCATAGAAGACGCATGTGAACTCCGTTTTCGATGAACTCAAGCTTGTCATCAAGATGACCATAAGCTCTAAGACTCACAAAGAGAACCAAAAAAGAACCAAGAAACATGATGCAAGGATGCAATGGTTTGAGCTCTCTACTAACGATACGATCAAGCTACCAACTTGAGAGCCCCCCCTTGATAGTACGGCAAACGATCCTATAACCCGGTCTCCCAACTACCACCACGAGACCGGTAAAATAGAAAACCTATCAAGGGCAAACATTTGCTTTGCACAAAGTCCACTTGAGCTAGATGTAGACGATCTTGACTTCCTCAAGTTGGACCACCTTTCTTGATTGCGTTGTCTCGGTGAAGACTAGTAGATTGCTCCCCCATACTCCACTATGGGTGAGCCACTCTTCGGCATATCTTCACAAGTCCATTGTCACCACAATGGACGTCAAGCTTCAAGCACTTGATCTCTTCGTGATGCTCCACTTGAACTTGCACACCGCAACCTAACCCCACAGAGAACTCTCACAAAGATCATGGGTTAGTACACAAAGCATGATTGACAATGCTTACCATACCATAGGATTGCTTGACCCCTCTCAGTACATCTTCTACTATTTGTGTGTTGATCAACTTGATTCACTCCTTCACTTAGTCTTGATCAACCTTGAACCTTTCCAACTCTCTTCATTTGGATGATGTCTTGAAGGTAAACATGAATGATCACAAACTCTTCTTCTTCAAGACATGCTAGCAATAAGCTCAACACCCACAAGACCAATCTTTGGATAATTCCTTAATAGCACCTTGGTCATCACAAACTCTCCTTGAAACCAACAAATGAACTCCAAGAAAAGCCTATGGACAAACCCTTCAAATATAACTCAAGGCAACCATTAGTCCATAGAGATTGTCATCAATTACCAAAACCAAACATGGGGGCACCGCATGTTCTTTCAATCTCCCCCATTTTGGTAATTGATGACAATCACTTTCAAGAGAGTTTATATAAGGAATTATGCATCACCATACCATGCAACAATAATGTATGCGCATGAGATGCAAAAGCTTGGGAACAAAACCAAAGCAAGAAGAGAGAAGAGACAACTCTCTAAACTTCCTCACAAAACTAAACTCTCAGAAACTTCTCCCCCATTGGCATTGATTGCCAAAATGGGTGAAAAGCTTAGAAGGCCAATATAAATTGTGTTCCTCCATAAATTGCGTATTCCTCAAAATAGAGAGTGGAATGCAATACAAATATCCAACTGTAAATAATTGGAGGAAGACAAACTATATTGAGGCCCAAAGATTGCAAAAGAAAGATATGCCACAAAGGCATACAAAGGGAGAAAAACACGCAATCAAGCAATCAAAGGATACCAATTGAATGAAGCTATCAAAAGATACCAATTGACCCAACTAGACCAATGATCCGACATGCCAAATGAATAAAAGATATTATGATAAGAGCAAAGGAGTATTCTAGAGAAACTAGAGAAGCTCCCCATGATTTGTGCACAATTTAGTTTTGTATTTGGATACAACGAGCACAAAATAGGATCGTCGCTCCCCCAAGATCAATAGAACTCATGACATAGCAACCGATTTTTCTAAAGACACTGGTGAAGCTCCCCATAATTTGTATGCTCCTTAGAAAATTTTCATTAGGATACCAAGTGCACAAAATAGGATCATCGCTCCCCCAAAATCAATAGAAACTCACACCAAGTGCAAGGGAGCATGAAGGTAACAAAGCCTAGCACTTGTAACAAAAAAATGGTTGAGCAACATATAAAAGAGACAACTTAAGAGTATGCTCAACCAAAATGATGTGTGTGAGTCATGGCAAAGCACTTGAGAAGACTAATGTATGGATGAACATTAAGCATAAATATAGTCTTGAATGAAAGAGATACTCGGTGCAAGGCCTATCCTTCCCACACACAACAAGCAAACGGGTTCACAAGCTCACTAATAAGCATATAAAGAACCTATGCTTGTGACAACCCGTGGTGAAGATATAAATAGAGAGCGTTATCAAGACGAGGGATACCAATTAATTGGCAAAAGCCTTGTCAAGACAAGCAAGAGACAAAAATATCCTCACCACACAAGAGTCCATCTAGATGCAACAAGATAAGATCCGCACTTAAGGCAAAGGCTTTCATGGAGCCACCAAAGAAATGATACAAGAAAGACAAGGTGGTCGTGAAAGAAAGGATATCTTCTAGATATGTAATTTCTCTCAAGTGTATAAGATTCTAGGTAGATGAAAATCATGATGATATCAATCCACAAAGAATAATGTACACTCGAAATAGTTACAAAAGGGAAGTAAAAAGATATCCACAAGGAAGTCATAATTATACCAATAAGATATTTTGCTTAAACGCAAGCACATGGCTAGATAAGGTCTTATTGTATATACATGAATTCCAACCAAGCGAACATGAAAGACATCACAACTAGCAACAAGGCATCATTGTTGGGATGCTTTGAGAAAGGAAACAAATATCACAAGAAGGAATGACTAACATGCCATGATGCAACCTACGCAAGGTTGGTGCAAGAAATGTGTGCATGAAGTAGATGGTGATACTTGTTACCGAGATACCATTGGAATGATGTAGTAGATACCAATTGAAGGTAGATAGTAGTTCATTGATCATCCTAGCTTGACTCCAATAAGCACATGGTGACACCACCTTCCTTTTGAATGAGCCGAGCATCCAATGCATCTCCAATTGTTCCTAGAATACCAACACAAACAAAATGGTACCCAAACTCATTGGGACCAAAGAGTTAGAAACACAAATACATAGGAAAAACTCCACGAATATATGTGCATTTATATATGAAAATGAATCTCATGCACATCTCATCCAAATTGAGACTAGGTGGAGTTTCCCTTATATATTGGGTTAAAGAAAGAAAGCATGCCAAAGAAAATACATGAAGTAAATATGCATGCTCAAGACTTTCAAGAAACGAAACAAAATAAAAGGAATACCAAGTGAAAATAGGATACCAAATGGAGAAATCATCACTTGGAAGATATCTATTAGAAGATACATCAAGGAATGAGATATCCATTGATACATGCAAAAGGAAAGATATCAGACTCCCAAAAGAGAGGATGGTTCCAAACAAACCAACCCATCTACAAAGTTTCATGATGGCACAAGTACCAAAAAGAAACGGCTTGCCTTCCATCAACACACACTTGATATGGATCACAAGATGAGTGTTCTATCAAAAATAGGATAGCTCCCCCACGAATTGTGCATTTAGAGAGATTTTGCATTCGAGTACAAAATGCACAAGGTGGGATCACCACTTTCACTATATCTAGAAAACACTCGACAAAAACAATAAAACACGAGATCCAGAAGTGGCATGGAAGGAAATGGGAGTTGACAAAAACTTGGCAAGAGATAAGACAAATAAGACCAAAAGACAATGTAAAGATGATCAATAATTTCCACCACATAAATGATTACCAATTGTCAAAGACAAGAGGTATTTGGAAATAATTCCCGGTGATAGATAGCAATGATATCCAACATCATCTTCACACCAAACACAAGCAAAATGCAACTTGTAGAGCTAACATGCCACCTAGGAACCATATAATTTATACTATCAACTCTAGGTGACAATATCTCAAATTTACACATTTTCTAGGCTTGTAATATGCACATAGAATATTACTCCCCCATAATGTGATACCAATGAAAAACTTACCAAGATGCAAAAGAGGAACCAACAAGAGATAATTAATGGACACTTTAGAATTTGAATTTCTCATGAGAAGATATACCACATAGTGACTAGATAATCTTGTAATATCAAAACTAGATGGTATTCCTCATGTACACACATTTTTAGGATTGTGAGGTGCACAAAGCACATCACTCCCCCAAAATGGGATGTTCCATTAATCTCCCACAAGAGCCAACTAAGATATAAACAAGATGCAAAAAGGCTCAACACACGACACACGCGTACATGATGTACAAACCAACATACACATACTTGATTTCTCAAGATAAGAAAATTGGAAGCACAACATATACAAGCACATGCAAGGTACAAAACCACAACATGCTAAGGGGTAAGTAACTTTCAATGTAAACAATTTAAGCACGAGTTACCGCAAGGAGGAACATTGGATATACCATAGAAAGATAATCCGAATGACTTGGCTTGAGACGATATGAATGATGAAGACCCCTCAAATCTTCATAATGTAGCCAAGTCTCCAATGCCCTCCAACAACACCTATTGATCAAGTTTGAGCTAGTTGGTCCCCAACCAAGTTGGGTCCTAAGAGGTTAGTCACAATAGGCTTGGCTACCCAAATGGTTCTTTTCTTGACACCACTTTGAGTGCCAAGAAACTTGGCAAACACATTGCCAACCTTATCCTTCCCAAGAGAATATACATCATCAATAATAATTGGGTTGGATAAGTTACCACTAGTGCATGAAGAAGCAAGGTGACCCTTCTCATGGCATAGGTAGCAACATCTACTCTTCACTTTCTTCTCATTTGATTTCTCAAAATGAGAAGCATTACCATGAGTCTTCTTGGGAAGCGGCCTTTCTCCAACTTGCGGTTGAGCACGAGAATGAACTTGTGGCCTCTTCCCTTGTTGCTTGTCACTAATGGCCTTCTTTTTCAATGGGCAAGATCTAACATGATGCCCTTCAATTTTGCACTTGAAGCAAATAATCTTGGCCGAATTCTTGAGTTGTTCTTGGCCCTTATTCTTGTTAATGATCTTGGACCTTTTCTTCTTGTTGGAGTTGAATCCAAGTACACCTTTGTCATTGGGGGATTTTTGCACACTCAAGATATTGTTGAGTGTGGACTTCCCTTCATGACACTTTTCCAAGTCTTTCTTCAAAGAAGTGACTTGGGCCTTGAGCTCTTTGATTTCCTCTACATGGTTAGTATCAACAAAAGTACTAGAGGAAGTATAATCTTCATTGTTAGAGCAACAAGGCAAGGAGAGCAATTCATCACAAGATGTACTAACATTGTGAGTAGATGAATTACGAGGACTAGCACATGGCAAGATAGCATTTTGACTTGAAGTAGTGCTAGTATACACATGAGGCTCACTAGATGTTACCTTGATACTCATAGCCTCATGAGCTATCTTTAGCACATTATGGGATACTAGAAGATCATCATGAGAGCCTGTGAGCTTTACATGACTTTCTTCCAATTTCCCATAATTGCCAGATAGCAACTCAAGTTGAGCCCTTAGCTCAACATTCTCCTTCAAAATGGATGCTTCACTAGAAATAGAGTTAGTAGCACAAGCATCATCAATAATAGCAAGAGGAGAAGGCAACTTGGCAAGCTCCTTAGAATATGAAGCTTTAAGTTGAGCATGAGACTCGGTGAGTTTTATGAGCTCACCCTTAATGACCCTTGAGCCATTTTTGAGGTGCTCAAAATCCTCAAGGAGTTTAGCATGTGCAACTTCAAGCTTCTCATTTTTAGTTTCAAAATCATTAACCACCTCGAGAGCTCTATCACGGGATTCCTTTATTCTAGATAGTTCTAGAGCAAAAGTCTCCTCAAGAGATTCCTTGGTGGTTTGTTCAAGTTCAAGAGCTTGCGAGAGGTCGGCGATCTCATTAGCGTAATCACGCTCATGACCTTCCATTTTCTCAATGGTGACCTCATGCTCCTCTAGATGAGATTCCAACTCCTCTATATATTTCTTGCCCTCAATGGCAATAGACATGATTTCCATGAAGTTGGAACGAGCAATTTTATTCTTATGAAGAGCTTTAAAAATCATTTTCCCCTTAATTTTTAAGGAGGCAACATTATCATTTTCTTCATCATTTTCTACATCATCATCATTGTTATCATCACTATCATGACAAGATATATTGGGGTTCAAAGTGGGAGATACCTTTGAAGCCTTAGCCATCAGGCAAAACGCAATAGATGATGATGTAGGATCCCTTGAAGCACCATTCAAGACTACATCTTGTTCCATGGGGTGTTGGGTTTCCTCTACATTGTTAGCACAACAATTCGAGGAAATAGATGCATTTTTATCATGGCAACAAGACATAGCAAGCATATCATCATGAGTTTTAGTCAAACAATTTCTACATGATATGCAAGGACTATCAACACAAGCATGTGAAACATGTTGGGTGCTCGAAGTGTTAAAGTCCAAAGAAGATGCATTGCAATAAGATAGTGATGAAGGATCATCCATAATAAGCATACTATCATCATTGCAATGACCAACACTACTCACCATATCATTACCTTGTGGCAAACCACATGTAGGTGAAGTAGAGGAAGTTGAGAAGACAACACGGCCGGAGGTGGATGGAGAACAATCATTCCCACAATTCTTGGACACACCATATTTATCTTGAAGCTTTGTCCACAACTCATGAGCATCCCGGAATGGCATGAGTTGAAATATAACTACATTGCTCAAAGCATCGAAAAGCACATTAGAAGCTTGAGCATTGAGATAAGAGTTTTTCTCATCCTCTAAAGATAATCTTTGGGGATCCTTTGGAGGAGAAAAACCCATATCTACAATACGCTCTAAATTTGGGTCCATGACCCTAAAGATATTAAGCATGCGAATTACCCAAACATCAAAATTTGTGCCATCGAAACTAAGAGTGTCAGAGAATCCTAAGCCCCTAGTCGACATCCTTACTCTCTAGGCGGTTAAGCCCTATAAAGAGAGACGAGGCTCTGATACCAATTGAAAGATCGTGGATGTCGCCTAGAGGGGGGGGGTGAATAGGCGCTTTAAAATAATTACGGTTTAGGCTTGAACAAATGCGGAATAAACCTAGAGGTTAATTTGTCAATCACAAAACCTACAACAACTAGGCTCACCTATGTGCACCAACAACTTATGCTAAGCAAGATAAACAACTAGGTGATAGCAAGATATATGACAAGAAACAATATGGCTATCACAAAGTAAAGTGCATAAGTAAAGGGCTCGAGTAAGAGATAACCGAGGCACACGGAGACGACGATGTATCCCGAAGTTCACACCCTTTCGGATGCTAATCTCCGTTTGGAGCGGTGTGGAGGCACAATGCTCCCCAAGAAGCCACTAGGGCCACCGTAATGTCCTCACGCCCTCGCACAATGCAAGATACCGTGATTCCACTAAGGGACCCTTGAGGGCGGTCACCGAACCCATACAAATGGCGACCCTTGGGGGCGGTCACCGAACCCCTACACTTTGGCAACCCTTGGGGGCGGTCACCGGTACCCGTCAAATTGCTCGGGGCGATCTCCACAACCTAATTGGAGACCCCGACGCTTGCCCGGAGCTTTACACCACAATGATTGAGCTCCGAACACCAAGGTTGGGGCTATCTCCCTAACGACACCACGAAGCTTCACCATAATGGAATATGGCTCCGAGGTGACCACAACCGTCTAGGGCACCCAAGCACCCAAGAGGAACAAGCTCAAGGGTACCAAGCACCCAAGAGTAATAAGCTTCTCAACTTCACTTCCACGTATCACCGTGGAGAACTCAAACCGATGCACCAAATGCAATGGCAAGGGCACACGGAGTGCCCAAATCCTTCTCTCCCAAATCCCACCAAAGCAACTAATGCTAGGGAGGGAAATGAGAGGAAGAACAAGAAGGAGAACACCAAGAACTCCAAGATCAAGATCCAAGGGGTTCCCCTCACCTAGAGGAGAAAGTGATTGGTGGAAATGTGGATCTAGATCTCCTCTCTCTTTTCCCCCCAAAACTAGCAAGAATCCATGGAGGGATTGAGAGATAGCAAGCTCTAAGAAGGTCGACAATGGGGGAAGAACACGAGCTCAAAGGATAAGGTTCATTGGGGAAGAAGAGCCCCTTTTATAGGTGGTGAAAAATCCAATCGTTATGCTCACAGCCCGCACAGAGCGGTATTACCGCTAGGGCATTAGTACCCCTTTGGAAAACAACAGCGAGGAGGCAAAAAGGCCAGAAAAACCGTCGGAGCGGTAGTACCGCTTGACCTCACGGTACTACCGCTAGGGGTAGCGGTAGTACTGCTAAGGGTAGCGGTACTACTGCTTGCGAGCGGTACTAAAAAATTACATCCGTGCCTACCACCGCTGGACTTGTGACGAGTTTTTGGTCCCGAGCGGAAGTAGCCACGGAAGTAGCCGCGGTAGTACTACTCCAAGCGGTAGTACCGCTCCCGAAAGCGGTAGTAAAAAATTACTTCCGCTCTTACCCGCGGTAGTACCGCTGCAGCCTTTTCAGTACACCAAAACGACAATAACTTTTGCATACGGACTCCGAATTCGATGAAACCAAGTTTGTTGGAAAGCTAGCGAAAAGGGCTAACACAATCTTGATAGAAATATCAATAAGAAGCAAATTAGAAAAGTCCCAAAAGAAAATGGTGAGAACCCTTCCTCGGATAAGACCGGTAAAACATCCAACACCGAAAACATCATAGAAGACGCATGTGAACTCCGTTTTCGATGAACTCAAGCTTGTCGTCAAGATGACCATAAGCTCTAAGACTCACAAAGAGAACCAAAAAAGAACCAAGAAACATGATGCAAGGATGCAATGGTTTGAGCTCTCTACTAACGATACGATCAAGCTACCAACTTGAGAGCCCCCCCTTGATAGTACGGCAAACGATCCTATAACCCGGTCTCCCAACTACCACCACGAGACCGGTAAAATAGATAACCTATCAAGGGCAAACCTTTGCTTTGCACAAAGTCCACTTGAGCTAGATGTAGACGATCTTGACTTCCTCAAGTTGGACCACCTTTCTTGATTGTGTTGTCTCGGTGAAGACTAGTAGATTGCTCCCCCATACTCCACTATGGGTGAGCCACTCTTCGGCATATCTTCACAAGTCCATTGTCACCACAATGGAAGGCAAGCTTCAAGCATTTGATCTCTTCGTGATGCTCCACTTGAACTTGCACACCGCAACCTAACCCCACAGAGAACTCTCACAAAGATCATGGGTTAGTACACAAAGCATGATTGACAATGCTTACCATACCATAGGATGGCTTGATCCCTCTCGGTACATCTTCTACGATTTGTGTGTTGATCAACTTGATTCACTCCTTCACTTAGTCTTGATCAACCTTGAATCTTTCCAACTCTCTTCATTTGGATGATGTCTTGAAGGTAAACATGAATGATCCCAAACTCTTCTTCTTCAAGACATGCTTGCAATAAGCTCAACACCCACAATACCAATCTTTGGATAATTCCTTAATAGCACCTTGGTCATCACAAACTCTCCTTGAAACCAACAAATGAACTCCAAGAAAAGCCTATGGACAAACCCTTCAAATATAACTCAAGGCAACCATTAGTCCATAGAGATTGTCATCAATTACCAAAACCAAACATGGGGGCACCGCATGTTCTTTCAGAAACCCTAAGATAAAACTCAAGCCTGAAACTAAGTGCTTCTACTGCAAAGGAAATGGTCACTGGAAGTGGAACTGCCCTAGATACTTGGCGGATAAGAAGGATGGCAAAGTGAACAAAGGTATATTTTGATATACAGATTATTGATGTGTACTTTACTAGTGTTCATAGCAACCCATGGGTATTTGATACCGGTTCAGTTGCTAAAATTAGTAACTCGAAACAAGAATTGCAGAATGAACAGAGACTAGTTAAAGGTGAAGTGACGATGTGTGTTGGAAGTGGTTCCAAGATTGATATGATCATCATCGCACACTCCCTATACTTTTGGGATTAGTGTAAAACCTAAATAAATGTTATTTGGCATTTGCGTTGAGCATGAATATGATTTGATCATATTTGTTGCAATACGGTCATTCATTTAAAGTCATAGAATAATTGTTATTCTGTTTACATGAATAAAACCTTCGATGGTCATACACCCAATGAAAATAGTTTGTTGGATCTCGATCGTGGTGATACACATATTCATAATATTGAAGCCAAAAGATGCAAGGTTAATAATGATAGTGCAACTTATTTGTGGCACTGCCGTTTAGGTCATAATGGTGTAAAGCGCATGAAGAAACTCCATAGTGATGGACTTTTGGAATCACTTGATTATCAATCACTTGGTGCTTGCGAACCATGCCTCATGGGCAAGATGACTAAAACTCCATTCTCCGGAACAATGGAGCGAGCAACTGATTTGTTGAAGATCATACATACAGATGTATGTGGACAAATGAGTGTTGAAGCTCGTGACGGGTATCGTTATTTTCTGATCTTCACTAATGATTTGAGCAGATATGGGTATATCTACTTAATGAAGCACAAGTCTGAAACATTTGAAAAGTTCAAAGAATTTCAGAGTGAAGTGGAGAATCATCGTAACAATAAAATAAGAGTTTCTACGATATGATCGTAGAGGTAAAATATTTGAGTTAGCGAGTTTGGCCTTCAGTAAAAACAATGTGAAATAGTTTCACTACTCACGCCACCTGGAACACCACAGTGTAATGGTGTGTCCGAACATCATAACCGTACTTTATTAGATATGGTGCGATCGATGATGTCTCTTACCGATCTACCACTATCGCTTTTGGGGTTATGCATTAGAGACAACTACATTCACGTTAAATAGGGCACCATCTAAATCCGTGGAGATGACACCGTATGAACTGTGGTTTGACGAGAAACCTAAGCTGTCATTTCTTTAAGTTTGGGACTGCGATGCTTATGTGAAAAAGTTTCAACATGATAAGCTCGAACCCAAATCGGAGAAGTAAATCTTCATAGGATACCCAAAAGAAACTGTTGGGTACACCTTCTATCACAGATCCGAAGGCAGGGTCTTTGTTGCTAAGAGTGGATCCTTTCTAGAGAAGGAGTTTCTCTCGAAAGAAGTGAGTGGGAGGAAAGTAGAACTTGATGAGGTAATTGTACCTTCTCCCGAATTGGAAAGTGGAACATCACAGAAACTAGTTCCGGTGATTCCTACACTAATTAGTGAGGAAGCTAATGATGATGATCATGAAACTTCAGATCAAGTTTCTGCTGAACTTCGTAGATCAACCAGAGTTCGTTCCACATCAGAGTGGTACAGCAACCCGGTTCTGGAAGTCATGTTACTGGACCATGATGAACCTACGAACTATGAGGAAGCGATGATGAGCCCAGATTCCGCAAAATGGCTTGAGGCCATGAAATCTGAGATGGGATCCATGTATGAGAACAAAGTGTGGACTTTGGTTGTCTTGCCCGATGATCAGCAAGCCATCGAAAATAAATGGATCTTCAAGAGGAAGACTGACGCTGATGGTAATGTTACTGTTTACAAAGCTCGACTTGTTGCGAAAGTTTTTCAACAAGTTCAAGGAGTTGACTACGATGAGACTTTCTCACCCGTAGCGATGCTTAAGTCTGTCCGAATCATGTTAGCAATTGCCGCATTTTATGAAATCTGGCAAATGGATAACAAAACTGAATTCTTTAATGGATTTATTAAAGAAGACTTGTGTATGATGCAACCAGAAGGTTTTGTCAATCCTAAAGGTGCTAACAAAATGTGCAAGCTCCAGCGATCCATCTATGGACTGGTGCAAGCATCTCGGAGTTGGAATATACGCTTTGATAAGTTGATCAAAGCATATAGATTTATACAGACTTGCGGTGAAGCCTGTATTTACAAGAAGTGAGTGGGAGCACTTCAACCTTTCTGATAAGTATATCTGAATGACATATTGTCGATCGGAAATGATGTAGAATTTTCTGGAAAGCATAAAGGAGTGTTTGAAAGGAGTTTTTCAAAGAAAGACCTTGGTGAAGCTGCTTACATATTGGGCATCAAGATCTATAGAGATAGATCAAGACGCTTGATAAGACTTTCGATGAGTACATACCTTGATAAGATTTTGAAGTAGTTCAAAATGGATCAGTCAAAGAAGGAGTTCTTGCCTGACTTGTAAGGTGTGGAGTTGAGTAAGACTCAAAGCCAGACCATGGCAGAAAAATATAGAGAGAATGAAAGTCATTTTCTATGCCTCAGCCATAGGTTCTATAAAGTATGCCATGATATGTACCAAACATGTTGTGTACCTTGCCATGAGTTTGTCAAGGGGGTACAATAGTGATCCAGGAGTAGATCACTGTACAGCGGTCAAAATTATCCTTAGTAACTGGATGGCTAAGGAAATGTTTCTCGATTATGGAGGTGATAAAGAGTTCGTCGTAAAGGGTTACGCCGATGCAAGCTTTGACACTAAATCCAGTTGATTCTAAGTATCAATCAGGATGTGTATTGAAAGTGGGAGCAATTAGCTAGAGTAGCTCTATGCAGAGCATTGTAGACATAGAAATTTGCGAAATACATACGGATCTGAATGTGACAGACCCGTTGACTAAACTTCTCTCACAAGCAAAACATGATCACACCTTATTACTCTTGGGTATTAATCACATAGCGATGTGAACTAAATTATTGACTCTAGTAAACCCTTTGGGTGTTGGTCACATGGCTATGTGAACTATGGGTGTTATTCACATAACGATGTGAACTATCGGTATTAAATCACATGGCGATGTGTCGGGGGAAACTGTCCTCCCACGAGCACCTATGGGACCGGAGCCCCTTCTACGTTGCGGTAAGGGAGCAGAGGGAGCACAAAGAGCAGATCGTAGAGCACACGCGGGCCGTTTACCCAGGTTCGGGCCGCGCGGACGCGTGAAACCCTACTCCTGCCTTGGTTGTATTGAGCTCGGGAGCTTGAAGAGCTACAGTGCTAGCTACACCGAGCGTGAGAGTTGCTTAGGATTCGAATCCTTTCTACGTTGTGCATGGGCCTCCTTTTATAGCTCAAGGGGTCACCGACAGGTGTCAACGTAGAGGAGGGTAAAAATGTAACTTTGGTGGTAGTTGTAATAGTGCGGGAATAGTGCGTGAACAGTGGATGAACAGTGGTCTTCACCTAACCTTGACAGTGGGGGACAAGGGCATTAAATGCCCGTCACCGTCGACCCCAAAAGTGTCCGTCCATGCTTCTCCATTCGACACGGCGGTAGCCTCGTCACCGTGGATTGCCACCGTGTGCCCCAGGCTGCACAGCCTTCCGCCACGCGTCCCAGGAAGGGCCCCAGGGCGACGCGTGGGCAGATGAGCTGGAGCGCGGGCACACAGCGTGAGTTCCCCCCGGCAAACAGCTTGCCGGGGCCATGATCTTGCCGGGCCCGGAAGCTTGTCGCTCCCCGGGCCCTGCCGGGGCGCATGATGCGCCGAGGCGTCTCTTGAGGTATGCATTCCTTGGTCTTCCTGGCAAGCTCCTCTTGCCAGGGCCTTGTGCTAAAGTGGTAATCTTGTGCCTGGTGCGGCCTTCCCGGCAAGCTCCTCTTGCCGGGGCCTTGATCTTCTGACTCGTATACTTTGTTCTTGAATGGCTTTGTAGGGACCAGAAGGGTTTCCGGCAAGCACGCGGTGAACCCTGCCGCGGGGAGCTGCTACTGCCCGTGCACAAGTTGGGGTACTAAGGTACCCCTATCTTAGTACACCGACAGGAGCCCCCGGGCCTGGGCCACACACGGTGCCGAGCGCTGTTGGGCCAGGCCCAAAACAGTGCACGGGCTCACGCGGCCCACGGCAAGCCGTAAATTCCCTTCCGCATCCGCCGCGCCCCTCCCTAACGGCACGCGTCGATTGCGGCGTCGTGGGAGAGACCGTGGCCTCGTTCTTTAATGGGAAATGCGGAGCGTCCCCCACTTCCCCCTTAAAAGCAGAGGAAAGCAGGGGCAGTTTCCTTCTTCGTCTTCATTGCGTCTTCATCCTCCAGAAATCCTCCGCTGCCCCTTGGCTCCGCCCCTCCTCCGCCGTCGAGCTCCTCGCCTCTTCCCTCGCCGCCTCCGCCATGGCTCCGAAGAGCGAGAAGGCGAAAGCGGACAAGGCCAAGAAGGAGAAATCTGAGCAGGCGGCGAAGCTTGCCGCCCTGCGGAAGAGGAACGTGGTCTTCGCGCCGAGGCTCAGCGCGAAGGAGCTGCGGAACAAGGAGACCAAAGCTCATCCCCGCACCAGAGCCTTCCCCGCCGTCGCCAAAGATCTGTTCCCCGGCGGGTATTTCTTCTTCGCTGTTTTCTTCCACTACGGCTTGTGCCCTCCGTACTCGGAGTTTTTCTGTGACATTATGAACACGTACAACCTCCACCTCTTAGACTTCACTCCCAACGCCATCCTTACGATGGCCGTTTTCGCACATCTGTGCGAAAACTATATTGGGATCCATCCGAACGTAGCCCTCTTTCGTCATTTCTTTATGCCTAGAGTAGAGGCTGGCGCTCCCCTTTCCGGCGGCATCTCCTGGATCTTCCGGTTGAATAAGAAGGACTCATACCTGAAGGGAGAACTCCGCGGCAAGTGGGAGGAGTGGCGTGCAGATTGGTGTTGGGTGGTGGAGGACAAGCCAGAGCCCTTCACTGCGCCGCGCACAACTGCCATAGTGCGCGGGAGGGATTGGAGTGAATTGCCCCCGGAGGACAACAGACTCAGTATTGCCCTCGTCAGGATTATCCGTCTCCGGGCAGCCAATTTGACCATCGGAGAGGTTGGAGCAGATTTCCTCCGCCGCCGCATTGCCCCTTTACAAGAGAGGAAAAGGCCCGCCTGGGAATTTGGCAATGCGGAAGATATCATGAGGCTGCGCCCTGGACTAAACTTCAACTTTACTGCCTTGGAGCTGAAAGGGATGGTCCGAGAACTCTTCAAGCATGACCCGGCCCATCCGGAGTGGTTCAGACCCGCCAAGGGAGTGGTGCCGCTATGCAACAGCATCGCCCGTGATGCCTTGCGCGCAATGATGTCGGCGTGCGACTCCCATGGCATCATCCCCACCTGGATCCAGCCTGCGCCGGATGCCGTGCTGAGTTTCTTCGACAACTTAGTCGAGACGCCCAAGAACTCCGACGAGAACAGGGGCCTCACCCGGGCCACTACGGCCCGGGACATAGCTTATATTGCTTCCCGGATGGAAGAGGCCGTCGCAGCTGCGGCGGCAGGAGATTTTGGATACACCGCGGACGATGCAGAGGCCGCGGACGCGCTGAGCCAAGCAGAGGAGGCAGAGATCCGCAGGCTGCTCAAGCTTCCGCCCGAGGAGTTTGCCGGGGTTCCTTCCCTGAGGCTTTCCGGGATACCCGGGGTTGTGAGCGAGGTCGCCGCAGGGAGCGAGGTTGCCGGAGGGAGCGGGACCGCCGGAGGGAGCGAAGCCGCCGGGGGGAGCGAGGCCGCCGGGCATGGCGCTGGGCCCAGCGAGCCTGCCGGGAAGGAGGAGGAGGACGTCGGGGCCGATGAAGACACAGGCGGATCTCTGGGACTCGACGACGATGCCTCCTCGTCCTCAGAGAACTCCCCGCCTCCGGCAAGTCCTGCGCAAACGCCGAGGAAGCGCCTCCGCAAGGCGGCTACAGCGACGAGGACGCAGGCGCCTCGACAGCAGCCCGCTCGCCGGGCGACGCGCGCCACCAGGGCGAGCCAAGCCGCGACGGAGGCGCCCCGCGCACCAGCGCCAAGTGGAGGGGGATCCTCCCGGAGCGAAGCGGCCGCTCTGCCTGCTCCTCGGGCCTCGACGTCAACGGAGGCTGGGTCTTCGCAGCCCCCAGCCCCGGAGACCGCCAAGCGCCCGAGGGAGCCTTCTCCTCCTGCTCCTCGCGCGGGAGCATCTCAGGTGGAGTTCGACTTCTCCGCCCTTAGCTTCGACGACGACGAGGAAGAGGAGTAAGTACTTGCTGCTTGTAACTTCTTCGATTTTGTCTTGGTCTTTCTTGATGATTCTGATCTTGTTCTTGCTTTGCTTTCAGGACCCTGGCCCAGCGGATGGCGAAGAGGGCCAAGATCCCCGTGGTTGAGGTCGAAGACGACTCGCCCATCGCGGCGAAAGGGGACGCGCCGACGACGAACTTGCCGGATCAACCCGCTGCTCCGAGGAGCATCCCCCAGCGCAGCCCCCAGCGTAAGTCTGGTCTTGAGCTTTCTGTTCGTCGGGCGCGCTTGAGGTTTTTTTTTGCTTGTACTAACATCTTGTTGCCTTGTTTGTCTTGCGCAGAAATGGAGCCGCAGCCGCAGGAGCAACCGGAGGTCACCCCCGAGGAGCTGCATGTTCCACCCTCCCCGCCAAGGGAGAACGCTCCGCCAAGGACGGGCACCCCGCCAAGGGCGGGCACCCCGCCAAGGGTGAGCAGCACGATAAGGGTGGCCACCCCGCCAAGGGAGGGCACGGGCGGCCCTCCGCCAGCAGGGGCCACTGCTCCACCGCCAAGGGAGGACTCCCCGGCGAGGGAGCCTGTCGTCGACGAAGTTCGCGAAGGTGAGTCTTGTAGCTTTTATCTTCTTGAACTTGTCTTTTTGGATATTTGCTTGATCTTTCCTTTTCTTTTTCTTCTGCTAGATCCTCCTGCGCCGGAGCGAATGGAGACTGAGGCTGCCGGCGAGGAGGGCGCGCAAGGCGACGGCGGCAACACCACTGCCGCTGAGGGCATGGCAGGAGCTGACGAGCCTGCCGCTGAGGAGACTGCCCCGGCCGCAGACGCCGCGACTAGGGAGGGGGACGGCGACCACACTGCCGGCCCGGAGGCAGCAGGAGCGTCAAGCGCTGCACCGGCCGCCGACCCCTCCGCCGCTAAGGAGCAGCCAGGCGTTTATCTTGAGGCCCCCAACGGAGTCTTCATACAAGTCCCGTGGGGTCTTCGTCGCGAGCCCCCGTGGAGGGAGAGACCTACGACGGAGAGGTCCTCGCCTCCGCGGGGTTGAAGGTTGTCGAAGCACTTGGCGGTGGAGACGAGCCCGAAGAGGAGAAGCTCCTTCGCCGGCTCCTGGCCCTTTACCGGGCCAGACAGGCGAAGTTGGACTCCCGGGAAGCTCTTGCCGCCAAGGCTGGAGTGGACTTGGAGAAGCGGGCCGCGGAGCTTCGCGCCGCCAACCAGGCCGCCCTCCGCAACTTGGCGGAGGAGCGGGAAGAACTCGCCGGGGAGCAGCAAGCCTTCCTCCTGGAGAAGGCGGATGCAGAAGAGCGACAGCGGCTGGCCGCTGAGGATCTGTCTCGTCGGGAGGGGGCGCTCAACCAGCGGAAGGTTGAGCTCGACGCCCATGACGACGAACTCACTGTCCGGTAGCAGGCCCTTGGCGGGGCCTCGAAGGAGGCAAAGGAAGCCGCAGCTGCCGCGGAAACCGCCAAGAGGGACCTAGAGCTCAAGGTTGAACAGCTGGAGCGGTATCTGAAGGCGAGTGAGGACAGGGTCACCGCGCTCAATGTGGAGCGGGAGAAGGACGCCCATACCAACTCTGACCTGCAGGTACGCCTCTCCAAGAAGGGCGACGAGCTTACTGCCGCCAAAGATTCAATTGCTGACTTGGAGTTGAAGGTCTCCACTTTAACCGATTCGCTGGACGCCGCCCGGGATCGCGAGACGAAGCTGAAGGACGAGCTCCGCAAGGAACGAGGCCTGGTGGAGAGCACCGCCACCTCAGCGAACAACTTCAGCCGGGCGGTGGAGCAGTGGACCGACGATCTGGTCGCTTCTGCTGCCAATATCGACAAGGAGCTGATGGCGCTGAGGGTGGAGCACCTTGTGTATTCTCCGGACGAGAATCTCCCCCACAGCGCCAAGTTAAGTCTCTTCTTCAGGGGAGTCGCGCCGGCGCTTGC
This sequence comes from Secale cereale, assembly GCA_902687465.1. NCBI lineage: Eukaryota > Viridiplantae > Streptophyta > Magnoliopsida > Poales > Poaceae > Secale > Secale cereale. The sequence goes on along the minus strand of LR738712.1, from coordinate 835,465,391 downwards.
ACGGCTGCAGGAGAAGCTCCCCGCGCAGCTGGCCGAGGAGTCGCGTCAGCTCTGCGCGGGCACCTTGGAGCGCGTCTTGACGAAAATCGTCTACCGCAACCCTGGCATCAATCTTGTGAACGTCCTCCGTAGCTTGCCGGACGGTGCAGATCAGCAGGCGCTGAAGGCGCAGGTCGCCCACATCGTCGCCAAGGTGAACAAGATCTCCAGGCGTGAAGGCGACCGCGTAGATTAGGCCTCTTTCTTTCTATTTCCTTTGCTGCTGCAAAGTGTGCCATGAACATGAATCTATTAGTCATTGCGACAAGTTATCTTTGTAATATATTATCTTATTTCTGATCAATCAATGTAGCGTTATCTCCCTTGCTTTTGGTCCTCCACTTTGTATGCTTTTTGCCCTACGCTTTCAGGGGACTCGCCGACAAGGGGCCCTTGCCGCGAGCGCTGAGTGCTAGACTCTTAGCAGCCTGCTGGCAAGGGCCTTACCGGCAAGTAACCTTGCCGCAGCTAGTCGCAGCGCACTTAGCTTTGCTGAGCGAACTCGAAAACGAAGTAAGGGCGCAACACTTGTCGCAGCTCACTTAAGTCGTTGAGCGTACTCGAAAACAATGTAAGGGTGCGGCTAGCCACGGGTAGGTTCCTCCGCGCATAGGTTTTCCATACAAAGTGTGGTTGTTCAAGGAAGACAACTAAAATTTCAAAAATTTGAACTGCTCAAATTCTGGTAACTTAGCTTTCATATACTGTTTGCTCCCCGATAAGGCTTCTCTTTCTTGAACATCACTTGGGTCATCTTCCATCTCCTTCTCCCCCGGCAAACTTGTGCGCGAGGAATATTCCTTCTGCTTAAGAGGGAAAGAAAAAGAGGAGGAAAAGCAAGTATATAGCCTCACGGCTTGCTAGTGCTTACCGGGGACGTGCGTTGCATAAGGTGGCAAACAATGCATGCAAATAACAGAGAAAAGCATGAAAAATGGCGAAAAGTGCGAAGCACAAAAACTTTACTGATGCACGGGGTCTGCGCCCGGCTTTGTACAAAGGTTTACATGCAACAGCGGCAAGACTCGTACAAAAGGTGGTTGCCGGAGCGGATCACGGCAACCGCGCCTTATGGGTGAAACTTGCGAAGATGCTCTATGTTCCAGGAATTGCTCACCGGTAAGCCTTCTTCGGTCTCAAGGCGGACAGCACCGGGCCTTGTGACTTGTCTCACCCTATAAGGGCCTTCCCACTTCGGCGTCAACTTGTTGGAATTCTTGGCGGACTGAGCACGCCGAAGAACAAGGTCGCCTTCCTCGAGACTCCTGGCCTTGACCTTGCGGCTATGATAGCGACGCAAGGCTTGCTGGTATCGAACAGCTCGTACAGCAGCCTGGAGATGTCCCTCCTCAAGGAGCAATGCATCATCTTGCCGCAGTTGCTCTTGCTCGAGCTCATCATAAGCGAGCACTCGAGGAGATCCGTATACGAGTTCCGTGGGGAGAACTGCCTCTGCTTCGTAGACTAGAGCAAAGGGTGTCTGTCCGGTGGCTCGACTTGGTGTCGTCCTGATTGACCAAAGAGCCGCCGGCAACTCCTCTATCCAGTTTCTTCCGCACTTGCGCAGCCTGTCAAAGGTTCTTGTCTTGAGTCCGCGCAGCACTTCAGCATTGGCCCTCTCCGCTTGACCATTGCTCCTCGGGTGAGCAACAGAAGCGAAGCAGACCTTGGCGCCAAGGTCTTGGACGTACTGCATGAAGGTGCGACTTGTAAATTGTGTGCCGTTGTCGGTGATGATCCTATTAGGGATCCCGAAACGGCAAACAATCGACCTGAAGAACCTGACTGCTGACTGTGCTGTCACCTTTCTCACCGGTTCCACTTCTAGCCACTTTGTGAACTTGTCGATTGCAACGTACAAGTACTCGAAGCCCCCGACAGCACGGGGGAAGGGGCCGAGGATATCGAGCCCCCAGACCGAGAAGGGCCAGGACAAAGGGATCGTCTGGAGAGCTTGAGCTGGCTGATGTATTTGCTTGGCATGGAACTGGCACGCTTCACACTTGGTTACTTGTGCAGTTGCATCTTGGAGGGCTTCGGGCCAGAAGAACCCTTGCCGGAACGCCTTCCCGGCAAGTGCCCTTGCGCCAATGTGGTGACCACATATGCCTCCATGTATCTCTGCCAACAGCTTCTGTCCATCTTCTCTGGAAATGCACTTCAACCTGACACCGTTGAGTCTTCTTCTGTACAGCTCATTGTCAACGAACTGGTACATACTTGACTGCCAGGTTATTTTCTCTATCTCTTCTGGGTCGTCGGGAAGTTCTCCAGTTTGCAGAAAACGGACAATCTGTTGTGCCCATGCCGGAGCCCGAGGCTCAACGGCAAGGACTAAAGGCATGAGGGCTGCTGCGGGGACCCCAGCTTCTACGGCAAGAACCTCTGGTTCTGCCGGAGCTGATGGTCCCCCGGCAAGCCTGCCGGGGCAAGGCTCGTCGGGAACGCTTGCTTCAACTGTACAGACCCTTGGGTCTGCAGGAGCAAACTGTTCCTCAGCGTTTTGGTTGTTGATCTTGGGGACCTTGGCGGCGGTTTCAGGAAGATCCGCCGGCAAGTAGTCGCCGGAGACCGACTTTCTCTTCTTGTTCTGCCCAACTGATGGTGCAACGGATGGTTGAGTTAACTTGAGCAGGAAGGTCCCTGGTTCCACAGGTAACTTCATTGCAGCACACTTTGAAAGGCCATCCGCAATATCATTCTGAGCTCTTGGGACGTGCTCCATTTGCAGACCTTCAAAGTGTTCTTCAAGCTTCCTCACTTCATCAACATAAGCTTCCATCAAAGGGCTCTGATAACTCTTGTTCACTTGTCGGACCACCAACTGAGAATCTCCCCGCACAATCAGCTTCTTGATCCCAAGTTCGGCCGCAATCCTGAGGCCGGCAAGCAAACCTTCATACTCAGCAGTATTGTTTGTCGCTTGTTCCCTGGGAAAATGCATCTGGATAACATACTTGAGGTGCTCTCCGGTGGGCGCTATGAGTACCACGCCGGCACCGGCGCCTTGCAGCGACAAGGCACCATCGAAGTACATTACCCATTCGCTGGTTGCTTCTTGGACGGGGACGCTTGTCTCTGGAACTTCTTCATCGGGCGTTGGGGTCCATTCAGCTATAAATTCTGCCAAAGCTCTGCTCTGTATAGTCGAAGTACTCTCAAACTTGAGGCCAAAGCTTGACAGCTCCAGTGCCCACTCGACGATCCTGCCTGTTGCTTCTGGATTGTGCAATATCCTCTTCAACGGAAAGCGAGTGACCACTGTTATCTCATGTGCTTGGAAGTAATGACGCAGCTTTCTTGAAGCCATGATGAGGCCAAAAAGCAACTTCTGCACCCCAGAGTATCTTGATCTAGCCCCCTGTAAGAGGGAACTTACAAAATACACTGGGCGCTGCACCATCTTCTTTCGCACTTGACCTTGTTCCTACGCAGACTCGTCCTTGTCGGTGCCAGAGCTTGTCGGAGAAGCCCCCTGCTTGTCGCTGGATTCGCTTGCCGGTGGTGTAGATTCCTCGTCCGCCTCCCTCTCCGCTACTAACGCAGCACTAACCACTTGATTGGTCGCTGCTAGATACAGCAGCAACTTCTCTTGTGGCCTAGGTGCGACAAGTATTGGAGTGGAGGACAGGTATCCTTTCAAGTCTTGCAGCGCTGCCTCCGCTTCCGGAGTCCATTTCATAGGACCTGCCTTCTTCAAGATTTTGAAGAAAGGCAGGGCCCGTTCTGCAGACTTTGAAATGAACCTGCTGAGGGCAGCCACACAACCAGCAAGTCTTCTTACGTCCTTGACGCGCTTCGGGGCTTCGATCTGCTCGATGGCTTTAATCTTGTCGGGATTGGCTTCAATCCCCCTCTGGGACACAAAGAACCCGAGAAGCTTGCCGGAGGGGACTCCGAAGACGCACTTCTCGGGGTTCAACTTGAGCTGGATCTTGCGCAGGTTCTCAAAAGTTTCCTCTAAGTCTTGGATCAGGGTATCTTTGCTCCTGCTCTTGACCACTATGTCATCCATGTAAGCTTCTACATTTCTGTGGATCTGTGGCTCAAAAGCAGTGTAGACCACCCTTGCAAATGTTGAGCCTGCATTCTAAAATCCAAAGGGCATGCGTATGAAGCAATATGTGCCGCATGGAGTAATGAATGCAGTCTTCTCCTCGTCTTCCTTGGCCATGAAAATCTGGTGGTAGCCTGAATACGCATCAAGGAAGGAAAGCAGCTCACATCCAGCGGTGGAGTCAACAATCTGGTCAATACGCGACAAGGGAAATGGATCCTTAGGACATGCTTTATTCACATCGGTGAAGTCTATACAAAGTCTCCACTTCCCGTTGGCCTTGCGTACGACGACTGGATTGGCCAACCACGTAGGATGGATCATGCCTCTAACTAGGCCTGTTGCTTCCAACTTCTTGATTTCCTCGGCAATGAATTCTTGGCGCTCCACGGCTTGCTTTCTGACCTTCTGCTTGACGGGCCGCGCATGAGGACAAACAGCAAGCTTGTGCTCAATTACCTTCCTGGGAACGCCGGGGATGTCAGATGGTTGCCACGCAAACACATCGACATTCGCCCGCAGGAAGGCAACGAGCGCGCTTTCCTATTTGTTGTCGAGCGTAGCACTGATGGTGAAGGTACCACCAGTGCCGTCCTCCTTGGCGGACACCTTCTTGGTTGCCGGTGGAGCTGCCATCCCTTTCTTGCACTTGCCGGTGGAGCTCGATGGAACGTCCTCGACGGCAGCGCAGCACTCCGAAGAGGTGCGTTTGCCGGAGTGGGCCCCAGAGCACTTGCCGGACTTGGTCTTGGTCTTCTTCCCCCCGGGAGCTTCAGCGGCAAGTGTGTTGCTCTCCGCTGCGGCTGCTGCATCCCGGTATATCTTGTCGGCGCAGATAAGCGCGTCCTTCTTGTCGCCAGGGACAGAGATGACGCTTATCGGCCCCGGCATCTTGAGTACGTTGTAGGCAAAGTGGGAAGCTGCCATGAACTTGGCGAGGGCAGGACGTCCAAGTATCCCATTGTATGGCAATGGGATATCGGCCACGTCGAAGGTTATCCTCTCCGTCCTGAAGTTGAGCTCCCCGCCAAAGGTCACTGGCAGAGTAATCTTCCCCTTCGGCTTGCTCCTTCCCGGGTTTATTCCTTGGAACGACCCGGTCTCTTCGAGCTCGCCGTCTGGGATCTGGAGTTTCTTGATCACAGCCGAGGAGATCAAGTTTAGGCCGGCCCCGTCGTCAACCAACATTTTGGTGACCTTGAGGTTGCGGATAGTTGGTGAGACCAACATCGGCAAGCACACGACCGCAGTGATGCGGTCAGGGTGATCCTCAAGATCAAAAATGATGGGTGTGCTGGACCACTTCAGCAGCCTGCGTGACTCAACGGGCGGCTCAGCTGCGTTTACTTCCCGCACCCACTGCTTGAGTTGGCGGTGGGAAGTATGCAGAGAGGCGCCTCCGTCGACACACAGAACTTCTGTGGCCTTCTGGAACTCCTGCTCGCTGTTATCACCTTCCTCCATGTCGTCGTCGTCGTCTTCTTCTTCATCCTTGTCGCGGCCCCGGGCAGGTCGATCTCCTTGCCGCTGCTTGGCCTTGCCGCGGCGTCCTCCCCGGCCATTGAATGGCCGCTTCTTGCTTGGCTCTCCTCCGCCACCTTGGGCCTTCTCCTTGTCGCGACGCTCGTATTCAGCCTTCTGCTGCTCTACGAGGTGCTCGACTCGCTTGCAGTTCGAAAGGTCGTGGCCCTTGGTGCGGTGGATCTTGCAATATTGCTTGTCGGAGCCGTCCTGCTTGTCGGCTGCCGCCACAGGGGCAGGCTCCTTGCCGGAGCCGCCAGCCTGTGCCTTCTTGGCGGGAGCCTCCTTGCCGGACTGCTCGACGACCAGCACTTCCTTGCCCTTCTTTCTTCTGTTGTTCTGCCGCCGGCTCTTCTTTGTCGGGGCGGCGTCCTCACTGTCGCTTCCTCCTGCGCCAGCATCCTCTCCGGGGAATCTCCTCCCCTCTTCGGCGCGCGCGCACTTGTCAGCCAGAGCGTAGAGCTCACTGACATCCCGAATCTTGGTCATGGCCATCTCTTCCCGCATGCGGCGGTTACGCACGTTCTGGTGGAACGCACTGATAACCGCAGCAGGGTGGACGTCGGGGATGTTGTGTTGCACGCGGCTGAATCGTTGAATGTACTTGCGCAGGGACTCTCCTTCCTTCTGGGCCAAGATGTGGAGATCACTCTCCTAGCCGTGGGGTTTGTGGCCGCCTGTGAAGGCGCCAACAAATTGGTGGCACAGATCTGCCCACGAAGAAATGGAGCCTTCCGGAAAGTGCATAAGCCAAGAACGAACGTTCGGCTTAAGCACTAGCGGAAAGTAGTTGGCGAGTATCTTCTCGTCGCGTCCCCCGGCAGCCTGCACCGCGATGGTGTAGATGCTGAGGAACTCCGAGGGGTGCGTCTTGCCATCGTACTTCTCGGGTACGTCGGGCTTGAAGTTCTTCATGCTGGGCCACTAGACGCGCCGCAGCTCGCGGGTGAACGCAGGGCAACCTGCCGCGTACGGCAAGTCGCCTGGCTCACCGGGCGCGTACGCGTCGACAGCGGTCCCAGCGCGCTGATCCGATTGTCGCCTGGTTTCTCGTCGGCACTCGATGCGTGTCCGAGCGTCTTCTTGGCGCCGGTCGTCGAGGACTTGGCGCTGGTCCCGATGAGCCCGCGGATCCGACGACGCTGTGGAGTCGTCGTCGACGTTAATCCGGCGGGGCGGTGTCTTCTGCTTCCGCGGCGGGGAGTGCACGGTAGTTGCACCCCCGGCGGTCTTGTTGCCATCGGCCTTCGTCTGGTCGACTTGCCGTGGCCGCGATGTCGCCGGCTGCTGCGGCGTGTCGTTGTTAGCGAAGGCGATGAGACTCTGGATCGTCACCCTCCAGTCCTCGGCCTTGTCTGCCGCTGGAGGGAAGTCGAGAAGTAGCTGTGCTCTTGCTAGAGCTTCTGCTGGAGAGGAGGGGAGCGGCGGCGAACGGTGCGAAGAGCGAGATATGCTCGGACTTCTAACAGGGTTAGAAGGAGCAGCTTCTCGCCCCGGCGACCGCGCCTTGCTCGTACCAGCGTACTGGCCTTGAGCATCCCGCGAGCCTCCGGTTTGTCCTTGGCCCAGCAAGCGGATTGTACCTCCTGTACCACGGCGCTGCTGGCCTGTCGTCTGCTGGGATGGACGTGGTGCGTCTACGGGCACCGAGGCTTTGGAGTTTGCCCGGTCGTCCGTCTTGTCCTTGGATTTGGTGGCGCCGTGAGTTTCCTCGCCGGCGACCACCCTTCCGCCGGCGTCTCCTCCACCCACCGTTGGTTCTGGTGGCGGTGGAATCGACGCAGACGGGCCTCCGACTTCCGAAGCTTTCTTCTTCGGAGCCATGTTGTTGCTGACGAAGTTGATGGAGCTGGAGGGGTTGATGAAGAATGCCCCCGCGTGAGCGCCGGATCAGGTTCGCACAACCTCGACGCCCCCTACCTGGCGCGCCAAAGATGTCGGGGGAAACTGTCCTCCCACGAGCACCTATGGGACCGGAGCCCCTTCTATGTTGCGGTAAGGGAGCGGAGGGAGCACAAAGAGCAGATCGTAGAGCACACGCGGGCCGTTTACCCAGGTTCGGGCCACGCGGACGCGTAAAACCCTACTCCTGCCTTGGTTGTATTGAGCTCGGGAGCTTGAAGAGCTACAGTGCTAGCTACACCGAGCGTGAGAGTTGCTTAGGATTCGAACCCTTTCTACGTTGTGCATGGGCCTCCTTTTATAGCTCAAGGGGTCGCCGACAGGTGTCAACGTAGAGGAGGGTAAAAATGTAACTTTGGTGGTAGTTGTAACAGTGCGGGAATAGTGCGTGAACAGTGGATGAACAGTGGTCTTCACCTAACCTTGACAGTGGGGGACAAGGGCATTAAATGCCCGTCACCGTCGACCCCAAAAGTGTTCGTCCATGCTTCTCCATTCGACACGGCGGTAGCCTCGTCACCGTGGATTGCCACCGTGTGCCCCAGGCTGCACAGCCTTCCGCCACGCGTCCCAGGAAGGGCCCCAGGGCGACGCGTGGGCAGATGAGCTGGAGCGCGGGCACACAGCGTGAGTTCCCCCCGGCAAACAGCTTGCCGGGGCCATGATCTTGCCGGGCCCGGAAGCTTGTCGCTCCCCGGGCCCTGCCGGGGCGCATGATGCGCCGAGGCGTCTCTTGAGGTATGCATTCCTTGGTCTTCCTGGCAAGCTCCTCTTGCCAGGGCCTTGTGCTAAAGTGGTAATCTTGTGCCTGGTGTGGCCTTCCCGGCAAGCTCCTCTTGCCGGGTGTCGGTGTACTAAGGTAGGGGTACCTCAGTACCCCAACTTGTGCACGGGCAGTAGCAGCTTCCCGCGGCAGGGCCTACCGCGTGCTCGCCGGAGACTTTCCTGCTCCATATGAAACCATTCAAAAACAAAGTATACAAGACAGAAGATCGAGACCCCGGCAAGTGGAGCTTGCCGGGAAGGCCGTCCCAGGCTCAAGATTACCTCACTAACACAAGACCCTGGCAAGAAGAGCTTGCCAGGAAGACCAGAAGATTATGTTACGAAAGACATGCTTCGGCGCTATATGCGCCCCGGCAAGGCCCGGGAAGCGACAAGCTTCAGAGCCCGGCAAGCTTCCGGGCCCGGCAAGGTCAAGACCCCGGCAAGGTACTTGCCGGGGAGGGTTGCGCTGTGTGTCCGCGCTCCAGCTCATCGAACCACGCGTCGCCCTGGGGCCACTCCAGGGACGCGTGGCGGATGGCTGTGCAGCCTGGGGGACACGGTGGCACTCCACGGTGGTGAAGCCATCGCCGTGGCAAACGGAGGCGCAAGGGCGGGCGCTTTTGGGGTCGACGGCGACGGGCATTGAATGCTCTTGTCCCCCACTGTCAAAGTAGGTAGCGACCACTGTTCATACACTGTAGCTCCACTATTCCCGCACTGTTACAACTACCACCACTTTTACATTTTTACCCTTTTCTCCCACGTTGACACCTGTCGGTGACCCCTTGCACTATAAAAGGAGGCCCATGCGCAACGTAGAAAGGGTTCGGAACCTATATCGCTCATACGCTCGGTGTAGCTAGTTCTTAAAGCTCCCGAGCTCTCCAACTCAATACAAACCAAGCAGGAGTAGGGTTTTACGCGTTCACCGCGGCCCGAACCTGGGTAAACTGCCTGCGTGATCTCCACGATCTGCTCTTTGTGCCCCCTCTGCCCTCTTACCGCACAAGCAAGGGGCTCCGGTCCCATAGGTGCTCGTGGTGGACAGTTTCCCCCGACATCTTTGGCGCGCCAGGTAGGGGGCGTCGAGGTTGTGCGAACCTGATCCGGCGTTCACGCGGGCGTATTCTTCATCAACCTCTCCAGTTTCATCAGCAACTTCATCAGCAACTGCGCCATGGCCCCGAAAAAGAAGGCTTCGGAGGTCGCAGGCCCGTCTGCGTCTCATCCGCCGCCACCAGAGCCAACGGTGGGCGGGGGAGACGCCGTCGGAAGGGTGGTCGCCGGCGAGGACACTCGCGACGCCACCAAATCCAAGGACAAGACGGACGACCGAGCCTCGGTCTCCGTGGACGCGCCGCGTCCGTCTCAGCAAACGACAACCCAGCAGCGCCATGCCATAGGAGGTGGCATCCGCTTGTTGGGCCAAGGGCAAACCGGAGGCTCGCGGGAAGCTCCAGACCACCGTCCGGGCACAAGCAAAGCGCAGACGCCGGGGCGGGACCCTGCTCCTTCTAACGCTGTTAGGAGTCCGAGCATATCCCGCTCCTCGCACCGCTCGCCCCCGCTCCCCTCCACTCCAGCAGAAGAGCTCGCAAGGGCGCAACTGCTCCTCGACTTCCCTCCAGCGGCAGACAAGGCCGAAGACTGGAGGGCCACCATCCAGAGCCTGATCGCCTTCGCCAACAACGACTCTCCACAGCAGCCGGCGACCTCGCGGCCGCGGCAAGTCGAGAAGACGAAGGCCGATGGCGACAAGACCGCCGGGGGTGCAACCACCATGCACTCCCCGCCGCGGAAGCAGAAAACGCCGCCCCGCCGGAACAACGCCGACGACGGCTCCACGGCGTCGTCGGATCCGCGGGCTCGTCGGGACCAGCGCCAGGTCCTTGACGACCGGCGACAAGAAGACGCTCGAACAACAATCGAGCGCCGCCGAGAAGCTCGGCGACAATCAGATCAGCGAGCTGGAGCCGCTGTCGACACGCGCGCGCCCGGTGAACCAGGCGACTTGCCGTACGCGGCAGGTTGCCCTGCGTTTACCCGCGAGCTGCGGCGCGTCCAGTGGCCCAGCATGAAGAACTTCAAGCCCGACATGCCGGAGAAGTACGACGGCAAAACGAACCCCTCGGAATTCCTCAGCATTTACACCATCGCGGTGCAGGCTGCCGGGGGGCGCGACGAGAAGATTTTGGCAAACTACTTCTCGCTCGTGCTTAAGCCGAACGTCCGTTCGTGGCTTATGCACTTGCCGGAAGGCTCCATTTCTTCTTGGGCAGATCTTTGCCACCAGTTTGTTGGCGCCTTCACGGGCGGCCACAAACCCCACGGCCAGGAGAGTGATCTCCACATTCTGGCCCAGAAGGAAGGTGAATCCCTGCGCAAGTACATCCAACGCTTCAGTCGAGTGCAGCACAACATCCCCGACGTCCACCCTGCCGCGGTTATCAGCGCGTTCCACCAGAATGTGCGTAACCGCCGCATGCGTGAAGAAATGGCCATGACCAAGATACGGGATGTCAGCGAGCTTTATGCTCTGGCTGACAAGTGTGCACGCGCTGAAGAGGGAAGGAGACTCCCCGGGGAGGATGCTGGCGCAGGAGGAAGCGACAGCGACGACGCCACCCCGGCAAAGAAGAGCCGGCGGCGGAACAATAGAAGGAAGAACAAGAAGGAAGTGCTTGCCGTCGAGAAGTCCGGCAAGGAGGCTCCCGCCAAGCAAACATAGGCTGGCGGCTCCGGCAAGGGGCCTGCCCCTGTGGCGGCAGCCGACAAGCAGGACGGCTCCGACAAGCAATACTGCAAGATCCACCGCACCAAGGGCCACGACCTCTCCAACTGCAAACGCGTCGAGTACCTCGTCGAGCAGCAGAAAGCTGAGTACGAGAGGCGCGACAAGGAGAAGGCCCAAGGTGGCGGAGGAGAGCCAAGCAAGAAGCGGCCATTCAATGGCCGGGGAGGACGCCGCGGCAAGGCTAAACAGCGGCAAGGTGACCGACCTCCCCGGGGCCGCGACAAGGACGAAGAAGACGACGACGAAGACATGGAGGATGAGGATAACAGCGAGCAGGAGTTCCAGAAGGCCACGGAGGTCCTGTGCGTCGACGGTGGCGCCTCTCTGCACACCTCCCACCGCCAGCTCAAGCAGTGGGTGCGCGAGGTGAATGCAGCAGAGCCGCCCGTGGAGTCGCGCAGGCTCCTCAAATGGTCCAGCACGCCCATCATTTTTGATCTTGAGGATCACCCTGATCGCACCACTGCGGTCGGGTGCTTGCCGGTGCTGGTCTCACCCACCATCCGCAACCTCAAGGTCACTAAAATGTTGGTTGACGGCGGGGCCGGGCTGAACTTGATCTCCTCTGCTGTGATCAAGAAACTCCAAATCCCAGATGGCGAGCTCGAAGAGACCGGTTCTTTCCAAGGAATCAACCCGGGAAGGAGCAAGCCCAAGGGGAAGATAACTCTGCCGGTGACCTTTGGCGGGGAGCTCAACTTCAGAACTGAGCGCATCACATTCGACGTCGCCGATATCCCATTGCCATACAATGGGATACTCGGCCGTCCCGCCCTCGCCAAGTTCATGGCGGCTTCCCACTACGCCTACAACGTGCTCAAGATGCCGGGGCCGATAAGCATCATCACTGTCCATGGCGACAAGAAGGATGCGCTTGTCTGCGCCGACAAGATCTACCGGGATGCAGCAGCTGCGGCAGAGAAGGACACACTTGCCGCTGAAGCTCCCGGGGGGAAGAAGACCAAGACCAAGTCCGGCAAGTGCTCTGGGGCCCACTCCGGCAACCGCACCTCTTCGGAGTGCTGCGCTGCCGTCGAGGATGTTCCATCGAGCTCCACCGGCAAGTGTAAGAAGGGGATGGCCGCTCCTCCGGCAACCAAGAAGGTGTCCGCTAAGGAGGACGGCACTGGTGGTACCTTCACCATCAGTGCCACGCTTGACAGCAAATAGGAAAGCGCGCTCGTTGCCTTCCTGCGGGCGAATGTCGATGTGTTTGCGTGGCAACCATCTGACATCCCCGGTGTTCCCAGGAAGGTAATTGAGCACAAGCTTGTTGTTTGTCCTCATACGCGGCCCGTCAAGCAGAAGGTCAGAAAGCAAGCCGTGGAGCGCCAAGAATTCATTGCTGAAGAAATCAAGAAGCTAGAGGCAGCAGGCCTAGTTAGAGGTGTGATCCATCCGACGTGGTTGGCAAACCCAGTCGTCGTGCGCAAGGCCAATGGGAAGTGGAGACTGTGTATAGACTTAACCGATGTGAATAAAGCATGCCCCAAGGATCCATTCCCTTTGCCGCGCATTGACCAGATCGTTGACTCCACTGCCGGATGCGAGCTACTCTCTTTTCTTGATGCATATTCAGGCTACCACCAGATCTTTATGGCCAAAGAAGATGAAGAGAAGACTGCATTTATCACTCCATGTGGCACTTATTGCTTCATACGCATGCCATTTGGACTGAAGAATGCAGGATCAACATTTGCAAGAGTAGTGCACACTGCTTTCGAGCCACAGATCCACAGAAATGTAGAGGCTTACATGGATGACATCGTGGTGAAGAGCAAGAACAAGGATACCTTGGTCCAAGATTTGGAAGAGACATTTCAGAACCTGCGCAAGATACAGCTCAAGTTGAACCCCGAGAAGTGCGTCTTTGGAGTCCCCTCCGGCAAGCTTCTCGGGTTCTTTGTGTCACAGAGGGGGATTGAAGCTAACCCCGACAAGATTAAAGCCATTGAGCAGATCGAGGCCCCGAAGCGCGTCAAGGATGTCAGAAGGCTTGCAGGTTGTGTGGCTGCCCTCAGTAGGTTCATTTAGAAGTCTGCAGAACGCGCCCTACCTTTCTTCAAAATCTTGAAAAAGGCAGGTCCCATGAAGTGGACTCCGGAAGCGGAGGCAGCACTGCAAGATTTGAAACGGTACCTATCCTCCACTCCAATACTTGTCACACCTAGACCACAGGAAAAGTTGTTGCTATACCTAGCGGCAACCAACTAGGTGGTTAGTGCTGCGTTAGTAGCGGAGAGGGAGGCCGACGAGGAGTCCGCGCCACCGGCAAGCGAATCCAGCGACAAGCAGGGGGCTGCTCCGACAAGCTCTGGCCCCGACAAGGCCAACTCTGCGCAGGAACAGGAAGAAGTGCGGAAGAAGATGGTGCAGCGCCCGGTGTATTTTGTGAGCTCCCTCTTGCAGGGGGCTAGATCAAGATATTCCGGGGTGCAAAAGTTGCTTTTCGGCCTCCTCATGGCCTCGAGAAAGCTGCGCCATTACTTCCAGGCACATGAGATAACAGTGGTCACTCGCTTTCCGCTGAAGAGGATATTGCACAATCCAGAAGCAACAGGCAGGATCGTTGAGTGGGCACTGGAGCTGTCGAGCTTTGGACTCAAGTTTGAAAGTACCTCAACCATACAGAGTCGAGCTTTGGCAGAATTCATAGCTGAGTGGACCCCGACGCCCGATGAAGAAGTCCAAGAAACAAGTGCACCCGTGCAAGAAGCGGCAAGTGAATGGGTAATGTATTTTGATGGTGCCTTCTCGCTGCAAGGCGCCGGTGCTGGCATGGTACTCATCGCGCCCACCGGAGAGCACCTCAAGTATGTTATCCAGATGCACTTTCCCAGGGAGCAAGCGACAAACAACACAGCTGAATATGAAGGTTTGCTCGCCGGCCTCAGGATTGCGGCCGAACTTGGGATTAGAAAGCTGATTGTGCGGGGAGATTCTCAGTTGGTGGTCCGACAAGTTAACAAGAGCTACCAGAGTCCTTTGATGGAAGCTTATGTAGATGAAGTGAGGAAGCTTGAAGAGCACTTTGAAGGTCTGCAAATGGAACACGTCCCGAGAGCTCACAATGACATTGCAGATGGCCTTTCAAAGTGTGCTTCGCTGAAGTTACCTATGGAACCAGGGACCTTCTTGCTCAAGCTGACTCAACCATCCGTTACACCATCAATTGGGCAGTCCAAGAAGAGAAAGTTGGTCTCCGGCGACTACTTGCCGGCGGATCTTCCTGAAACCGCCACCAAGGTCCCTAAGATCAACGACCAGAACGCTGAGGAACAGTCTGCTCCTGCAGATCCGTGGATCTGTGCAGTTGAAGCAAGTGTTCCCGACAAGCCTCGCCCCGGCGAGCTTGCCGGGGGACCATCAGCTCCGGCGGAGCCAGAGGTTCTTGCCGTAGAAGCTGAGGTCCCCGCAGCGGCCCTCATGCCTTTAGTCCTTGCCGTTGAGCCTCGGGCTCCGGCATGGGCGCAGCACATCGTCCGTTTTCTGCAAACTGGAGAACTTCCCGACAACCCAGAAGAAATAGAGAAGATAACCAGGCAGTCAAGTATGTACCAGTTCGTGGATAACGAGCTGTACAGAAGAAGGCTCAATGGTGTCAGGTTGAAGTGCATCTCCATGGAAGACGGACAGAAGCTGTTGGCAGAAATACACGGAGGCATATGCGGCCACCACATTGGCGCAAGGGCGCTTGCCGGGAAAGCTTTCCGGCAAGGGTTCTTTTGGCAAGAAGCCCTCCAAGATGCAACTGCACTAGTAACCAAGTGTGAAGCGTGCCAGTTCCATGCAAAACAAATTCATCAGCCAGCTCAAGCTCTCCAAACAATTCCTTTGTCCTGGCCCTTCTCGGTCTGGGGGCTCGATATCCTCGGCCCCTTCCCCCGAGCCGTCGGGGGCTTTGAGTACTTGTACGTTGCAATCGACAAGTTCACAAAGTGGCCAGAAGTGGAACCAGTGAGAAAGGTGACAGCACAGTCAGCGGTCAGGTTCTTCAGGTCAATTGTTTGCCGTTTCGGAATCCCTAACAGGATCATCACCGACAACGGTACACAATTTACTAGTCGCACCTTCATGCAGTACGTCCAAGACCTTGGCGCCAAGGTCTGTTTCGCTTCTGTTGCTCATCCGAGGAGCAACGGTCAAGCGGAGAGGGCAAATGCTGAAGTGTTGCGCGGACTCAAGACAAGGACCTTTGACAGGCTGCGCAAGTGCGTAAGAAACTGGATAGAGGAGCTACCGGCGGCTCTTTGGTCAATCAGAACGACACCAAGTCGAGCCACCGGACAGACACCCTTTGCTCTAGTCTATGGAGCAGAGGCAGTTCTCCCCACGGAACTCGTATACGGATCTCCTCGAGTGCTCGCTTATGATGAGCTCGAGCAAGAGCAACTGCGGCAAGATGATGCATTGCTCCTCGAGGAGGGACGTCTCCAGGCTGCTGCACGAGCTGCTCGATACCAGCAAGCCTTGCGCCGCTATCATAGCCGCAAGGTTAAGGCCAGGAGTCTCGAGGAAGGCGACCTTGTTCTTCGGCGTGTTCAGTCCGCCAAGAATTCCAACAAGTTGACGCCGAAGTGGGAAGGCCCTTATCGGGTGAGACAGATCACGAGGCCCGGCGCTATCCGCCTTGAGACCGAAGAAAGCTTACCGGTGAGCAACTCCTGGAACATAGAGCATCTTCGCAAGTTTCACCCATAAGGCGCGGTTGCCGTGATCCGCTCCGGCAACCACCTTTTGTACAAGCTTTGCCGCTGTTGCATGTAACCCTTTGTACAAAGCCGGGCGCAGACCCCGTGCATCAGTAAAGTTTTTGTGTTTTGCGCTATTTGCCTTTTACATGCTTTTCTTCGCTATTTGCATGTGTTATTTGGCATCTTGTGCAACATACACGTCCGGTAAGCATTAGCACGCCGAAAGGCCATATACTTGTTTCCCTTTTCTCTTTCCTTGCCTCTTAAGCAGAAGGAACGTTCCTCGCGCACAAGTTTGCCGGGGGGGAAGGAGATGGAAGAGGAACCAAGTGCTGTTCAAGAAAGAGAAGCCTTACCGAGAAGCAAGCAATATATGAAAGCTAAGTTATTAGAATTTGAGCAGTTCAAATTTTTAATTTTTAGCTGTCTTCCTTGAACAATCACACTTTGTATGGAAAACCTGTGCGCGGAGGAACCTGCCCGTAGCTAGCCGCACCCTTGTCTTGTTTTCGAGTACGCTCAACGACTTAAGTGAGCTGCGACAAGTGTCGCGCCCTTGGTTCGTTTTCGAGTTTCACTCAACAAGCCGAGTGCGTTGCAACTAGCTGCGGCAAGGTTGCTTGCCGGTAAGACCTTGGCCAGCAGGCTGCTCAGAGTCCAGCACTCAGCGCTCGCGGCAAACGACCCTTGCCGGCAAGCTCCCTGGAGGCGTAGGGTGAAAAGCATACAAAGTAGGTGACCAAGACAAGGAAGATAGCATTGCACTGATTGATCAAAATAAGATAAATATCTTACAAGGGATAACTTGTCGCAATGATTAATAAGTTCATAACGCCCTATGCAGCAACAAAAAGAGATAAAGAAAAAGGAGGCCTAATCTACGCGGTCGCCCTCAATCCTGGAGATCTTGTTCACTTTGGCGATAATGTGGGCGACCTGCGCCTTCAGCGCCTCCGTATTCGCGTCGGCCGGCAAGCTGCGGAGAACGTTGGTGAGATTTATACCGGGGTTGCGGTATGCAATCTTCGTCAGAACGCGCTCCAAGGTCCCCGCGCAGAGCTGGCGCGACTCCTCGGCCAGTTGTGCGGGGAGCTTCTTCCGAAGATCTGCAAGAGCCGGCGCGATCCCCCTGAAGAAGAGGCTGAGCTTGGCGCTGTGAGGGAGGTTTGGATCCGGAGAGTAGATGAGATGCTCAACCTTCAGCGCCAGCAGCTCTTGGTCGATGTTGGATGCAGAAGACACCAAGTCGTCGGTCCACACCTCGACGGTCCGGCGAAAGTTCTCGGCCGCAGTGTTGGCGCTCTCAACCAAGCCTCGCTCCCTGTGGAGCTCTTCCTTCAGCTTGGTTTCCCGGTCCCGGACGGCGTCGAGCGAGTCCTTCAACGTGGAAACCTTCAGCTCCAGATCCTCAATGGAGTTCTTGGCGGCCTTCAGCTCGTCGCCCTGCTTGGAGAGGCGCACCTGGAGTTCGGAGTTGGTGTGGGCGTCCTTCTCGCGCTCTGTATTGAGCGCGGTGACCCTCTCCACACTCGCCTTCAGTGACTCCTCCAGTTGCGCAACCTTGGCCGCGAGCTCCTCCTTGGCGGTCTCCGCGGCAGCCGCGGCGGCTTTCGCCTCCTTCAGCTCTCCGCCAAGGGCCTGCTCCCGAGCGGCAAGGTCTTCCTCGTGGGAGTCGAGGTTGACCTTCCGTTGGGCGAGCTCTCCTTCTCGCCGGGACAACTCCTCCCCGGCGAGTCGCTGCTGCTCTTCGGCTTCGGCCTTCTCCAGGAGCCACTCCTGGTACTCCCCGGCGAGCCTCTCGCGCTCCTCCGCCACGTCGCGGAGGGCAGCCTGGTTGGCGGCACGGAGCTCCGCCGCGCGCTTCTCCATCTCAACGGCGGCCTTGGCGGCAAGGGCCTCCCGAGACGCAAGCTTCGCCTGCCTGGCCCGGTAAAGGGCCAGGAGCTGATGAAGCAGGTTCTCCTCCTCGGGCCCGTCGCTTCCGCCGGGCGCCTCGACGATCTTCAGACCCGCGGAGGCGAGGACCTCTCCATCAAAAGCCTTGCCCTCCGCGGGGGCTCGCGATGAAGAACCCCACGGCACCTGGATGTAAACGCCGTTGGGGGCCTCAAGGTAGTAGGCGGATGGCTCCTTCTCGGTGGAGGGGTCGGCGGCCGGTGCAGCGCTCGACGCTCCTGCCGCCTCCGGGCCGGCAGTATGGCCGCCGTCCCCCTCCCCGTCCGCCGCGTCTGCGGCCGGAGCGGTCTCCTCCGCAGCCGGCTCGGCGGCTCCCGTCGTGTCCTCAGCGACAGGGGCGTCGCCGCCGCCGCCCTGCGCGCCCTCCTCCTCGACGACGATGACTTCTGTCTCCATCTGCTCGGGGGGAGGAGGATCTAGAAAAAGAAGAAGAAGTTCAAGCAAATATCCAAAAAGAGGCGAATGCAAGAAGACAAAGTTACAGAACTTACCTTGACGGACGTCGTCGGCGGCGGGCTCCCTCGCCGGGGAGCTCTGCCTTGGCGGAGTGGCCGCCCTCGCCAGGCTACTCGCCCTTGGCGGGGTACTCGCCCTTGGCGGAGTACCCGCCCTTGGCGGAGTGCTCTCCCTTGCCGGAGAGTTCGCCCTTGGCGGGGGCGGCGAGGCCTGCGGCTCCTCGGGAACGACCTCCGGATGCTCTTGCGGTTGCGGCTCCGCCTCTGCACAAGACAATCAAGACAAGACAAAAACATCAAGATATTAGCACAAGACAAAATTCTCAAGCGCGCCCGACAAGCGGAAGTATGGAACCCAGACTTACGCTGGGGGCTGCGCTGGGGGCTGCTCCTCGGAGCAGCGCTCGGGTCCGGCAGGCTCGTCTCCGGCACGTCCCCTGTCGCCGCGACGGGCGAGTCGACCGCGACCTCGACCACGGGCACCTTGGCCTTCTTCGCCACTCGCTGGGCCAGGGTCCTGAGATCAAAACAAAAGCAAGATCAGCATTAACAGGAATCAAGATAATGTTAAAGAAGATGCAAGACCTCAAGTTCTTACTCCTGTTCCTCCTCGTCGTCGTCGTCGCTCAGGGCGGAGAAGTCAAACGCCACTTGAGGCGCGTCCGCGCGAGGAGCAGGAGGCGAAGACTCCCTCGGGCGCTTGGCGGTCCCCGGGGCTGGGGGCTGCGAGGACCCGGCCCCTGTGGACGCCGAGGTCCGGGGAGCAGGCGGAGCAGCCGCTCCGCTCTGCGAAGGCCCTCCTCCGCTTGGCGCTGTCGTGCGGGGCGCCTCCGCCGTGGCCTGTGTGCGGGTCGCCTCCGCCATGGCCTGTGTGCGGGTCGCCCCCGCCGTGGTTGGTGCGCCGGGCACCCCCGTCGCAGCTTGACTCCCCCGGGAAGCTCGCGCTGCCCGGCGAGTTGGTTGTTGTCGGGGCGCCTGCGCCCTCGTCCCCGTCGTCGCCTTGCGGAGACGTTTCAGCGGAGACCGCTTGGGACTCGCCCGGGGCGGGGAGGTCTCCGATGACGAGGAGACGTCGTCGGCGTAGAGCCCCAGAGACCCGTCGGAGTCCTCGGCGGCCCCGACGTCCTCCTCCTCCTCCTCCTCCCCGGCAGGCTTGCTGGACCCGGCGCCTTGCCCCGCGGCCGTGCTCTTTCCGGCGCCTCCGCCCCCTCCGGCGCCTCCGCTTCCTGCGGCGCCTCTGTTCCCTCCGGCAGCGCCGCCTCTTGCCGCGGCCTCGGTCATGATTCCGGGGATCCCGGAATGCCTCAAAGAGGGGACCCCGGCGAGCGCGTCGGGAGGAAGCTGCAGCAATCTGCGGATCTCCGCCTCCTCCGCTTGGCAGGACACATCCGCAGCCTCTGCCTCATCAGGTGTATAGCCAAATTCTCCTGCCGCTGCGGCTGCAGCGGCCTCTTCAACCCGAGAGGCTATATAGGCAATCTCTTGGTCGGTGGTGTCCCGTGTGAGCCCCTTGATTTCATCCTTGTTCTTCGCCACCTCCACAAGATTGTCGAAGAAGCTGATGATGTCTGATGACTTGGGCGGAATCCATGTGCGGTCCACGCCGTGCGAGTCACACGCGGGCATCATGGCGCGAAGAGGATCCCGGGCTGTGCTGTTGCAGAGAGGCACCACTCCCCGGGGAGCCCTGAACCATTCTGGGTGGGCCGGGTCATGTTTAAAGAGTTCCCGGACCATCCCCTTCAGCTCGAGCGCCGTGAAGTTGAAGTTTAGCCCGGGGCGCAGCCTCATTATATCCGTCGCGTTGCCGTACTCCCATGCCGGCCTCTTCCTGTCCTGGAGAGGGGCAATGCGGCGGCGGAGGAAATCTGTGCCTACTTCCCCGACAGACAACTTTGCTACGCGAAGACGAAGAATTCGGACGAGGGCGACGTTGAGCTTGATGTCATCCGAATCCAGCTCGCTCCAGTCCCTGCCGCGCACGATGGGTGTTGTGCGCGGCGCGGTGAAGGGTTGCGGCTCGTCCTCAACTATCCAACACCAGTCCGCACGCCACTCCTCCCACTTGCCGCAGAGCTCCCCCGGCAAGTAGGACTCCTTCTTGTTCAAGCGAAAGACCCAAGATATTCCTCCGGCGAGGGGTGCGCCGGCCTCTGCTCTAGGGGTGAAAAAGTGCCTAAACAGCGCTACGTTCGGATATATCCCAATATAGTTTTCGCACATATGTGCGAAAACCGCCATCGTGAGGATGGCGTTGGGGGTGAAGTCAAGAAGGTGGAGGCCGTAGGTGTGCATAATATCGCAGAAGAAATCGGAAAAAGGGGGACAGAGGCCACAGTGGAAGAAAGCTGTGAAGAAGAAGTACCCACCGGGGTAGTTGTCCTTGGCGGCGGCCGGATAGGCTCGGGTGCGGGGATGCGCCTTGGTCTCCCCGGCCCAGAACAAGTAGTACTTGTTCCAGAGTTCCCGCACGCTGAGCCGCGGCGAGAAGACGACGTTCCGCTTCCGCAACAAGGTGAGCCTCGCCGCTTGCTCCGATTTCTCCTTCTTGGTCTTCTCCGCCTTCGCCTTCTCGGTCTTCGGGGCCATGGCGGAGGCGGCGAGGGAAGGGGGACGAAGAGTCCGGCGGCGCCGCTGATGCGGAAAACGGCGGAGGAGGTGCGGAGGCGGAGCGCAAAGGGGATCTCTGGAGATGGAAGAAGAAGTAATGAAGGCGTAAGAGGGGAACCGCTCCTGCTTCCTCTGCTTTTATGGGGAAGTGGGGGACGTTTCGCTCTTTCCATTAAAAGAACGTGGCCACGTCCCATCCCACGACGCCGCAATCGACGCGTGCCGTTACGGAGGGACGCGGCGGATGCGGAAGTGGATTCGGCGTGCCGTGGGCCGCGCGTGCCCGTGCACTGTTTTGGGCCTGGCCCAACAGCGCTCGGCACCGTGTGTGGCCCAGGACCGGGGGCTCCTGTCGGTGTACTAAGGTAGGGGTACCTCAGTACCCCAACTTGTGCACGGGCAGTAGCAGCTTCCCGCGGCAGGGCCTACCGCGTGCTCGCCGGAGACCTTCCTGCTCCATATGAAACCATTCAAAAACAAAGTATACAAGACAGAAGATCGAGACCCCGGCAAGTGGAGCTTGCCGGGGAGGCCGTCCCAGGCTCAAGATTACCTCACTAACACAAGACCCTGGCAAGAAGAGCTTGCCAGGAAGACCAGAAGATTATGTTACGAAAGACATGCTTCGGCGCTATATGCACCCCGGCAAGGCCCGGGAAGCGACAAGCTTCAGAGCCCGGCAAGCTCCCGGGCCCGGCAAGGTCAAGACCCCGGCAAGGTACTTGCCGGGGAGGGTTGCGCTGTGTGTCCGCGCTCCAGCTCATCGAACCACGTGTCGCCCTGGGGCCACTCCAGGGACGCGTGGCGGATGGCTGTGCAGCCTGGGGGACACGGTGGCACTCCACGGTGGTGAAGCCATCGCCGTGGCAAACGGAGGCGCAAGGGCGGGCGCTTTTGGGGTCGACGGCGACGGGCATTGAATGCTCTTGTCCCCCACTGTCAAAGTAGGTAGCGACCACTGTTCATACACTGTAGCTCCACTATTCCCGCACTGTTACAACTACCACCACTTTTACATTTTTACCCTTTTCTCCCACGTTGACACCTGTCGGTGACCCCTTGCACTATAAAAGGAGGCCCATGCGCAACGTAGAAAGGGTTCGGAGCCTATATCGCTCATACGCTCGGTGTAGCTAGTTCTTAAAGCTCCCGAGCTCTCCAACTCAATACAAACCAAGCAGGAGTAGGGTTTTACGCGTTCACCGCGGCCCGAACCTGGGTAAACTGCCTACGTGATCTCCACGATCTGCTCTGTGTGCCCCCTCCGCCCTCTTACCGCACAAGCAAGGGGCTCCGGTCCCATAGGTGCTCGTGGTGGACAGTTTCCCCCGACACCGGGGCCTTGATCTTCTGACTCGTATACTTTGTTCTTGAATGGCTTTGTAGGGACCAGAAGGGTTTCCGGCAAGCACGTGGTGAACCCTGCCGCGGGGAGCTGCTACTGCCCGTGCACAAGTTGGGGTACTAAGGTACCCCTATCTTAGTACACCGACACGATGTGAGCTAGATTATTGACTCTAGTGCAAGTGGGAGACTGAAGGAAATATGCCCTAGAGGCAATAATAAAGTTGTTATTTATATTTCCTTATATCATGATAAATGTTTATTATTCATGCTAGAATTGTATTAACCGGAAACTTAGTACATGTGTGAATACATAGACAAAACAGAGTGTCCCTAGTATGCCTCTACTAGACTAGCTCATTGATCAAAGATGGTTATGTTTCCTAACCATGGACATGAGTTGTCATTTGATCAACGGGATCACATCATTAGGAGAATGATGTGATGGACAAGACCCATCCATTAGCTTAGCACTATGATCGTTTAGTTTTACTGCTATTGCTTTCTTCATGACTTATATATGTTCCTATGACTATGAGATTATGCAACTCCCGAATACCATAGGAACACCTTGTGTGCTATCAAACGTCACAACGTAACTGGGTGATCATAAAGATGCTCTACAGGTGTCTCCGAAAGTGTTCGTGGTGTTGGCATAGATCAAGACTAGGATTTGTCACTCCGAGTGTCGGAGAGGTATCTCTGGGCCCTCTCGGTAATGCACATCATAATAAGCCTTGCAAGCAAAAGACTAATGAGTTAGTCATGAGATGATGTATTACGGAACGAGTAAAGAGACTTGACGGTAACGAGATTGAACTAGGTATAGAGATACCGACGATCGAATCTCAGGCAAGTAACATACCAATGACAAAAGGAACAACGTATGTTGTTATGCGGTTTGACCGATAAAGATCTTCGTACAATATGTAGAAGCCAATATGAGCATCCAGGTTCCGCTATTGGTTATTGACCGGAGATGAGTCTCGGTCATCTCTACATAGTTCTCGAACCGTAGAGTCCGCACGCTTAACGTTTGATGACGATCGGTATTATGAGTTTATAAGTTTTGATGTACCGAAGGAGTTCGGAGTCCCGGATGAGACCGGGGACATGACGAGGAGTCTCGAAATGGTCGAGACATAAAGATCGATATATTGGACGACTATATTCGGACATCGGAAAGGTTCCGAGTGATTCGGGTATTTTTCGGAGTATATGGGCCTTATTGGGCCATACGGGAATAGAGGAGAAAGGCCAAAAGGAAGGAGGCGCGCGCCCCCCCTCTGGTCCGAATTGGACAAGGGATGGGAATCCTACTAGGACTTGGGAGTCCTAGTAGGACTCCCCACACTTGGCGCGCCCCCTCTAGGGCCGGCCTCTCCCTTGCTCCTTTATATACGAGGGCAGGGGGGCACCCTAGGACACACAAGCTGAATTGTTTTAGCCGTGTGCGGTGCCCCTCTCCACAGAAACATACCTCGGTCATAACGTTGCAGTGCTTAGGCGAAGCCCTGCGTCGGTAGATACATCATATCTGTCACCACGCCGTCGTGCTGGCGAAACTCTCCCGTGAAGCTCAACTGGATCCAGAGCTCGTGGGACGTCATCAAGCTGAACGTGTGCTGAACGCGAGGTGTCGTACGTTCGGTGCTTGATCGGTTGGCTCGCGAAGAAGTTCGACTACATCAACCGCGTCAGTTGACGCTTCCGCTCCCGGTCTACGAGGGTACGTAGACACACTCTTCCCCTCATTGCTATGCATCTAGTAGATAGATCTTGCGTGATCGTAGGAAAATTTTGAAAATACTACGTTTCTCAACACACGGGCATTCTGGCACCATCCTCATTGGTCTACCGAATATCTCTTTCGAAAACACATTAGTTTTTTCGACCCACTCTCTTGTTACTTCATTCCGACGAAAAAACCCACTATGCATCCACTGATTATCTGCCATCTCTGCTTTATTGGAAGCCACACAACAAAATTGAGGATTCATTTAAATTACTCACAGCATCAATATTATATTTTTTTAGGGTATGGACGAGAAACGACATTTAATCCACCTACATCTCTAATAGGTAAAGATGGGTCCTAATCCCACCCGAGAATGTGTAAATTGAGTATGTTGTCCATGCTCTACCCCATTCCGAGACAAAATTTTGGCAGCACCTCCCCGCTGTTCTCCAAATACACGTCTCGGCAAAATGCCGAGAGAATGTGCATCCGGAGAACAACAAGGAGGCGCCGCCGAAATCCTGTCTCGGAATGGGGTAGAGCATGAACAACGTACCCAATCTACACATCCTCGGGCTGTCCGTGGAAAGCGCTGGACAATCCGAAAGAGCTCTGGTGATAAATATGCAATTGAATGCATATTTATCGATGCAACCCTTTCAGA
Source organism: Secale cereale (assembly GCA_902687465.1). NCBI lineage: Eukaryota > Viridiplantae > Streptophyta > Magnoliopsida > Poales > Poaceae > Secale > Secale cereale. Next base: position 835,440,849 of record LR738712.1, on the reverse strand, counting down.
CGGGAGACGCCTAGGTTACGCGACTTGATGTGATAATTTAATCTACTGACATGGAAAAAAAGCGGACGAGGTCATGGAATTGGTGCTCACCCTCCGATGTAGACAATGTAGTCGATCAAAGGAGAGAGATGATCGTGGACCAGCACCTCCAACGTCGACGATCACTCCACGAAGATGAAACACCACAAATCCTGTTAATTCCACCAAGTCAAAAAATAGGTCATCACCTCACATTAACCATTTGGCACAACATTATGAATCGACATGAAACAACATGTCAAATTGCAAAAAAAAAATCTTTATTAAGTATTTTAGAAACCAAGTGCCTTGATTTGCTTCTTATATATGAATCAACATGATCAAAACACTAACTTGACCAATATCCATCCATCTATCACATACTTGCCCAACATCTATTCATCTATATTCACAAACTTAGCAAAAACTATCTAGTGTGTATCTAAATACCTAATAAAACTACACAAAACAAAAAAACATTTTATTCATCTATCTAGCATCCATCTATCTATCCATCTAGCATCCATCCATCTATCTAGCATTTATCTATATTCATCCGGCCACCATGAACACGAGCAGCGGCAACAAGGGATTCTGGGAGGGGGTGCTCACTGGGGCTGGAGGGGCACGGCGGCGTCTGATGGGCCTCGAACCCCTCGTTGGTTACCCCAAGTGGAAGGTGTAAGATGCAGTAAGTAGAAGTGTTTTCCCCTAGCAAAGATGCCAAGGATCGAATCCCCAGAGACTCCTAGGTTCAACAAGTAGGTGTCAATTGCTACGGCGCCAGATTAGTAGCAATCAACGTGGACCTGCACACAGATACAAATAACTTTGCTCCCAACGAGTACAGAGAGGTTGTCAATCTCTCCAGCCTCGTAGTTCACAAAGGGTTAAAAGCAATGATAGTAGTGATAGATAGTTTTTGCGATAGTAAGTAAATAGAAAAAAGTAAATAGTGGATGTGATCAATGATGGTAATATGGACCGGAGTCTCATGATGTTCACTAGTGATGTCTCTCTCCCAAAAGACGATAAAACAGCTATGTGAGGTAAACAAATTACAGCTGGGCAATTGACAGGACCACGAACGCAAACCAATGCTGACTACATTGCAAGAAAGGTTGAGGTTCAAAGCATGGGCGGTACGCCAAAGTAAGTAGACCGAAATCCATCAATATCTACTACTAATCATCCACCTTGAGATATCTATCCAGAACATCTCGCTGGTATTAAGTTGCGAGTCCCACCCATAGTGTAAACTCAATGCAACAGACAACTGCATTAAAAGAAGTTTGCGTAAAGTAAACAATCCTTGCACCCGCGGGCACAAGCACCGTTGTTTTCCCCCTTGTGGCAACAGCACATCCCCTAGACTCATGTTTCTGTCACTCAAGCTAGTCATCGAGGGGCATGAACCCACAATCGAGCATAACGTTCCCTCTTGGAGTCACTACTTACTACTCGGCCAAAGCAATAAATAACAACGGAGAACATGCAAGAATTAGTTATGAACTAAAATATAAAAGAGGTGAATCAAATATATTACTCAAGATCAATCTGAACATAATCTCATAATCCATCGGATCCCAGCAAACTCAACATAGCAACAACATAAGGATTACATAGGTGCCTCGATCATGTAGGGCAGCTCACGAGGACTAATTAGTGAAGCACAAGAACGGGAGGAGAACATCACATAGCTACTGGTCATGGACTCATGGTCCAAGGGAGACTACTCACAAGTCATCCGGGAGGCGTCCATGGTGGTGGAGAAGCTCCCGGTGGTGATCCTCCCCTCCGGCAGGGTGCCGGGAAGAGTTCTCCTGGTGCTCCCGATCTTGGAAGCGGTGGCGGCGGCGGAACAGAGATGGGATCGCGAAAAAAAGTCATGTTCTGAGGGTTACGGAGGACCCTTTAAATATATGCCAAAGTAGGGCACCGCGGGACCCTCGGGGGGCCGAGGCGCCCTC